>JARFXV010001676.1:0-241980 GCA_031761425.1 Cosmopolites sordidus
TATATATAGAATATATATATATCAATAAATATATATATATATATATAATATATATACATATATATTATATATATATATATATATATATATATATATATATATATATGTGTGTGTGTGTGTGGGTGTGTGTGTGTGTCATTCAAATTTGTTCGGCTTGTATTTTCAATTTGTTTGTTTTTCCTCTTTAGAAAGGAATAAACCAATTTTTTACTTTGTTACCTATCACTTTATAATATATATATATTATATATTTTATTATATATATTATAATATATATATATATATATATATATATATATATATATATATATATATATATATATATACATATATAGAGCCAATTTTAGTAATATTTTCGGTAATAAATGATACTACTATTAACAAATCCGACAAAAATAAATTCCTGTGTCTAAATAAATCACTAGTCACTTAGGTTACAGTATTAAATTGAGGCTCTGTATACGATGAAGTAAAATTAAGAGAAACACAATTTAGGTTAGTTTTACTAACTTGTTTTAATATAAACTTTGAACATTTATTTTACGTTATTAAACACTAGTTTAAAGAAAAAAATCGTCGCCAGCCTCCTTTATTGCTAGCAAAATAGAAAAAAGAATAACTTGTTTCTAAAGGACTATTTTCTTGTGAAAATTATTGGAAAAAATTATATAAATTTTTTTCAAATATTCAAAAACACGGAAATTTCTTCCGTGCTCCAAGCAAAAAATTGTTCATTGTTTAGTCGCCATCAAACTGAAAGAATTGGTAAACTTTTGCGTGAAACACGAAAAATATTTCCTTGTTTTCAATATATTTAATATTCACCAAATTTATACATTTCGTTCATATCTGGTATTTCGATGGGGTCTGGGCAGGTCATTAGTGATGCCACACATTAATACTGTTGTGAACCACAAGATGGCGTGAGTTGCATTTGATTACAGCCTAAATCTGACATGGCCGATGTATATGGTCGTACCTTTAATCATTCCTTTAATTCCGTTTGAACATTTAGCTCAAGCCCGACTAATGACTGCTTAATGGGCATCAAAGTTGGACCAACACTCTACTCTTACTGTACCGACCGCGACGCTAACTGGGTGAAAGCTGCTGAGAATCGCACGCAAAAGCTCAATAAAAAAATAAAAAATATCAAGGACACCACTGGAGATGTAGAGGAAGATCGATCATGTCGCCCAGGACTCGACAGTTTGATGTAAGTATAAATATTTTAGAAAATACATGATTTTATAATAAGAAAAATGGACAGAAAACTTTAAACGCGTTTTTCTCAAAATTACTTTTTTCAAACTGGTCGCATCGATAACTCGAACTATTATCAACCGATTTTCAACTTTCTTTTTCAATTTTGAAAATTTTGATTTTTACTATTTTTTAAGACCGCTTGAATGCAACAAAGGGTAAAAATTTCAATCGGTCGCCATTTTGTGAAAAATCAAAATAAAAACAATCGGCTACGTACAACGATAACTACATTCATACAGATTCTAATGCAATTTGATTTTTTTTTTTTAGATAATCCGTTTTCGAAAAATCGATGCCATCGTGGAGGGAATTTTTTTTTAACTCTACAGCAAGGCTTTGTAACTGTTTATTATTTTTCAATTAAAATTTGTATAAACTAAATTGAATATAGACTTAATAAAATAAAAAAACCCCGATCTCCATATTCCTTAATTATTCCGGTGAAAAAAATTCTTGAAAATCGCTTACTTTTTCGGCCGTCACAGTGACTATCCCCCTTAAAGCCAAAAACCAGTCTAGGGAGCCTCTTGCTTATGTTTGATGATGACTGAAGGAATGGTAAATTTTTGCCTGGAGTACGGAAGAAATTTCCTTTTTTTTGAATATTTTAAATATTCTGCATATGCAACTTTTCCTACAATTCTATTTCAGATAAAAAGTTTAGCGAAAATGTTTGGTTAACACCTAATATTTACATTACTCTTAACGTCAAGCAGTTTTAGTAGATAATAGATTCCCAGTAATCTCCCCATTACATCACAAATTATCACCTCTTTAAATCTCACCTTCCATTAAGTCAAGCGTCAAAAAAGTCCGTACAATTTCCACTAATGGCCGAACTATGGTCGAGAGTGCGAACATGCGACCGCATATATATATATATATATATATATATATATATATATATATATATATATATATATATATATATATATATATATATATATATATATATATATATATATCAGATATCAGACGAGTCTCACAATTCAGATATTTGGGTGAAATAATCATGGAAAATAGGTTGAAAAATGCGGTCAATAAGGGTGCATGTCAAAAAATATGGAAACGGCATTGAGACCTACACAAAATATTTACAACAAAAAATGCCTATCTAAAAATACAAAACTGGGACATTACAACACAGTTATTAAGCCAGAATGTCTTTATGGGTCATTTTAAATAGAAAGAGAGACATCGAGGACATTGAAAAGAAGGAAAGAAAAATCTTAGGCCCCAAACAAATAAACAGCACAACATACCGCCTTTGAGAAAACCAAGAAATCAAACAATACACGCAATACACGATATACTTAGCGATATGAGAAAAGAAGACTTAAGTTTTATGGACACATAAAACGGATGAATCCGAGTAGGCTAACTAGACAAATAGTCGAATTTTATGAAAATAGAAGTAGAGCTAAAGTAGAAATAATTAAATGGGTTGCTGCAATTAAAGAGAACCTAAGATCAGCAAATATTACACAAAGTGAAATTCAGGATAGAGGCGGGTTCAGACACAAGGTTAACGTTTGGAAGGTTGGCCAGAGAGAAATGTAGAAAGACTGGAACAACTTGGTCTGACGAAAGGAAAAAAGCTCATAGCGAAAGAATGAAATTAGTATGGGCGCAAAGGAAGGCTAACAACAACAAACGCCTCTAATTGTACTTCGCATGGTATATATATATATATATATATATATATATATATATATATATATATATATATATATATATACATATATATATATATATATATATATATATATATATATATATATATATATATATATATATATATATGATGACCGTGGTTCGGAACCCACATTAAGCTGTAGGTCCAGTCGCTAAATAGCCTTCTCAGTTGCTGATGCGCCTCTAACCCCAAAACTTTACTTTACATATATATATATATATATATATATATATATATATATATATATATATATATATATATATATATATATATATATATATATATATATTTGCCAGATCTGGTTTTGCCAGTTTCTGGTTCATAATTGCGCCCAAGTTTAAAGAAAATCCTAGATGGTATGCCTACATATAACAAATACAATAGTTTGCGGAAATTTAGAAAGTTCACTTCAGAAATGTTATAGAATTTTCAGACAACCCTTGAACAAAGTGTGTTGAAATTATATGAACTAAATTAGAAAATTTACATATAAATGAAAATTTAAACATTTTTATGTTCATTATTAATCTAAATTTTTAATTAGCTCGCAGTTTCAGTAATGTTCGAATCAGTTTTCCACCCTGTATACGACGTCCATCATCATTCAATATTACTAATGGTTTGTTTCGAGTAGAAATGTAAAAATATTTATTGTTTCCTTTAATAATTTCCACGATAAATTTCAGGGAATTTACTGAATGTTAATTGGCCTACATTAGTAAGCATTTCGCTACAGCTAGCTGGTATTTTTTTTTTCCTAACGCAACACTATTATTTATAGTTCTATGTTAATAGGAAATTTTCTATCCGACTACCCTATTCCATTATCTGCATATCCGATTCGTATTCGCTTTTCCGGCCATTTCTTGGCAAATTGCTCGAACATTACTTAGCGAGGGCGTCCGCGCGACCCATTAGGCATTCAGCGTCGTATTATGTTAACTGTCTGCCAGCCAACAACTGTCAACGTACATTAGCGAAGTTGAGTAATTTGTTGGACACCTTAGGCCGACGCTGCAGCAGTGTTGGTTCGTACCAGTTCGTCGGCGTGGCTGCTTCGCCATCCGAAATCAGTTTTCGAACTGCGACAAACGTGACGCTTGAACTGAAACATTTTGAGGATGTACTTAACAGCAACCGGATGGTAAAGCTATTAACCAGCTTTGGGTGTTACATAATTTCGATATCGCGTTGTTGTATTAGTATTCATATTAATAGTCGTCATTAATCTTCCTACCGTAGGCTTAACTCATAATAAGGGAAATATATACTAGATAACAAAAAATATCAACATTATAAAACAATATTTTTTCCTTTATTTGGGTTTTTTCGCCACTATCTAAAGCTCAAAAAATATCAAAAATACCTGTTCTTATGTAAAGAAAGAATCACTGGGTAAAACAAAAAACCAAACGGAGACAAATTTCTCAGTGATTCTTTTTTGTAATAAATTTGCCTAACGAACAAAATTTTAAAGATATAAAAATGTTATAAAAAATTTTACAAATTTTTAACGTTAACGTTTCGGAGGGTCCTCTCCCCCCGTTTTCAAAACTAAACTAAAAAATAAATTATATTAATTTGTAATATATAAAGTAACGAGTGTATGTAAATAATTTTTTTTGTGTATGTCAACGATACTGTATTAATAATATACTACATTTAAATATTTGAATACACTATCAGTACAATAAACAATCACACATTAAACATTACTTATATTTATTTTTTGGTAGTATGTCAATGTAAGTATGGTTTCCCGGTGATTCTAATTCTTCATTAAGATCTGATCCACAACCAAGTACACCAGGTGTGATCCAACATTTTAAACAACTACCACTAAACTTCACTTAATAATTCAGAATGAATTAAATGATTTGGTACGCGACCTGAGAGTGTCAAAGCAAAAATCGGAACTTTTTGGTTCCAGACTTAAATGGTAGAACTTTTTAGATAAATTTGTAAGTGTTTCAGTTTACCGAAAACGGAATGTAACATTTCCAAGTTTTTAGAAAATGGAAGGATCGCTATGTGTTTGTTGTATTATTGATGGTTTAATGAATGAGCATAATATGGAATATGTACATTATATGCACCTTCCAAGTGATGTACTTTCATAGGTTTGTCGAAATACAACCTAAAAGCGCCCTTGCTTTATAATGGAAACAAAATCCAATCTATTCCTTTAGTTCATTCAGTGACAATGAACGTGAAACCTATGAAAATTTAACAATCTTACTAAATCGGGTATATGAACAGTATCAGTGGAATATTTGTGGGGATTTAAAAGTGATAGGTATATTGCTTGGACTACTAGGGGGGTTTTACAAAGTATTGATGGTTTTATGCCTATGGGACAGTGACCTCCCAAAAGAACATTATAATAAGAAACAATGGCCTCTGAATAGCTAAGAGGCCTCTCTCCATATTGAGCGTGGACTAATGAAAAACTTTGTCAAAGCCAAGCCCAAAGAATGGCTTCAGGTACCTAAAAAAATATTTCCTCAATTTAGTGATGCAAAACTTAAAAGAAGGTGTAGTTATTGGATCTCAAATAAGGAAGCTTCTAGATGATTTCCGTTTTCAAGAAAACTTAAATTAAAAGTAATTGGCAACTCAGACGTATTTCTAAGTGTAATCTATTATGTTTACTAAAACAGTCTGTAACTTTTCATATGCTTCAAGATCAGTTAAAATTGATGGCGAACGGAGCAATTCTGGAAATCCCAAAATCTGGGGACCTTACCTGTCACTTCAGAGTCTCAATCGCTGTCTCTCTTTAAAACTGTACTGATTGACTAGCCGTATATATATATATATATATATATATATATATATATATATATATATATATATATATATATATATATATATATATCTAGATTTCGACAAGGCCAAAGTAATCGCACTTATATATTCCTACAAACACCGCATAATTCGTGAAGCAATTGAGATCGAACAACGTCCAGACTGCTTATACAAGAGGGACGACGGTCTTAGAGTTCCAAATACATGGAAACCACTTATTTCCAAATTGCCCATCCGAAACCCTTCTAGTCAAACGTCCACCTCCCATCTCATATCGGCCTTTAACTTTCCTCTGCTATTCGAGTCCAATATACTTGATGATATCATTGATCCAACGTGTTTTAGGTCTTCTTCGGGGACGTTTATGATCAAGCGGTATCCATACCAGGATTGCGTTGGTCCATTTGTCGTCACATCGTTGCCACTTTATAGCATGCCCACCTCCATTTTAATTCCTTCACATTTCCAATAATCTCACATACCTCCGTCCGTCCTCTGATCCGAGTACAGGTCTTTCTGTCCTGCTTTGTAATGTCAAGCATACACCATTCCATTCTCCTCTGTGTTACCTGAAGTTTTTGAACGGAATGCAATATGAGTATCTAGTTTCACTTACGTATGTTAAAAATTTCGTGCATCGCGCACTGATCAAAAACTTTTCTCTTTAGACAAAGTGGGAGTTTGTTTTTAAACACTATGGTGAGTCTGCCAAATGCCCTCCAGCCTCACTGCCACTCCGCGGACAATATCACCTTCCATTGAAATCCTTTGCCCAAAATAATATAAGCATTGATAAGTATTACATTATATTTCCAAAACCTTAAAAGGCTCATGAACTAATAAATTCAGTTGTTATTATCCCTTTAATGTCAGGTAATAGAACTTGAACTATATAAAACGAACCTTAATGTGGTGTAAATTATCACTGATTGTCTCATAAACTTAATCAGCATACATTGGTGTAGTAGTGTGAATTTTACGTTATGCCAGAAATGTGAGTAAATTTTTGCTTTTCTAATTCTTTACTCACTCCAGTTCTTTCCCAGTCTTTCTTCTTCAGTTTTTCTCCAGTCTTTGTACTGTGTATTCTTAGATTATTAAGATGTTCCTTCTATTATTCCTGCGATAGACGAGTTTTTTCACCCCCTTTCTGCCGCATTTTTTTACTTCATATTAGTGTTGATAAGGTTTTTCTTGAAATATTCTTTTACTATAACTTGGTACTTTACATAAATCTCTATACTCATATTCAATGTATGTAACCTAGCCATCCTACTAGTCTATTCAATAAATTAAATTCCGCTCTACTGAAATAGAAATAGACGATGCGACATTGTTTTTGTTGAATAAATAAATAAATGTTTTTTGTTGAATAAACAAAACTGTCGCATCTGGGGCAATGAAAATCCTAAAGAAATCCACGAAACCCGATGCAGGCTCAACGTGTCACAGTTTGGTGCGGTTTTTGGGCTGAGGGTATCATTCGACCGTATTTTTTTGAAGATGGAGATGAACGAGCTGTTGCAGTAAACGGAGAACGATACCGAACGATGATTGATGTTTTTTTATGGGATCAAATAATGGACATGGATTTAGAGAATATGTGGTTCCAACAAGATGGTGCGACATGTCATACAGCACGTGAAACATTGACTTTATTGCGTACACAGTTTGGAGGGAGGTTGATCTCCCGGAATGGGGACGTAAATTGGCCACCAAGGTCATGCGACTTGACGCCGCTAGACTATCTTTTGTGGGGCTATGTGAAGAGCAAATCTGTTCAGCAGTAATTGAGAATTTCAGCAAAAGAATTGTGAGCTGCCAGAGAAGTCGTGGCGGTCATTTGACAGATGTTGTATTCCACGTATAATTATTCAGCTTCGTCTTATCCAGCTTCGCACTGCAATAAATAACTATCAGGTATGTTATGAAACGTTTCTTTTATTTGTTACCAACATTTCGAAACCTCTTAATAGAATACCCTTTATTTATATATATATATATATATATATATATATATATATATATATATATATATATATATATATATATATATATATATATATATATATATATAAGTTTGGAATATTCAAACATTTCAGTTTTTTATTGATAATAATTTTTGTGCAATATGTGTAAAATTGATTTATTGCCCTTGCCAATCGCCTTCGAAAGTAATTTAAAAATAAAAGGAACAGTTTTCCAGAAAAATTTGTGCTGCTGCTGTTCGAAAAGGAAGTGCATTGTCATCCATGAAAATAAATTCGTTGGTCACTGCACCTCGGAACACACGTACAACAGGATTTAAAAGTTCCTCGATGTACACAGCACCACTGGCTCTTATCTCCAGTACCAGTAGAGGTGTCCGTGTACCCGTCATAATACCACCTCAAAATATCACGCTCCCACCTTCAAATGGGATACGAGGTTGAGCTCTTTCTAGTCGAGCTAGTCGACCTGGAGTTTTCCAGACTAATGTTTTTCGTTAATCAGAAACCAAGCCAATTTCCGTCTCATCGGAGAACATCACGTTATTTCATTTAGGACTATGCGATATCAAATTGCAATCTTTCTTTTTTTTGTTGAAAGGTTAGTTTGGAAACACGCAAAGGGATTTTACGATGCAAATTTATCGCTTTCAGTCTGCGTGTTATCGTTTGTGTTTGTGAAATATTTACCTCTTCAAGCCTAATAAGCTCCCTTGATGTACCACTTGTAGATTCCGGACGATTTCTTCGAGCTATCATTGATAACTGCCGGTCTTGTGCAGCTGGTGTACATCGTTTTCAACCACTTCTTGGGGCGACCCTTTACGTCATTTAACTCTTGGAATTTTTTATGATTTTTCAATATATAAGTTTGCGAAACACCTACAATTTCTGCTATATCATATTGATTAAAGCACTGTTGTAACAAAGCAGTTAATCTTAATATTTTAAAATGAAATAACATGTTTCTAAGCATTTTTAAACGGATTGATTTCAAATTATGTGTAATAATGTTTAAATACCATGTGCGTGTGTGTGTGTTTATGTGTGTCTTGGCATTTGAATCACAAGAACATAAAATGCACCAAAGAAAGAACCAAACCAAATTTAATCCTAAATGAATTTCTATTATTTAATTAAAAAAAAAATCTAGTAAAATACAAAACAAGTTTTTAACTTAAACTGAATAATTTTTTTATACTACTTGCATATCTGAATAATGAACTTGATATCGTAAAGGAGAATTTTCAGTGCGACTGCGCGAAAAAAACAAATTGATGTCTCCCCGAGATTAATGGTAGGTGTCGAACGCATAATTTTTATTATTTAATAAATGGCACTGGTCCAAAAAAAAAATGAGCAACGAGTATACGTCGATAGCTGAGATCACAGATTGTTACTCAGGAGATGGTTTTTTTCTGGGTGTAGGGGGCGAGATTAATGTTGGGGTTATATTTGAAAATTCTGACTGATATTCAATAGTGAATGATTTCCTCCGAAAGATATTAATTTCAAAATTGTATTATAGAACAAATTAAATATGGAATACTGAATTATCTTAGTAGTATAGTCCTATCTAGTGATCTTGTATATGATCAAGCATCTTGAATGATCTCAGATGAACACAGATTGTCTAAAAGGAAATCAAACCTGAGCCCTAGAAGCCCTAGACACATTACTGTTCGGGGTATTTATCGGGCTGTCCGGAAAATTCGGAGAGATTTTCCATTAACCTGGGTCCAAACTAATAAAAATTTACGTGTGTTTAATTTACTCTGCGGCGAAAATATTTACGATGCAAATATACCACACTCAGTCAATAAATATTTGTGTTGTGCATCGTACAAAACAATTTGTGGGTGTACGGAAGATGACGAAGACGTAAGTGCAGTGCGATGTTTGTAGGTTATGTTTGATTAGGTTATTCCAACAAGCGTCAAAAATAACGTTCTTTATATTTTTCAGTATTTATACTTATTTTCTTATTATCTGTAGGTTATACTTTTCTGTTTTGGTACAAATGCTTCATCCAATTATCCCTTTCCTTGCTATTTCTTTTCTTGTCTAAATTGTATCATCCGCACAAATAACAGCAGCACATACAAGTGATATAACAGTTGATGAAGTATCTTCTTTGAGTCCTCCCACACTCGAAGAAGTAAAAACAACCCTGAGGAATCACCCAAACAACAAAACGTCTGACACTGATCAAATTTCAGTTGAGCTTCTGAAAGCCGGCGACATCTGCATAGCACATCTCGTACACAGATCAATCACGGACATGTGACTGCGACAGGTATACGACAGTATCGACAGGCGTGTACTGTATTAAACCTTGTTGGAGTTTGGAGTTCCACCGAAACTGGTTCAGCTTACAAGAATGACAACTTCCAAAATGACCTGACTTCCAGGTTTAGAACTGACAATGGCCTTAAACATGGTGATGGCTTCGTACCAATGCTATTCGATTTGACACTCGAATATGTTATTCGGTATTTTCCCGTTGACACCAAGGGAACTCATGTTTCAAATCCGCTTCCATCCACAAATCCACAGCGAAATACCACTTAATATTTCAATCTAGTAAAACCCACTACCATCTTCTCCTTGGAGAATGCTATAAAGGTTGCTAAAAAAATTGGCATGACGCATGAGTGTAGGAGAAAAATGTTGTTTTGACAGACTCCTTTCTTTTTGAAATTGGTGGCTATTCCAGCATTGATACTGAAAAAGAATTCTAGTTTATGTAGAATAATCTTATAAGGAATTTTAGGTGTTCCTGTACTGCAAGTTCTAGCAGTATGAACCAAATATCTTTCGAGATTACAATATATATTTTATAGGGAATTTTAGGTGTTCCTGTACTTCAATTTCTAGCAGTATGAATCAAAGATGTTTCGACTTTACGATAGCATATATTTCTTAGTAAAATTTTTCTTGATTAGAAATTTTCAACAACTAAACTTCCCAAATTAAATATCTTATTCAAAGTAGTCCACAGGAAATGGATATTTTTCAAAGAAAAATGATTCCATAGTGTGTTGACAACAAATTATTAACATAAAATAGCTTGTTAAGTTCCTTTTAAGCCCGGAAAATAATATTTTTCAATTGATGACCATTTTCACGGTTAATCTAACCCAGGAAATGATTCATCCTGATAATGCTAACATGATTGAAGGTTCCAATAGAAGAATTGATGACGCGTCAACTGCGAGTTTGTTGACTTGTATTTGTATATATATATATATATATATATATATATATATATATATATATATATATATATATATATATATATATATATATATATATATTATAACTGCGAAACCACCAACAGATGAAACATGTGCCCTCCAATGTAAGAGGTGGGTGGGGCTTTTTTCGTGGGGCATTATCCACTATCCAAAGCTGGGAGACACTTGGTGGTGCTTTGGATGGCTGATGAAGGAATGACAAAGCACCAACGTAGATCACGGGTAAACTTTCCTTGTTTTTAGTACTTTTCTCCATGTTTTTCAAACATATCTGGTACTTATCCGAAGTTTATAGCAGTTTATAGCAGAATTGCATAGCTGCATGTGATTGCAGCTACCATTCAACATGGCTGATTTATATGGCCAAGGGTTTAATCGTTCCTTCCAGGCGTTCGGCTCTCCGCTCTCCAGGCGTTCAGCTTGAGCCCAACTGATGACGGCGAAAAAAACCATCCTATATATTTGGTCATCCGTATTAAAAAGAAATAAGAAGGAGAAGAATGATTTTCAATTGCTATTTTGTTACGACGCGTCTAATAAGAGATAAATACCATTAAAACTGCGAACTCATGTGTTATTAAAATAGCTGTTTCCATAAATTAGATTATTTATTATAATTTTGTTCGTCAGTTATATTTAATTCAGCACTCACCAATTATATAAAATTTGATCTAGATATGAATGGATATCCGTTTTATTTACATCACAAATATCAATAATTTAATCATTAGGAGAAAATCGTTCGGAAAAAATAAAAATTTAAAGGAATGAAAAAATCTAATAATATCTTGAGACCTTGTTGGGTAAATGCTTGCAAATATTCCGTTCGTTAGCCGTAAATCGAAAATACTCAAGCGAAGGTCTTCAGAAATTAAAATCAATTTCGAGAGCGATTGCCGCGTATCCCCTCTGCCGACCCAAAAAAAAAAATTAATTAAATCATTTTAAGTTGATAACGTGAAGCCGTTCGATTGAAAGACATAATATATAAAGAGGAAAAACCCAATCACAAACTTAATATAACGATATTTACGGACTGTTGGATTTTCCTGAGGTCTTAATGGAGGAATGGACGTTTTTTCCTTCTGCTTTGAAATGTTTGAAAGTCTATTATGTATGAATACTAGTCGAGTGAGAAAGTATTGGTACATATTCAATTAAATCCTGTAAAAAACAGTAATAACTCGAATTTAAAATTGTCAACAATCTGCCACTTTTTTTTATAATGATATTTTTAATGTAAAAAAAATTATGAATAAGTGAAAATTTTCCAGCAATAAGAGGATAATTCACGGCTTGGGTCCGGGGTTTGTAAAATAAGATAATATTTGTAATTAAAGTTCGTTACGAAAACGTTTCTTTTCCGATACACTGCAATTGCAATTGCAAGGGATATTGCTTTTACGAAAAATAACTTTCTATCTAGTAATGCTTCATAAATGTTTTAACATGACATTTAGTTTTGCCTTTTTGACTGTCAAAGTTATACTTCTTAAACTGGGTCCACACCAATAAAATTTTGCGTGTGTTTAATTTACTGGAACAATTTATTTGAATTATCTGGTGAACAACTGACGGTTCGTGTGCGTGCTGTGCGGCGGCAATATTTGTGTGTGACTTTGTGTACACTACGCAAATTTGTATTGATGTGGACCCAGCTTTATGGCGCGTTTGGGAAAACAAGATCAGAGTGTATTTTTAACGTGGGACGAAGTTGCGCGCGCCGATGTAACACAATTTATTTTAATTTGTTGGGTTTTTCAAACTTTTTTATAGTATTTACTTTCGTCTATTGGTCGTTTACACAGTTAAAATTTGTTTGAATGCATAAAAAAATATTTAATGGTTATGTTATTATTATTCACGTATGGGCCCTGGTGGACTACGCGAAGTACAATTAGAGGCGTTTGTTGTTGTTAGCCTTCCTTTGAGCCCATACTAACTTCATTCTTTCGCTATGAGCTTTTTTCCTTTCGTCAGACCAAGTTGTTCCAGTCTTCCTACATTTTTCTCTCTGGCCAACCTTCCAAACGTTAAGCTTGTGTCTGAAACAACCTCTATCCTGAATTTCACTTTGTGTAATATTTGCTGATCTTAGGTCCTCTTTAATTGCCGGAATCCATTTAATTATTTCTACTTTAGCTCTACTCCTATTTTCATAAAATTCGACTATTTGTCTAGTTAGCCTATTCGGATTAATCCGTTTGATGTGTCCGTAAAACTTAAGTCTTCTTTTTCTCATATCGCTATGTATATCTGTGTATTGTTTGATTTCTTGGATTTCTCGAAGTCGGTATGTTGTGCTATTTATTTGTTTGGGGCCTAGGATTTTTCTTTCCTTCTTTTCAATGTCCTCGATGTCCCTCTTTCTATTCAAAATGAGCGTTTCTGCAGCATATAGACACTCTGGCTTAATAACCGTGTTGTAATGTCTCAGTTTTGTGTTTTTAGATAGGCATATTTTGTTGTAAATATTTTGTGTAAGTCTCAATGCCGTTTCCATTTTTTGACATCTACCCTTATTGGCCGCTTTTTCCAACCCTTTTTCCATGATTATTTCACCCAAATATTTGAATTGAGAGACTCGTCTGATGTTACCATATTTTGTTTTTAGAAATGGTGTTCTTAGTCTGTTGCAGGTCATGTATTGTGTCTTTTCAAAGGATATTTGGAGTCTTACCTTTTCTGCTGTTTCTTTTAGGATATCAATCTGTTTTTGAGCCGTTAATACATCTTGAGCTAAAATTGCTAGATCATCAGCAAATGCCAGACAATCAATTTTGATGTTGGTTCTCCCCAGTTTAATGGGCTGGTCAATATTCAGTGCCGACCTTTTTTCACGCCACTCCTGTATTACTTTTTCTAGAACACAGTTAAATAAGAGTGGCGAGAGTCCATCTCCTTATCTCACACCAGTTTTAACTTCGAAGGGTTCTGAGATGTTACCCATGAATTTAACTTTTGATCTCGTGTTAGTTAACGTTGCTTTAATAATTGCAATTAATGGTTATGATTATATTCATTTCGGTCTCAAGATTTTCAAGGTACTCAAGTGTATTGAATGTATAGACTATACAGTTCTATAGTTAGTATGCAAACGGGCCTCGTTGCTGCGTTTGAGTATAGAAGCTTAATGTATACGCGAATAGTGTGTTATTTAGTTAGTCGTTTAATACAACCAAATAAATAGCACGTGTTGTAAACATAACTAATATTGTGTCATAATAAATATATATGTTTATAAACAAATTTTTGAAGTTATACTCCTTTTGGCGCGTTTGGGAAAACAGATCAAAGTGTATTTTTAGCGTGGGACGAAGTTACGCGCGACCATGTAACACATAATTTATTTGTAGTATTTACTTTCGTACATAGATCGTTTGCTCAGTTAAATTTTGTTTGAATGCATAAAAAATATTTTAATAATTACGCCAGGAAAGTATAATTTCTTACGTACATATATAAGTACACACACATTTTTTGTTTGACAGTAGTTTTGTTCTGAAAGCAGATGAGATCGATATGTTTGCTATAAATGAATAAAGGCGAATTTCGGGTATTTTAATCACTCGAAATACATGGAACAACCATGGCACAAACCATAGAAAAATTGAAAAAGTGTCATGGGTAGTGATGGGAATGGAAATTAATATATTTAATTATTATGTGTATTATTCTATATATTAATATATTTAGATACATAAAACAATAATAGATTGCAAATTTTAAGCCACAGTACGGCGACTTTGAAAGGTATATTTTGTATTACGGATCCACGGATCCTTTCCTTACGGTTCGCAGATCAACGGATCTAAAAAAATCCGAGACCCGAGATCCATCCGACCCGACTACTACTAACTTTTTCTATGCGATAGGTGAGGACGGAAGCAGGCAACACACACCACAAGATAGAAGCCATATTCTCTGCGTTACAGAACATAACCTTTTTATCCTTATCCTTATCTAAGATCCAACAGAACCGAGAACCGTCTGGGATCCGAGAGCCGTCTGTGATCCGAGATCCGTGTATCGTAATTTTAGGAACCGGTTCACTCGGCTCTTTTAAAAGATCCGAATCTGGGAGTAGGATCACATCCGATCCGGACATCTCTAGTCATGGGACTCTGCCTTTCTCACATTTCAAGGTTCATAAGTGGTTTATGGCGTTTCGATGTAGTACAACAAGTAGGAGTGACCCTTCGCGTTCCGAATGACCCTTAGAGATTTTCCTTTATTTCTCCATTAGCTGAGTGGCTGATGGCCAGTGTGAAGAGTAGTGAGATTGTTGAGAAAATAAATATGTCGCACAAATGTGTATGGAGCATCCTACGTGATCATATTGGTTATAAGAAAGCTATCAGCGCGATGGGTGCTGCTTCTGCTTACTGCAAACCAAAAATAGAATAAGGTTATCACTTCATAGTTATATTTAGATATGTATGAACGCAATCCAAATGAATTACTTATTTACGATGGCGCTACAGACCAAATCGGGCCTTGGCCTCCTGTAAACTCCACCTCCATCCATATCAGTTCAGTGCCGGTGTCTTCCAGTTTAAAAACCTTAACAGTGATTTGCTGCCTGCATGAATAATATCCTCCCAGAGCTTCCATGGTTTTCCAACTGGTCTTTATCCATTAACTTTCCCCTTTAGTGTGCGTTTTGAAATTCTTCCGTCATCAATCCACTCGACATGACCAGCCCATTGTAGCTTCTTGAATTTTATGAGGATCGACACTTTTGGATTATCGATGATGGCATACAATTCTCTACTGAATCGTATTCTCCAGTCTTGCAGGTCCGAGGATTCTGCTGAGGACCGTTCTTTCAAAGGCGTTAAATAATTTTTTGGACGCCTGAGTTAATGTCCACGTTTAACAGGTGCTGGGAAAGTGCTAGGAACATAACATTGATGAGCACCAGGTATTTCAAACAGGTATACGACAGTATCGACAGGCGTGTATTGTATTAAATCTTGTTGGAGTTTGGAGTTCCACTGAAACTGGTTCAGTTTACAAAAATGACAACGATCGATTATTTGTCACAAGTCAGAGTAGAAAATGATCGGACTTCCAGGATTAGAAGTGACAATGGCCTTAAAGAAGGTGATGGCTTCGTACCAATGCTATTCGATTTGACACTCGAATATGTTATTCGGAATTTTCCCGTTGACACCAAGGGAACTCTATGTTTCAAATCCACTTCAGCGAAATACCACTAAATTCTTCAATCCAGTAAGACCCACCACCATCTTCTCCTTGGAGAATGCTATAAAGATGGTTTAATTGGCATGACGCATGAGTGTAGGAGCAAAATATTGTTTTAACAGACTCCTTTCTTTTTGAAATTGGTGAATATTCCAGCATTGACACTGAAAAAGAATATTAGTTTATGTAGAATAATCTTATAAGGAATTTTAGGTGTTCCTGTACTGCAATTTCTAGCAGTATGAACCAAATATTTTTCGACTTTACTATATCATATATTTCTTAGTAAAATTCTTCTTGATTAGAAATTTTCTAGAATTAAATATCCCAAATTAAATATAGACTTAGACACAGATATTATCGCAATTACAATGGACGGCGCTAGTGTGATAGTGAAGGTTGGCAGACTTTTGCGTTGTTCCCAGCAGCTTTGTTTTACACACGGCTTACAACTAGTGGTGGTTGATTCACTGTATAAGAAAAGCAATTCTTCAATATCAAAATGCCCAGCATCCGCATTTACGAAGGAATCTGATAATGATGATAACGATGATATGGACGCCAATGAACAGGGTGTGACTGTAAATATAAATTCACTGCCATTTGAAATGATTTCTACAACATATGACGATCTATTGAAGAAAGTACGGAAAGTGGTCAAGATTTTTAAGCGGTCACCAACTAAAAATGACGTCGTACAAAAATATGTGAAGGAACAAGAAGGTCCTAAAAAAGAATTGGCATTGATATTAGACTGCCGTACTCGCTGGAATAGCCTTTTGAATATGTTAGACCGATTCTACAATTTGAGGAATTGTATTGATAAAGGATTAATCGATATTGAAATTGAATCTGAAATTAAATTCAGCGATAATGAGTGGTTCATAATTAAAGATTGCATTGCTAACTTGCAGCGTTTTAAATTAGGAGTTGAGGCACTTTGTAGGCGAGAGTCAACGCTTATCACTGTGGACACAACAGTTCGAGTTATTTTGGATAAATTGCTACAATAAAACACGGTATTGAGTAACGAGTTCTCACAGTCTTTACATGAAAGTATTCAAGAACACCGCACTGACTTAACAGGAGTTTTGATTTATTTGCAAAATCCGAAAAAGAACGACGAAGAAGCCAAAAATACAGATCGTACTTATACATTCTTCATGCCAAGAAAAGTTGCAATACGACAAGAAATAAAGAAAATAATAGAAAGAGTCGTAGTTCAAGACGATGAAACATATGCAGATGACGTCTTGGAAGATACACCTATAGCTTGAACATCTGCTGAACAGATCCTACTCTAACGCTAAAAGAATAATTAGAAAAACAGCTTCAAAAAGAAAAAGAAATATTTAAGAAAAAGCCAGACAACAAGCAAAAGGACTTTGAGAAAATTTTGAGTCCGATGGTATCAGAGGACCTGACGCTCGTCTATGAATATATCCTGGCGGTTCAGCCTACTAGCGTAGAAGCCGAGAGAGCATTTTCAACATCAGGATATATTTGTAGTTCACTCAGAAGCAGGCTCGGAGACGATACAATAAATGCCATTTGCTTCTTAAGAGCGTATTTTTAAAAGTTATCACCATAGGTTGATATCATAGTAATTAATAGCATCTAAGAGAAAGTTGTAATTTGATTATTAGTCATTATATGTATAAGACTGAATTAAAAATATAAAACTGTTGTTAGGAGTAAGGGTAAAATTAAACAAAACTATTAAACTATGCCAAACATTTAAAGATGAATCTAAGAAAATAGATTACTAATTACTTATACTTAATTAATAGAAAAGAAATAATTTATGTTGCATAATGTAAGAAATGTTTAATAAAAGTTGTTTTTTACACAAAAATCTGTAGCTTCAATTTGATTTTATAACATAATTTCAAAGATGCGGGATCCCGCGTGGGATTGAATTCCGCGGGATTGAATGAGCTGCGGGATTGCAATCCCTATACATAACCATTTGTTTGCCAGGAGTATTTAAAGAAAAAACAACCTGCGACGCAGAATTCTGCTACACCATGGCAACGCGAGCTCTCACACATAGGTACTGAACAATTAAATATTTGACCGGTCAAAACATCGAATCAGGACTGATCTACCGTACAGTCCTG
This sequence comes from Cosmopolites sordidus, assembly GCA_031761425.1. NCBI lineage: Eukaryota > Metazoa > Arthropoda > Insecta > Coleoptera > Curculionidae > Cosmopolites > Cosmopolites sordidus. The sequence continues at coordinate 18,344 of JARFXV010001676.1, forward strand.
ATGTGGCACCCAATGACTTCTTATCGTTTCCGTCTGTGAACTACGTGGTTAACGATTTTTTTCGACACCAGAAGAAGCTGTTGATGAAATCAAGTTGGTTCAAATGTATGCAAAATACATTTGTATGCATTGAATTTTGTGCATTGCTGTATCGATCATCGTGGAGAATATTTTGAAAAACAACGAAACCATTTTCAATGATAAATATTTGCTTTTATTTATTATTCCGGATACATAAATAAAAACCCTCTTATGTCGAAAATGCTTCTTATTGCATGTAGTTTTTAATGTCAAGTACTGAATGTACAATGGAAGTTGAAATTTCATCTGTCCTAATGTCTTGACAAAACTCAAAAAGGTTTATCGCAAAACACCAAATAATTTATTTTTAATTTCTTGACGTGTGTTTCGATAACCATGTAAGCGGAGAGAACGAGCGTCAGAAAATTAAAAACAAATAATTTAGTGTTTTGTAGTGAATCCTTTTGATAATAACTTTTGAATTAAGAACTAGAAAGAAAAATGATGGAACGGGGCATATAATTGGGCTTTTGAACATTTTTTTTTTGTCATAAATGAAAAGATCATATATATAAGTTTTATAACAAAAATATTTTAATTTTTTTCCTTATAATTAAAAAGTTGTATCAAATTGAACATAAATTTTTAAACCTATTACCGTTGATACGCCGACAATTCCCGAAAAAAACCGGAACCACTGTGACCTCACAATTGTACCGAAGGCCAATATCGCCAATATCGGTTCGGCTCGGAGGAATTCGGAAGTTATACCGACATTTTTTTGCGCGCTCTAAAAAGACGTTCGGAAAGAATCGGCGTCTCGGGTAAATAAAAAAAAACAGTTTATCGATCTTAGTCATTGTTCTATAGGTTCCACCTATATATTTGACTGCATTTGTTCGTTTGCGATCGATTTGAAAACATATTTGCTTTTAATTGTTATTTAGGCCTTCGGTGCAGTTTTCGACATTCGTTATAATTATATATCTTTGCGTAAGATAACGAGGCTCAAAGGTAAGTTCAGAATGAAATAAAATTAGGGTTCCTTTTGTTTTTTGCATTCCTTTTTATAACTATTATTTATATTATTTAATTCATATAGGGAAAACAAGTTAACGTGCCAAATTTATAAGGTGCGTATAACACCTGCGTGTCCGCAAAGAATCTACAAGTAGCAACACAACCGAGGGTAGTAACAATGAGAAAGCCCAACAGAATCGTCTATTTTGTAGGATACGAATAATACTATTTAAGAATTAGACAAGAATAGACAAGAACAAAATTTGACTACGGATTTGGAAGGTAATCGTATATGAAAAGTCTTATTCTTATGAAAGTTTTACAGGATAATCTAATTTGTAGATGATCGAAGAGTATAGATATTTGTGTGATCAGTTGGATGAACACCAACTAGTTAAACTAAGGACAGACAAAGCAGTTTTCCATGGAATCAAAACAAACATCTGAAAGAGTATGCAAAAAAAATAGAAAAGCAAACCTTTCCAAACCTATCCAAACAAAAAGTAAAGAAAATGGTATATTTATATTCTGAATAAAAACAAAACAGTTAAAATATTTACTGTTTTTCAGGATTTTGGTACATTTTATCTATTGATTGAGCATATTCATTTGATAGGGTATGTTTAAACATAGGTTAGAATTGTATTATAGACATTGAAGACGGGTGGTAGACTGACAGTGGTTCCAGGATATGTTGTGGTACATAGCTGTTTTCTAGTGGGGAGACCTTAACAGGAGAGTCCCATACTTCGATTATAAGTTTTCTACTCAAGAAAATGGTTCAGGTGCCTTCTTTTATTTGGGAAATCTCTAGCTGGTTCTGCATTAGAGTAAGTTAGCAGCCAGATTTATTTATATTTCCAAATATTATTAAATCAAGAGTCTAATGTGGTGGTTTGTAAAACATAAACGGCAGTAAACACAAACGCAATGAAAAATCGTTTTATATATACTGAAAACCTTAATGAATGCAGTAATGTTGTATGGGTGGATTTTTTTAAAAATATTGTTAATAGAGTTTAGTGTGATGGTTTGAAGAATCGGTGTGGTTTTAAAATTATTGTAAACTTCAATGAATGCAATTAACCAAATATGTATATAATTTTGGATACTGATTGTTTTATTCTGAATTGATTATTAATGTAGTTTACATATTATAATTTACTGTAATATATTATCCTAGTTGAGAGAAGTTTTATTATGTATATTTAACAGTGTTTTTTTATTGAAATAAAATTAGTGATTTAAACAGAATGTAAGTGTTGATTTTGTTTTTCTAATTATGATTTATATTGTTTTTTTGCTCAAAAAATAATTACAAAATTAGAAAATATCTTTTGGTTACTCAATATATATAATACTAATGCATGTTTACAACCATCTATAAATATGTATATATATATATATATATATATATATATATATATATATATATATATATATATATATATATATATATATGAACACTTTTGTTCGTTTTTTTTTGTTTGCTTGTTTGTAGCAACCCACAAAAATGTCCATTCAGGCGGAGACGCAGGTTGAAAAACACTACACTACAGGAGGCAAAAACACTACATATATATATATATATATATATATATATATATATATATATATATATATATATATATATATATATATTAAATAATTTTTTTGTTTGAGTATTTATTACCTGCTGAAGCTGCACAATCGTGACATTGAGTTTCTTGGACTTTTCTTAATTTCTCATTAATAATCAATGTATATATGTATGTATAAGCTTAACTCTGAACTTTATGTTTTGGACATACATGTCCTTTTACCGTGCAAATACCATTATTGCATTTAAGTTGAAAAAAATCTATAACCTTGTCACCGTAACTTTCTCGTGACACCCTACAAATAGTTTAATTATATTTAATAAAAATATTTTGTTTCTTATTTACATTTACATTATTATTATTTTTTAAAAACTTTCATGGATGCTTTAGCACCTCGAACTTCAGCTGAATTGAACTGAATGCCATTTTTCAGGAAATTTGTGACCATAAAAATATCCACAGCAGGTATGTTATCAAAATTAGCCTTTATGAACCCTTTGTCACGCATTACTGAACTAAATGAGTAATAAACAATATTTTATTTTGCATTTAGCCAACAATAATTTTGTTGTATACACAGTACTGACATGAAAACACTTTAGTATCCTGATGTGACAAACATAGCAGCCAATCGCGGCGCGTTTGTATTCATATTCTTTTTCTTTTTAATTTTATACATTTTAATTCATTTATAATTATTTATATATACATTTTACATACATTTGTTTATAATTATTTATATTCATTTATAATTATTTATATATACATACATTTTAATTGTAACAAGTTATTAAAAAGTTTTTTATATCGATTATCAATATTATTTATGTAATGTCTGAATGATTGTGGCGTGTTCTAATATTTTTTTCTTTATTTGGTTTTTTCGCCACGATCTAAAACTCATATCAAAAATATCTGTTCTTATGTAAATAAAGAATTAGTGGGTAAAAACAAAAAACCAAACGGAGACAAATTTCTTAGTGATTCTTTTTTGTAATTAATTTGCCTAACGAACAAAATTTTAAAAATATAAAAATATATATAATAGATATATTATATAGATATAATATATATATTATATAGATATAATATATATAGCGATTCTTTATTTACATAAGAACAGATATTTTTGATATTTTTTTTTGTTTTAGATCGTGACGAAAAATCCAAATAAAGAAACAAAAAATATTTTTTATGGTAAAGTTTTCAAATAAAGTAAAAAAATCGATAATTATTTTTTATTCAAAAACTCAATTGTTGAATACGGATCAATTTTCTGCCAAAAAAACTCCAAAGGACTGAAATACATTTTAACCATCGTTAAATCCACCGAGCTAAATCATTTTTTATACTTTGAACTTATTAAAAATACAAACGATATTCATAGAGGTAACAAGCTTGAATACAGAGTTTCCAATTAAAATTTATTTTCGGATAAAATATCCTATTAAATTTAAAGGATCAATTTTATGGTAAATCTCATGTAACGATCCATCGAGATTTAACAATGCAATTCGATAATAAAATAAAAATTATTTAATAATTTCAATAACAACCGGCTCTTGTTTTATTTGAGATGCGTCTGGCATTTGTGGTACGCCTTTTTCGAAATAAAAATTTTCTTTTGAATATATGCATGAGAGGGAGGATTCGTACAATCTCGGCGGAAATTCCAGATTGACTTAATGCACGAAAATGTCTACCGTGTGTTAGATTTATTTTCAATTTTATATTTGTTATTTTATTATGATATTTTGTGGCGGAAGCTATAAATCCGAAGATGTGAAAACTTTTAAAACCTTTAAATACAATAATGAGAGCAAAGACAGTGGGAAACGAGTTCAGAACCCTGATGATCTTTGAGATCGACACAGCATCGAAACAGCTAGAGATACACTAGAGAAAAGAATACACCAATAAAAAAGATCACAATATGGAAACCAGCACAAAATAGACGGAAAGGTCGACTCAGAGTCGGATGGAGAAAACAGGAGGCCGCAAATATATGAACACTGAATACAGGTAGATGGAGAAAACAAAACTCAGATAGGAGATGGAGGAGAATAGTTGAACACGTGAAAACTCGCCAATAATTATGAGAAAGGTGACAAGAAGAAATGCAGACCGATCCACCACTTACTTAGAAATGCATTAACTTATAATATTGATGTTGTTTTTTAACCTATGCCAGATAAACTTTTAACTTTTGACCAGAGTCGTTACAGCTGGCCGTATATAGTGCCGTAGAAGATGGAGAACACTATTTTTATTTAATATCAGTTTACGTTTATTTGTTCTGTTGTGAATGTATTATTTACAAAAATAACTTAAATAATAAGCTATAGGTTGAATATGTTGGATATTACGTAAATAAAACATGCGTCAAAATAATCCTTAATATCGATATACAAGGGCAATGCCTTCAGTTAGATATGGAACATTTCATTCTGGTTTCAACTGTAGTAGCGTCTGGTACTTTTACGAATATATGTGAATATATGCGAATAAGGAATGAAAATTTATGAGGAAACTCATAATGTCAAGTCACGAAAAATATAGTGACTTGAACAAAAGACGGTTTATTTAAATATCTAATAACATATTTTTTATTACTCTTACAAATACAGCATACGAACAATAATCGAACAACCGGCCAAGCTACTAACCAACGCTCATTATGGCGGAGATGCAGGTTGTTTTGCGTTCCACATGAGAGTGTGGAACCCAACGGTCGGGGGTGTATAACTCCTGACTACTGTTGTCTGGTTGGACGCAGTCCAAAGAAGTAAAAAACTCTGTGTATAAGCCATCCGACGAGAAGTCGGCGAAAGTATGGGTTGTTTGATTGTGGAGAGGGACTCCCTATTCTAGGCAAGAGAGCATATGTCGGTACCCTGATGAGTTTAACCACCAACAGGCGAAACATGTGCCCTCCAATGTAAGGGATGGGTGGGGCTTCCTCCCGATCAAGCAACTAACCAATGCTTGTTATGGCGGAGACGCAGGTTGTTTTGCGTTCCACATGAGATTGTGGAACCCAACGGTTGGGTGTCTGATGACATTCAGCTACTGCTGTCTCATTGGACGAAGTCCAAGAAAATCTACCACTACATATATACGCCATCCGACGGCAGGTCGCCGAAAACATGGGTTGTTGGCTGTGGATAGGGACTCCTTATTCTTGATGGTATGGTATATGTCGGCGCCCTGAAGAGTCTGAACCTCGAGAGACGAAACATATGTCATCCAGTTGAAGGGATTGGACTCATTGGACGGAGTCCAAGAAAATCTACCACTACATATATATATATATATATATATATATATATATATATATATATATATATATATATATATATATATATATATATAATTTTCCTGCTAGCTCCATCTATTTTTGAGAAACAAAATTATTGTTGTGTTAGATCAATATTAAAGCTGTATATAAAACGACGCACATTTTTAGTAGGCTTGATGCATGTCAGACAGATATAAGAAACATTATAAACAAGACAGTTTCCGTAAATCTTTGTCATTATTCAGAAACAAATGGATTAGAATGGCCAGATCACGACACATAATAACTCAAACAGGTGTCTGGCCGTTGAATAAGAAAAATGCCTCGATTCCACGATACAAATGGCTCCTCGTCGCGAATAAGTCAAGATAAAAGTCGGAAAAAAAGGCTCAAGCCTTGTATATATTAAAGATAAGAAGACGAGCGGAATTGTTTACATGGGTGTCTGTTTATTCCTGAGATTCTTGATTGTGCCTTATTTGTTCCTACTAAAAAATACATGATTTCTTTTATTTCTGAAATCAGCGTGAAAAGAAAAAGAAAAAAAAAGCACAGGGAAGATACTCGACAGGTTCGAGAAAATATTATATTAATAAAAGCGTATTCAATAATTTAATTACAAATTGATATTATTATTGTTAATGATAACACTGAAAAACGTTGTATTTGTTAAATAGCATTTGTTGGGTGTTCATAATGTACTTTGGTACGTTGAAAATAAATCTGCAAATAGAATTTTTTACCACCCATAGATTTTTTGGTTTTATTGTACATTTTTTTATTTTAAGATGTAGAACGTAACACATGTTACGTTATACACTGTACTTCGCGTGGTCCACCACATTGATATACATATATATTGACATAAATATTGATGTACATATATACAGTATACATATATACACTTGTATATGTACCTTTATACATATAAAGGTACATATACAGTTCAAGCACTGAGAGATTACCCTTGCGTCATCAATTGATGTCTATATCACGGATGTTATCTCAATATTTATTATTATTCACGTATGGGCCTTAGTGGACCACGCGAAGTACAGTTAGAGGCATTTGTTGTTGTTAGCCTTCCTTTGCGCTCATTCTGATTTCATTCGTTCACTATGAGCTTTTTTTCTTTCGTTGTTCCAGTCTTTCCTACATTTCCTACATTTTTCTCTCTGGCTAACCTTCCAAACGTTAACCTTGTGTCTGAAGCAGCCTCTATTCTGAATTTCACTTTGTGTAATATTTGCTGATCTTAGGTCCTCTTTAATTGCAGCAATCCATTTAATTATTTCTACTTTAGTTCTACTCCTATTTTCATAAAATTCGACTATTTGTCTAGTTAATCTACTCGGATTTTTCTCATATCGCTATGTATATCTATGTATTGTTTGATTTCTTTGTTTTCTCGAAGTGGGTATGTTGTGCTATTTATTTGTTTCGGGCCTAAGATGTTTCTTACGATTTTTCTTTCCTTCTTTTCAATGTCCTCGATGTCTCTCTTTCTATTCAAAATACGCGTTTCTGTCCCATATAGACATTCTGGCTTAATAACTTTGTTGTAATATCTCAGTTTTGTGTTTTTAGATATGCATTTTTTGTTGTAAATATTTTATGTAAGTCTCAATCCAGTTTCCATTTTTTAACATCTACACTTATTGGCTGCTTTTTCCTACCCATTTTTCATGATTAGTTTACCCAAATATTTGAATTGAGAGACTCGTCTGATGTTACCATATTTTGTTTTTAGAAATGGTGTTCTTAGTCTGTTGCAGGTCATGTATTTTGTCTTTTCAAAGGAAATTTGGAGCCCTACCTTTCATGCTGTTTCTTTTAGGATTTCAATCTATTTTTGTGCCGTTAATATATCTTGAACTAAAATTGCTAGATCATCAGGAAATGCCAGACAATCTAATTTGATGTTGGTTCTCCCAGTTTGATGGTCTGGTCAATATTCAGGGAGAATTTTTTTACAAACCATTCCTGTATTAATTTTTCTTGAACATAGTTAAAGAAAAGAGGCGATAGTCCATGCCCTTGTCTCACTCCAGTTTTAATTTCGAGGGGCTCTGAAATCTCAGCCATGAATTTAACTTTTGAACTTGTGTTAGTTCGTGTTGCTTTAATGATTGCCATCGTTTTCAGATCAAAAATTCAGAAATTTGGAGTTCTACCTTTTCTCCTGTTTCTTTGAGGATTCCAATCTGTTTATATGTCGTTAATATATCTTGAACTAAAATTGCTAGATCATAAGCAAACGCTAGACAATCAATTCTGATATTGGTTCTCCGTAGTTTAATAGGCTGGACAATATTCAGTACCGACTTTTTTTCACGCCACTCCTGTATTACTTTTTCTAGAACACAGTTAAATAAGAGTGGCGAGAGTCCATCCCCTTGTCTCACTTCAGTTTTTATTTCGATGGGCTCTGAGATTTCACCCATGCATTTAACTTTTGACTTTGTCTGTGTTAATGTTGCTTTGATAATTGCCAGCGTTTTCAGATCTAGTCTTTGTTCGTTCAAGATTTGGAATAAAGATTCGCGGTCAATAGAATTATATACTTGAATTTGAAATTTGTACAGTTTTTGATGTCTTAGGATCAAGTTTAGATTCAGTATCTGATTAGGGCAGGATCTGCCAGGTCGAAAACCTGCTTGATATTCGCCAATTTTATGTTCTAACTGTCCCTGTGCTCTGTCTAGTAGACATTGAGATAGAACCTTGTAACAAGCTGGGAGAAGAGATATCCCTCTGTAGTTATTTACATCCGTTCTATCTCCTTTCTTGTGTAGTGGATGGATTATAGCATCTTTCCAATCTTCTGGAATCTGTTTGGTTCGCCAAACTTCTTGTAGAATTTTGGTTATTTCCTTGATTGAACCTGGACAAGCGGATTTCAAAAGTTCAGCAATGATTCCATCTTCACCAGAAGCTTTGTTATCTTTTACTCGCTTGATTTGCTTAATTATTTCATCTTCATTCGGTGGTAATGAATCTGGGTTTGTTTGTTTAGGGTTTAGTGTTGGTAATTTGTTTAAAGGCTCAGGATAGTTTAGTAGTTATTCAAAATATTTGGCAAGTTCTTTGCAATTGTCTTGGTTATTTAAAGCCTGTTGGTTTTTTATAGCCTGTTAATTTAGTTTTAAATGTTTTGTTAAAGTTTCGGGTGATATTTTTTTGGAAGTCTTTTTCTATTTCATTAAGTTGATTGTTTTCATATTTTCTCTTAGTTTGTCTAATTAGCTTCGATGTTTCTTTTCTTACTTCCAAAATAATGTTATAATATATTGCTGTTTTTTAACTGTTCCAATCTTTGAATGCTTTACTTCGGCTTAATACTATCCCACCGTGGATGATTTCTATGTTTTTGTAAAGGGACAAACTTTAAGGCTGTTTTAATAAAAAAAAAATTGTGCTGGTTCTTTATCAAGCTCTTCTGATAGGGTTGGTTTTATTTTCGTAGGGTCGAACTTTGGTATTAGCAGTCTCTTTTGAATAAGTTTTCGAAGTTTTAAGCTAAGTTTTTTTTCTGGTCAAGTAGTGATCCGTGTCTATGTTAGCTCCTTTCCAGACTTGAACATTCTAAATCTCTTTATAATTGGGGTAAAAAATGGCAACATGGTCAATTTGAAATTAACCCACGTACGTGTTTGGTCATTTGTTTTGTTATTTTTGTCTATGTCAATATGTTATATTTATTTTACCAGACAAGAGAGAAGGAGATAAAAAAAAATATCTCTTCCAGTATGAATATATTGAAGCAGTGCGTTATGATATTTTATTATTAGAAATAGAAATAATTAAAAAAATCTTTTTTTATATTTTTTTTGTAAGGAATTGTGAGGATAATTGTTTGAGAGTTAGTATTATTGTTATTAATAACTTGTCTCTGTTTTGGTTGGCATCAAAAGTTTTAAACGATTTATCTATGAAATTTTTTTGGTAATTGTTTTTTATTAAAATGTCTTTGATGTGATTTGTTTGTAGTTTATCACTGTCGATACAAACAAGTTTTGCTCTGTCATATAAACTTTAAATTACTCCTATTTTGACTGATTTTGAGTGATAGCAAAAGAAATTGAGATACCTATCTGTATTTGTCGGTTTTCTGTAAAGTGTAGCTTTTAATGTGTTATTTGTTTTAATATTAAAGTGTGGAGGAATGGCAATTTATTCTCCCACTACATCTCTAAAGTAAACTTAATTGTAGATTCTCGAGAAATTATATCTTGTAAAAAAATATTTAGATCATCAATGCTATGTTGCCATATAGCAAAAATATTATCTACATTTTTAAGTCATATTATGGGTTTTTTTTAGAAATTTACTTAATATGTCATTCTCGAGTTCCTCCATAAAGATATTATTTATCAAAGGAGAAATAGAAGAACCCACTGCCATTCCGAAATTTTGGTGATAATAATCATTTTCTAATTGAAAATATGTGGTTTTTAAGCACAAAGTTAGTAGTTTCAAAATAGTATTTATGTTTAGTTTAGAGCGGTCTTTTAATGTTGTGTCATTTTCTAATCTCTTTCTAATTATTAAAAGTGGTTTATCAACTGGTACATTAGTAAATAAACTCACCACGCAAAAACTAACCATTAAATTTTGGTTTGTAATTTTAATGTTCAAAATTTTATCTAAAAATTTTACTAAAAATACCCGAAAGTGGATCTAAAATGTTTAATAAAAATTTTGTTAGTTTATAACATGGGGAATCTATACTACTATCGAACTATTGGGCAAAGTGATATATTAGTTTTGTGTATTTTTGGTAGACCATAGAAATAAGGTGGTTTACTATAATGTGGTGTAAGTTGTGATCTTTGTATTGTATTTGTTTCTCTATTTTTAATGTTGAATCTGTCTTGAATGGGTATTTTAGTATAATTTTCCTCATAAATTAATGTTTAAATTTTGTTATTATATTCTATAGTGACCAGAATAACAGTGGCATTACCTTTATCTAAAGTAAAAGTAAAGTGTTAGTAAAGGGTTAGAGGCGCATCAGCAACTAGGCTATTTAGCGACTGGACCTACAGCTTAACGTGGGTTCCGAACCACGGTCATCAGCTTCCGACAAACCCAGGCCAGCACCCCCCTCGGGCTATAATCCCTTGGTTATGTGCCTACCCATAAGTGTATCAGGAAACCTACCGACTGGCGAGTGACCAACGTAGAACACTTCTCAGAAGGCATCCGGCCTTACCCAGCCTTTAACTGGCGTGACTGAGGGGTAATTCATAGTCGGATTTTACACTCTTGCCTAGAAACAATCACAAACATTTTAGGAAAGATAAACGGACAAAGAAAGAAAAATAACCATCCCAGCGCTGGAATCGAACCAGCTATCGCTCCAGCGCGGATTCGGCAAAGCAGGCGCTCTTACCGCCGCACCAACGCGACCGGCTACCTTTATCTGATGGTAATATTTTGGTAATATGTAAACAGGTAGTATGTTTGGTGTATTTGGGTATATGATGGTAATATTACTCGACAAGAGATATATTCAATACAAATGTAATAATTTAAATCTCTTCACTCCTATTTATTTTTTCGGTATAATATTAGGTAATATTTGGTTTATGTCGGGGGGGGGGGGGGGGTTAACACCCCCCCCCCCCTCGATACGCCCGTGATAGATATGTCTTTTTTAATTTATCTATAGCTAATCTTTCGTCATGGTATAAATTTGATTTAATTTTAAATGGTTTTTCTAAGATAAGTTTTGATCTGATTTTGTATTCATTTGCACTTTTCAAAGGTAATTTTTGAGCAACAGAATCTACTGTCGAAATAATGTCTAATTTAGGAACATCTCTCCGTGTAATATATGCCCATGTATTATTATATATGTATGTATTACACGTATGTATTACATATATGATGTAATATATGTAATATATGACGAAAAAAATATATGAACACGCCACAATCATTCAAACATTACTTAAAAAATGTTTGTTCGTAATGCCTGTTAAATGTTCGTATATTGAGAACAGCGGTCCTGATTTGGCTGTCATTTGAGTCGTTTTGTTATTGTATTTTAGGGAAATTTTGTGCTGTAAAGTCCAATTTGTTGTAAAATAAGTTCTTATAAGAACTACTGTTATTGATTATTTTGTTATCGGTAATTATACGGTAATTATGTCGGTAAATAAAGATTCATAAAGTTTTATTGAGGAACCGCGAGTGTATCCAACATAGAAATACTTCAAAGATTCCAGCCCAAAACCCTGAGAATAATTATTGATGCTCCTTGGTTCGTGACAAATCAAACTTTACACCGTGATCTAAAAATAAAGCCTGTGCTAGAAGAAGCCAAGTGCACGAGTGCGAAGACTTTATCGCGACTTGAAGTACACCCCAACTCCCTTGCTGTCAGTCTCCTGGATAATAGCCAAAATCCACAGAGACTGAAACGCTGTGATCCTTTAGAGATAAGCTATAGAATGTAAGATATAATTAAGATATTCCATTATTCTAGTTATAAAAAATCTAAGTTCCTGTATATGTTAGGCCTTTAATGTAAGCGCCATAACCTCTGATGCTTGGCAATTTTTTTGCCTTGCTCTTAATGTTGTAACAGTTACTTATTACCTTTGCGTAGATTGTAAATATATGGGAGATTTAAAAAAAAGTTTTATTACTGCCCGTGTGCTTTCGACATATTTTCAAAACCAGTAAATTCGTGATTTAAAACCAACGACTCTCTAGCTCTGCGTAACCTGCCTGCAACACTATTCTCTGATGGCTACCCGAATTTCGAACTAATGTTTTATTAATGAAAATAAAGCCAAGAACCAGGTGGATTGCGCTTCAAAGATACATCGAAATTTAATTTCCCGAAGTAGGGATAATTGTATGATTTAGAGATCTCCTGAATAAAATATTTACAATTAAATTACGATATTTTATAATTTCCTGATGCTACTGACATTAGTTCCTCTCCATCTTCTTCCTCTCCGCGATGTTTGTTATGGTCACGTGGAGTCTCAGAAGAAGAAGAAGAATAAAAAGAAGAAGAAGAAATTTAAGATTCCATAGAGATAATATGTCTAAATGGAAGCTTTTAAGGAACAGTTATGTAACACCAACGTGTATAGATTTTATTTGAAAACCAGTGGGATTTAAAATGGAAAAAAATGGACGCCTAGTAAAAAAAGTATATCGTGACTTCAAAATAAGTTATCAAGTGTCGAATTTAGTCACCACGAACGGTTATTATCGTTGACATTGACCGATTAGGCGTATATATGTAACACAATATCGTAGTGGTCGGGTCAAAAAACAATGTTACTTTGTTGGGAAAAAATAGCGCCCGGACAAGCCCTTTATATTTCCTGTTTTTCAGTTGTCGTTCATGTGTGTTAAAATGCTTTATCGGAAACTGCAAATAGTAGAGAAATAATTACTTTGATTTTTGCAACAAAAATTAGGTGATGTTGTTTTGATTTTTCATATCATTTGGCACAAATTATATAAATTATATTAAAGAGAAAGTAAACTCATTTTACCAAACTATAGTCACCCTAATTTAAAAATAAAAGTGATAGATAACAAAATAAAAAATTGTTTTATTTGATTTACAATTATTAAGTTGTTAAGAAAATGATTGTGGTTTTTGATACTTTAATTTTAAATGCTGTATTTTCAAATAAATATGCATTACATTGGTTTTAAAGTGCATTTTCCGCTCTATTTAATTGTGGTATTCATTTTGTTCGAAAATAATTTCGGCCAATTTCAGAGCTTTAAGGGGGAAATACTTTTAGACGCTTCAAAATGTTTTAACATCATTTGATTTGATCTTTGGAGAGTATAAAATTATTATTATTTTTAATTTTTGTTATAAAATAGCGGCTCAATAAATTTTTTTTCGGGCGTCTCTGGCGGAAGGTTCAAAATTGTTGCACCCGTCACTCTTTTTCTATTAATCTGAAACACAAAAAAAATTATTTATTTCTGTTTCTGATATATGCACGGGAAGGATAAACCTATAAAACTATAGAAAAATATTAAGTAAGCTTTAAAACAAAAAATATTCAAAGTTTGTACTATTTTTTCGTCATTTTTATCGCAAAAATAGTTCATTTACACGAAATCTTTAAAACCTTAGATACATCCTTCCGATAATAATATAGAAATGAATGATATAGAAACGAAATGAAAAGGACTCCCAAAATTTCAGCCAAATCGATCAGTAAATTTTTGAGTTACAAAACGAGCATTTTTTTGGAAAAACATTTTTGAGATAATCGCATTTAAAGTTTCGGTATGATAAAACGATTAGTTTTAGTGACCTACCGATGAATCAGCGATCCCAGATGCATATAATAGACCTTTAGCCTCTTCGAAAAGCTGCTGTTTTCGGGCTGTACACGCTGCTTTTGTATCGGAAAGACTCCTTCGGTTATCTCGTTACTCGCGCCTTATCGGTAGTTTCGGCAAAAATATTGGCAGAGGTGCTAATAATTATATTTGCACTATACACACAAACACTTATCAGTAAATTAATTACCTTGATAATGTCTTTTTGTAGAATTTTTTAGCGATTTTATATAAGAACATATAAAAGATATCTACAAAAAAATGTCTACACATCATATTAAAAGCAGTCATTTTATAGATATAAACAATGTTAAATTATTATATTCAGAAAAGAAATGCACTGTACATCCGCAGAACTCTTTGTTTTCTGTCTCTGTTAGACCGTGACCCACTCACACTTTCGTTTTGGTATCTCAGAGGCCAAGATGCTGATTAAGCCTGGGTCGCGATATGCTGGCTTCGGCGCGCTCGACTGTATGTGCGATAACTCCGTAAATATTTAACATTTTTATTTTTCCTCTTGCCAGTATACTCTCAATATATTATATTTTCGAAATATGAAAAATAATCGAATTTTTTAAGTTTCTAAAGGGATTTCCCACCTTAAATGCAATATGGACAAATTGCAAATTTGCACAGTTTTCTTGTTCAACTACGCCAAAAAGCTGCCGAAACAGCTCAGGGTATCATCGATGCATTTGGTCTAGAAACCAGTAATGAACGTACTGCGCAATTGTGGTTTAAAAATTTTTATAGTGGTGATGAGAGCCTTGAAGATGATGAGAGTAGTGGTCGGCCATCAAATCTTGACAACGGCCAATTGAGGGCCCTAGTCGAAGCCAATCCGCGTACAATTATTCGGGAGCTTGCATTTGAATTACGCATAACGCATGTGACAATTTCTAACCATACTCAGGAGATTGGAAAGTCAAGAAAGCTCGATAAATGTGTGTCGCACAAACTGAATAAAAATCAGATACATTGTCGTTTTGAAATGTCGGCTGCCCTTCTTTTGCGCAATAAAAATGATCCATTTCTCGAACGGATTGTGACGTGCGATGAAAAAGTGGATTCTTTACGACAATCAGCGACGATTGGTTCCGTGGTTGAACGGCGATAAAGCTCCATAACACTTCCCAAAGCCGAAAATACACCAAAATAAGCTCATGGTGGTTGTTTAGTGGTCTGCGACCTGCCGCATGATTCATCATTTTTTTTTAGGTTTTTTCGCCACGATCTAAAACTCAAAGAATATCAAAAATATCTGTTCTTATGTAAATATAAATCTTAGATGGTGGCGAAAAATCGTAGCAAAAAAAAAAAGAAAAAAAAATATGAACCACAGTCATTCAGACATTACTATGAGTCATCATTGCTTCCTGAACCCGGGCGAAACAATTACAGCGGAGATGTACCAAATCGATGAAATGCACCAAAAAACTACAGCGCATGTGCATGACATTGATCAACAGGAAGAGACCAATACTCCCCTATGAAAACGCTCGGCCTCGGCCAAGTCTCAATAATCACGCGACAAAAGCTGCAAGAGTTGGGTTACGAAACTCTCGATTATACGCCATACTCGCCTGACCTTTTGCCTACCTACTACTACTTTTTCAAGCATCTCGATAACTTCCTGTGCGAGAAATACTTTAAAAATTAAGAGGATGCAAAAACTGTGGCCAAAACTTGGCACCCCCAGAAATTTTACGCAACCGGTATAAATAAATCTGTTTCTTGTTGGGACAAGTGTCTTGATTGCAACGGCTTTTATTTTGATTAATACAGTTTTATTTGAGCTGAAATATATGCATTTCAATATAATAGTTAAAAACCGCTATAACCTTCTTAACCACCCAATAATAAAATAAATATTATAGTAAAAGAAAACTATAGTTCTAGAAAAAGTAATACGGGAGTGGCGTATAAAAAATTCGGCCCTGAATATTGATCAGCCCATTAAATTGGGGAGAACCAACATCAAAACAGATTATTTGGCGTTTGCTGATGATCTAGCAATTCTAGCTCAAGATATATTAACGGCACAAAAACAGATTGAAATCCTAAAAGAAACAACAGAAAAGGTAGGACTCCAAATTTCCTTTGAAAAGACACAATACATGACCTGCAACAAGAAAAGCATTTCTAAAAACAAAATATTGTAACAACAGACGAGTCTCTCAATTCAAATATTTGTCCGAACTAATAATGGAAAACGGGTTGGAAAAAGCGGCCAATAAGGATAGATGTCAAAAAATGGAAACTGCACTGAGACTTACACAAAATATTTACAACAAAAAATGCATATCTAAAAACACAAAACTGAGACATTACTACACAGGTAGTAAGCCAGAATGTCTATATGGTGTAGAAACGCTCTTTTTGAATAAGAGAAGACTTAAGTTTTACGGACACATAAAATAGAGGAATCCGAATAGGCTATCTAGACAAATAGTTAAATTTTATGAAAATAGGAGTGGAGCTAAAACAGAAATAATTAAATGGATTGCTGCAATTAAAGAGGACCGATGCGATTAAAGAGGAAGATCAGCAAATATTACACAAAGTGAAATTCAGGATGGAGGCTGTTTCAGACACAAGGTTAACGTTTGGAAGGTTGGCCAGAGAGAAAAATGTAGGAAGACTGGAACAACTTGGCCTGACAAAAGGAAAAAAGCTCATAGCCAAAGAATGAAATTAGTATGTGCGCAAAGGAAGGCTAACAGCAACAAACGTCTCTAACTGAATTTCGCTTGGTCCACCAGGGCCTATACGTGAATAATATTAATAACAAAATTCATATATTTTCTACAGGTACCAACTGAAAAATCTTAAAGGTTTCTTATAAAATTTGAGTTTGACTGAAACAAAAGCTGGTAACAATCAAAATCAAAATATTAACAGATATTACCATTATCTGTATCTTTATCGGGAACAAGCGAATATAATATTATGAATAAAACATCTTCACTCCTACTTGATTCGGATAGATACTATTTGTTTGAAATACCAGGGTGTTTGGTGCATTGTTTGCCAAATTAAAATGGGCGATAGGAGGGGTCTTATGTTAATTAATTCATTCTTTATTTGAAAAATTCCAAAAATCAGCATTGAAACTTGAATTAAAAAAAAGTTATTGGTATAGCCTCCAAACTATTATTTTATATTAATGTGTAATGTTGTACGGTTCTTCGAAAATCAAAAATCAACCCTTTTTTTACAGACTCGCAAAGTTTTTAGAAGAAGTAAAAATAAATTTAAAGATCAATTTTGAATTACATATTAAAAAAAAAATAAAAGCGGTCATGGTCTTCAAATTCTTTTAAAAAATCTCTGGTCCTGGTTATCCTCTTACTAAGGGTATGCATTCATGCCATAAAAACGTATTACTAACTTCACTAATTTGCTGACTTTGTGTATCGGGACGCACTAGGCGTCGATATTACTTATTTGCGTAAATAATATACACTAAGTAGGTAGAACATGCTGTCTCACTCTTGCACAGTGAAGTATGATCTCTTTCATGCACAGTGAAGTATCTCTTTCTTATATAGGGTACTAGAAGGGAAATTATATAGGGACTTGAAGTAAAAATAAAATAAAATTAATGTTTTAGTTAATCACAAATCTTGCTCGAATTGCTGACGTCCATTGCGTATGCACGCGCGCAATCTTCGTCTCATTTCTATCGTAGTAGTACCGCAAAGAAGTTTTTCTTTAATTATGACGAAAACCATCTCTATGCGTTGGAATAAATCTTCTCTAGCTTCAACTTTTGTGACGAATACAAAATCCAACGGAGTTAGGTCTGGAGACCATGGAGGCGATGTAATAGAGCTATCCCTCTCTATCCACGAATTTGGGAAAACATTATGTAAATATTCCTTGACTGTTAAGCTCCAGTGTACAGGATAACCATCATTTTAGAACACAATACTCCTCACTTCATTAAATATTGGAACCTCAGCCAACAATTCGGTTAAGACGTTTTGCAGGAACTCAAGGTAATTATCCCCTTTGAGACGATTAGGTATGTAATGTGGTCCAATTAGATGATTACCAATTTTATCCTTAATTTTTTTTTAGTTTTTTAGTTTTTATGACTTAAATGCATATTGTTAGAAAGAGGATGAACTAGAGATTTTTTAAAAAATTGGAAGAACATGATTTATTTTTATATGCAATTTAAAGTTGAACTTTGAATTTATTTTTACTTCTTCCAAAAACGTTGCGAGTCCACAAAAAAGTTAGATGTCGCTTGAATGCAATTTTGATTTTCATAGAACCCTACAACATTACACGTTAAAATAAAAAATAATTTGGAGGATATACCAATAACTATTTTTTAAATTAAAGTTTCAATACTGACTTTTGGAATTTTTCAAAACAAAGATTTAAAAATTAACATAAAAAACCGGTGGGACCAATAATACTTTATGGAGGCTAATGGGGTAGCAAAAGACCCCTCATATCGGCCATTATGATTTGGCAAACGATGCACCAAACACCCTGTATTTATAACGCAACCTGAAAAACTAAAAAAAAAGATCTAGCTGAGTTAGTTAAACTAATTTACAAAATTATAGAATAAGGACCGGTTTTACTATGCAAGTATATACCTGGTATAAGCTATACTTGGAATAAAGTCTGAAACGCCCTTTCTACAATCGCCTATTCAATCTATTTTCGGTAGAAATCGACAGATATAAGTTATCCCCTTGAATTTGGCCGAATATACTTCGAATATAGTTATTCTTGCATTCTATTGACCAGTTTCAGTTGTCAGTATTAATAAGCATAACCTGTCCTTTCTTTATATTCGACAGTTTTATGCATTTTTAATTATAACAGTGAAATAAATAATTGATATGGATCCCATAAATCTAAACATTTTTGATTGTGATGAAAGTGATTTTGAAGACGTAGTTTAAATTCGACGGCTAAAGGTATTTATACATCGGTATGAAAAAACATAAATATATTATATAGTTTTAGGATTCTTAAGGTAAAATGCATTATTTAGGCCCGATTATTTCGTGGAGTTTGACGACTTGGAGTTTTTTAAGTGTTTTCGCTTACAAAAACGAAATTGTGCAATGTTTCTGAGTTTTATTGAAGATGAAATTAAATTTTCAACAGATCGTAATCATGCGATAAAATCTGCAACAAAATTGTTTTTGACATTGCGTTTTTACGCTACGGGTAGTATGTTACTTGCAGCTGGAGATTTCACAGGAGTAAGCAAAACATCTGCTAGTACGATTGTTACCAAGGTAACTTTAGCGATTGCATCATTATGTGGAAGGTATATCAAGTTTCCAGAAATAGAACGAGATCGCCACAAGCTAAAGGAAGAGTTCTATGATATTGCAAGGTTTCCTCATGTTATCGGTAATATCGACTGCACTCATGTCTGTATCATTGACCCAGGTGGACATGAAGCTGAAAGGTACCGTAACAAAAAGGAGTATTTTCCATGAAATGTTTAAACAATATGTATAATGGATATTGTTGCACGGTGGCCTGGATCAACTCATGATCAAACTCTCTACTACAACTACTTTGTATTTTAGATGTAATTTTGTCTCCTTATGCCTGTTTAGCTATCCAGCTATTTTGTTCGCTTAGAACAAATAAACATTTATCTATAAGAACGGTAAATAGGAAAATTGCTGAAATAAATTTATTTACCTAATTAAGTTGTTGATAAAAGTCAAAATAAGAGAAAAACGTAAGTACATTTTTTAACGTTTTATTTTAAGCCTCATGATAATACATCAATTTCTAAAATAAATAAAATCCCTCAATGCCAACTATTTCTTTCTTATCTTTGATGCGAGCTAATTGTGTAATATTCACATTTAATAATAAATCATGGAACAAAGAATGGCTGTGTGGTTGGCCATACAATATTTTCATTTCCAACTGATGTTTTTTCTTCCAAGCATTTTTCTTTCTTTTCTGATTCCTCCAGACGTGTCATTTGAAAATCAATGAACTCAATCTTTTTCTGACCAACTCTTCATATACTTTCCCACTGCGTCCTTGCTGCAACTTGGATGACACTGATTCGTTTTGATCTATGTAGGTGTTGAACCTATCTTAGTGTAGGTGCTGCAGTGTTTAGATGTATATATATATATATATATATATATATATATATATATATATATATATATATATATATATATATATATATATATATATATATATATCATCATCATCAGCCCGTATCGATCCACTGCAGGATGAAGGCCTCTTCAGCATGCTTCCAACCTTCACGGTCCTGGGCTTTCCTCTGCCACTCGGGTCCAATATACTTAACGATGTCATCAGTCCATCGTGCTTTCGGTCTTCTTCGCGGACGTTTGCGATCAAGCGGTATCCACTCCAGGATTGCCTTGGTCCATCTGTCGTCCCATCGCCTCGCTATATGGCCTGCCCATCTCCATTTCAACTGTTTTACTCTTCCAATGATGTCACAGACTTTTGTTTGTTCCCTGATCCATGCGCAGGACTTTCTGTCTCGTCTTGTAATGCCAAGCATACATCTTTCCATTCCCCTCTGTGCCACCCGAAGTTTTTGAATTGATTGCGATGTGAGTGTCCAGGTTTCACTTCCGTATGTTATAACGGGTAGAACGCACTGATCGAATACTTTTCTTTTCAGGCAAAGTGGGAGTCTGCTCTTAAACACTATGTTGAGCCTACCAAATGCCTGCCAGCCACATTTAACACGCCGTTCCACCTCCCGGGCGGTATTCCCCTCCATGGAAATCCTCTGCCCAAGATATACAAAGCTGTCCACAATCTCTAATTCCCTTCCTAAAACTGAAATTCTTCTGTCCTGAGCAAAGTTATAGAACATAACCTGACTCTTTTTCAGGTTTATTTTCAAGCCAAATGGTTCGCCAGCCCTTTGCAGTTCTTGTATGCGTCTTTGCAGCTCCTCTGGGTCTTGTGAAATGAGAATAATATCATCTGCAAATCTAAGATGGTTTAAGTTTGCACCATTGATCTTTACACCATCATGTTCCCAATCCAGTTTACGGAATACTTCTTCAAGGCCAGCCGAGAAAAGAATAGGCGATATTGCGTCACCCTGCCGTACACCTCGTTCTATATTAATTTCCACTTCAAGATCATCAAGGTGAATTGTGGCTGTAGCTCCATCATATATCGATTCTAATAGGTTTACATAGGCTCTCTCTACACCTTGGCTAAGGAGTGCATCCATTATCGCATGCTTTGAAATGGAATCAAATGCTTTTTCGTAGTCGATAAAAGCCAAGCGCAGTGGCATGGTGTATTCGTTGTGCCTTTCTATGACCTGCTGTACAACCTGGATGTGATCCATTGTACTGAATCCACTTCTGAATCCTGCTTGTTCTCTTGGTTGTGCGTCATTCTGCGTCAGTGCGTCATATATATATATATATATATATATATATATATATATATATATATATATATATATATATATATATATATATATATATATATATATATATATATATAATTTCTTGAATAATGTTTATCTATATAATTTGAGATTTGCAATACTTTGCTTTTAGGCTGTCTCAACTAGTGTGGATTCCATAAACTCCAGTTACAATTTGCTTATAATTATTAATTACTTTTAAATATATTACCAATATTTTTCATTTGAGTATACATACAAATTGTATATAGCCACTAGAAGATTAATTTGTAGTACCTCCAACTGCCTTATATTTTCTTCTACCAAAGCCTCAGTGATGAGGCTTACAGTGTATTTTACAACTAGCAAATCTGTATTTACTATAAAATATATACACAAAACAAAAAAACCGAATGAATAAAAACATTTAAAATAACCCATACCAACATCAGAATAATACAATACAATCAAAGCCAGTACCCTATTTTCAACACCATTTAACTTTATTTCTTTCGTTGGGCCCCCACCTATTTTGTACATATATTGTTTACGTTTCGCATAATCCATCTTTATTGATTTTTTTAACAAACCTATCTCCTACGCAACATTTTGGCAGTTCTTCCTGTACAACAAACTGCAATGAACCTTTCTTCAGTCAGTCTACATTCTATATCTTTGGTATTATTGGAAAGGGTGTCTGTTTTCTTGCACTCTGGAATAGAATAATGCAAGGATTACCGGCTCTGTTAGTACGTAAATCAACTTTATACGTACCGACAATTTCTTTATTTGCCTTAACCAAATCGACTAACAGAACAATTTCGTCAATCGCGAAATTATTGCACCGCTTTTTCTCCATTTTAGTAAGATGAAACAATATTTTTATTATTATTATTATTCACATATGGGCCCTGGTGGACCACGCGAAGTACAATTAGAGGCGTTTGTTGTTGTTAGCCTTCCTTTGCACCCATACTAATTTCATTCTTTCACTATGAGCTTTTTTCCTTTCGTCAGACCAAGTTGTTCCAGTCTTGCTACATTTTTCTCTCTGGCCAACCTTCCAAACGTTAACCTTGTGTCTGAAACAGCCTCTATCCTGAATTTCACTTCGTGTAATATTTGCTGATCTTAGGTCCTCTTTAATTGCAGCAATTTAGTTATTTCTACTTTAGCTCTACTCCTATTTTCATAAAATTCGACTATTTGTCTAGTTAACCTACTCGGATTCACCCGTTTTATGTGTCCGTAAAACTTAAGTCTTTTTTTTCTCATATCGCTATGTATATCTGTGTATTGTTTGATTTCTTGGTTTTCTCGAAGTCGGTATGTTGTGCTATTTATTTGTTTGGGGCCTACGATTTTTCTTATGATTTTTCTTTCCTTTTTTTCAATGTCTTCGATGTCCTTCTTTCTATTCAAAATGAGCGTTTCTCCAACATATAGACATTCTGGCTTAATAACTGTGCTTTAATGTCTCAGTTTTGTGTTTTTAGATAGGCATTTCTTGTTGTAAATATTTTGTGTAAGTCTCAATGCCGTTTCCATTTTTTGACATCTATCTTTATTGGCCGCTTTTTCCAACCCATTTTCCATGATTATTTCACCCAAATATTTGAATTGAGAGACTCGTCTGATGTTACCACATTTTGTTTTTAGAAATGGTGTTCTTAGTCTGTTGCAGATTATGTATTGTGTCTTTTCAAAGGAAATTTGGAGACCTATATTTTCTGCTGTTTCTTTTAGGATTTCAATCTGTTTCTGTGCCATTAATACATCTTGAGCTAAAATTGCTAAATTACAATACACAATATTTTTATAAATGAAATAAAACAATTTTGTACTTTGCATCGATCACTTTTTTTAAATTGTGTCGGTTTAGTTTCGTACAACGATGTTACATTCTCACACACTACTTTAAAACTAAGGTATTACAGCTGTTTTTCCTATGTACCTAATTTTACACTTTTATTGGGGTTAATTTTTTTACAATATTTTAAATAGTAGGGAATTCCGGAGATCTATCTGATCATTTAATAGATTTCTACACGGTTCTTTATCATGTTTACAAATTTCAATTGCTTCTAAATTGTTTAATTTTTTTCTTTTTGTACTGTAAATCGTTTTACGAAACTATAGTCACGCAAATTTAAAAATAAAAGTAATATATAACAAAGTATAAAATTGTTTTATTCGATTTAAAAAATAAACTATCACAAAGTAACGACAAATCAATCAATAATATTTTTATAATTTCCAAACCGTTCACGTTGGGTTAGGCTTATAAAACGCTATAATTTCCCACACCTTCAACTGTCAACGATGGCCCAATCCCACCTACTATTTTGACATATTAGAACTACTACAGCCTTATTTTAGGTATAACTAAAGGCGTTGTAGGCAACAGGCCAACACCAGATATCCTGAGAATAATATCTGGTATAACCTATTGCGAGTATAACTGTTTGCCGTTTATACTTGGTATATACTTGCATTGTAGAACGGGCCCTAAGTAAAATACTTCAATATTACATATAATAAATAGAAATAATAAAATCTATCTGTGAGTGAATTTTCATTAGGACCGATGAAATAAACTAAAAATAAATTAAGGAACTGAGAAAAGAAATGGACTATAATATGCCCTCAATAATATATTTATAAAGAGGAAAGAGATGAAAGTAGAAAGAAAAATAAACCTTTACGACAAATTTTTTGGTTGAATGCTACGATTATAACAAAACCTTAAAAAAAATAAACAAAATGAGTGACAGGTCCAATAAGAGTGACAGAACATGAGGCAGAATGATAACAAGTGATAGTTGATATTTCACCGGTAATCGATATTTCATCTTGAAGAATAATGAATTGCATTATGTACAGTAAATAATGTCGTTCAGATGTCTTCATCGGTTTCCTCTGATGGAAGGCATTCTGGAGATCCAATTTTTCACACATATTGCCAGGTATATTTTCAATGGTGACCTGAAATTGTCCTGTTGGTCAACGGTTAAGACTTGTTGGGACCGGTCAAGACAATATTCGAAGAGTCACATTTATGACTTTAGACCAAAGATATACTGTTACCGTATTTCTATAGCGTGTACCAGTAATCTGATTTAATTCTGATTCGTCTTAAAAATACGGTCCTATTACTCGTTCAGCCCAAAATCCGCACTAATCAGTAACTTTCTGAGGACAAAGAAGGCTTTCAGAAGAGATCATTTCTAAATCACTTGATATGTGTGAATTCCAGTGGGAATTCCAATATTCCAGATGATATATGTGAACGAACTACCGAAAATTGGTTTTTCAGAAGGCATTCTACCAGACGAAAGCGAAGGGAACTTTTGAACATATTTATTCTTCAAGATGAAATAAAAATTACCGAATTATCATGGCAGTTATCATTGTGATTCATTTGAAAGTACTAACACTAAAACTTTTCTCTAGCCGGCCGCGGTGGTCTGGTGGGTTAGTCGCCTGCCTCGCAATCCAAAGGTAGCTGGTTCGATTCCAGCGCTCAGATGGGTGTTGTTCTTTAATTCTTCTGTCCGTCTTACTTCCTACCCTACACACACGCCCACACATATCCACATCTAAATGTCTGTGATTGTTTCTAAGCAAGAGTGCAAAATCCGACAACGAATCACCCCTCAGTGACGCCAGTTCGAGGTTGGGTAAGGCCGGATGTCTTCTGAGAAGTATTCTACGTTGGCCACTCGCCAGTCGGTAGGCTTCCTGATATACTTTATGGGTAGGCACATAACCAAGGGTTGATAGCCTGAGGGGCGTACTTGCCTGGGTTTGTCCGTAGCTGATGACCGTGGTTCGGAACCCACGTTAAGCTGTAGGTCCGTCGCTAAATAGCCTTAGATGCTGATGCGCCGCTAACCGTAAATCCTTTCCTTTTCTCTAGAAATCGGAAATTAAATATTTTATATATGATTAATTAGTTTTGCCTTGTTGGTGCAATACATAAAAAAATCAAATAAAAAAGGCACAGGCGTATTTTTTTAGCAAAAATTGAATACTGAGGGAGCGTAAGGAAAAAAAATTAAGGAATAATAAAACGATATTCTCGCCCAAATGTAACGAAATGTAAATAAAATTTTATCCCATCTTGCCTTTCGTATAGTTTGATTTCTTTTGGGAATAGCTCTCTGCCTGTGACAACCATGACATTATTACATGCTAGAATTTATTTTCGCTATAGTGTTAAAAGAACTTCTATTTATTTTATTTCAAAATACGAAACATAACTTGCTTAAGTTGCAAATGGAGTTTCCTTTTCTTTGATATTTTTCCCGTCAGGTGAATGGTTCGTATTTTATTTTACTTCAAAGTTGCTTTTGTTCTTTTTATATAAACTCTCTGGAATCGATGAATATTCCGGTCGTTTTTCTACGCTTTCTAAATTATTTTAAAAGCTAATGGATTGATTTGGTAAGAATATCAAGAATACAAATATCGTAAGAATGAGGACGGACTGGAGAGTATGTTAAACGAAAATAAAAAAGGCATTGATATAATGCCGAATCACTAAATTCTTCAAAATTGGCAAAGAATGGCAGCAAGATACTTTTTTAGACGTAGAAAAGTGTGAGAGTGTGCATAGGTTTCGAAGGGGTTTTTCTAAAAATTTCCGACAACCATATTCGATATTTCTTGAAATCATTAATGTAATTAAAAGTAGGGTGTACGTCAATGAGTTTATCAAGTACAATTTTTTTTTTTGATCTCGATCACTTGGAAGGGCTGTTTTATCTAGTAAGTGGATTTCATCGATTGAATTTGTTTACATGGATTGAGTGACGCTTAGCTGTTTGACGTGTCTTAAATAGTGAGTGAAGTCCTCTATCATAATGTATACAAGCGCCGAGATGACTGACATGTACTTCATGTATAGACTTGTTGATGGCAATACATTACAAGCTAGGCGATTGTACAGTGAACGATTTCCCGTAATGTCCCCAACAGAAAAATCTTCGAAAACATTCATCGACGTGTTCGTGAAACAGGCACATTAAAACGAACTGAAGGGTCAGGAATATCACTGACTGTAAGAACGGTACAATTGGAACAGAATGTGCTGGATATGATAGCGGAAAAGCCTGGTAGTTCTACGTGAAAAATTGCAAATACTTTGAATGTGAGTCACTGTTTGTATTATGTACTCCACGTTTTGTATTATGTCAATGGATATTGCAAACTTTGCTTCGCATGCCTCTATTCCTGACACAAATTCTTTTCACCGATGAAGCCACTTTCGCAAGAAACGCAATAAGGAATTTTCATAATAACCATGTGTGGGCAGATGAAAATCCGCATGAGGTATGCGAAGATAGTTTTCAACATCAGTTCTCGTTGAATGTTTGGGTTGGAATTGTAGGTGACTATCTAATTGGACCGGTATTTCTATCACAAAGACTTACTGGCGAGGTGTATCGCAACTTTTTGGAAGCAACGCTGTCTGAATTTCTGGAAGATGTACCATTGGCAACAAGGCATGAAATGTGGTTTATACACGATGGTGCGCCACCACATTTCAGTTTGGTTGCTCGTGATTTTTTAACAGCAACATACGGATATCGCTGGATTGGTCGAAGTGGGCCACACGCATGGCCTGCTCGATCCCCGGACTTAAACCCCCTGGATTATTTCTTCTGCGGATATCTCAAGTCATTAGTTTACGCTATTCCATTGAAGAAATTGGATCATTTGCGAAATCGGATAATTGCTGGGTGTAACTCAATTAGAAACGACCCTGGTGTGTTTGAAAAAGTTCGGCAGTCAATGACGAGAAGATTGAATGCTTTTATCAAGGCTGGAGGAAGTTATTTCGAACATTTATTGTAGATTGAGCAACTTTACATGTACTTTTTGATAATAAAATGTTGTTAATGTCGTAAATTTCGTTCACCCTGTACCTTCGAAACAAAGGGGTTTTTCAAAAAACATCATACAACAAATTATTCTTAGAATAAGTCAAGGAATAACCCCATTAATTTTTGCTGCATGTTTACCTAACACCCTGTATAATAATTAAATAAATTTTTAAATACAGGTTGTACCACTGTACGAACTGTGTCTCGTTCGATTATTAGGAAGAAAAACTCATCCACATTTTAAGATCGTCATCAATTAAGCTTGAATGCCCTCCTCCCGCTTACCGCTTTCTCACTCTAATTTTTTAGGTTAAGCCGTAGCCCTTGACCTATCTAGAATTAACGATCTGCGAAACGGGTTCTCACTTTTCCCTTTTTTTTGGGGAGTTTGACGGTATCGGAAATGGGTTTGCAACAAAGTCCAGAGAAACTTCGCTAAGGTTATATAGAAAATGACAGACATAGTCTACATCGGAAAATTGACTAGTCCACGTCCAAATGACGGGCCGACAGTCAGCAAGTACCGACAGTCGGCCATTTGAAGATGAGGTGCACGGATTTGCGATGGCGGTTACTCATAGAATCTTATGAAGGCCGGAAACCCGAGATGTTCGGGCCCCATGAGCCTGCGGTCCGGAGGTGGGGGAAGGAAATAGGGATATTTTTAGTTCTCCAAATGAGGTTTGGGGAGTGGTGGTCAATTGGGCCTGAATCAGGCTCACCAATTGACCCGTTAGTTACTTCACAAGCTCGGAGAAAGGATTAACTGCTTGTGAAGCGGGCGTTTTGCCAGACCCCATGTTCCTGCCTCACCCTACGAAGGTTGATGGAGGTATTTTATTTTTTTGTGTGCCTGAAAATGCCATATTGGTTTATGGCTGCGTTGATGGATTCTTTGCTGATGTATTGTTGGGTTTTGCCGGGCTTCCTTAAAAGCCTTCGCAGATGCTGCATGTTGCTGAGCTGTCTTTGTCCTTCTTGCAGTCCTTGTAGGGGATGACAAGATCCGCATGACACTTCTTCGCCGAATAGAACGTAGGTTTAGTTTTTGAATTAGATTGAATCATCCGCTGATGATTTTAACATGGTTAGTAAAACGCACGCTGAGAAGTTTAAAAAAGTGGTTTGGTGATTAGTAGTAAATCACATCGAGTTCAGTGTGTTTCACCGAAGGTTCCGTTAGAAGAGTTGAGCTATTGATTTAGTGAAAATTAAACACGATCTTAATTAAATACTAGTCAAAACGCAACGAATGAACGCATTAATTTAAAATTTGATTGTCGATTACACATAGGAACTTCCCAATGCATCATAAAACCCGCCTAAAATAGCATAATTTCTTAATCATCATACAAATCATTTAGCCGTTTAATAAAAAAAAAACTTCTACCTTCTATCACTTGTCAGGCATCGGAAAATGTTTATCATAAAAAATATTTTTTCTTGTGATCTCTATATACATTTTAGATGCTACAAAAATCAAGTTAAATTAAACAAAACTAATAATTTTTTATATTATAGAAAAGCAACAACAATAAAGGTTTTTTTAAAAAAATATCAAAAAAAGTTTGTGAACAAAATTTTCTCTGTGAGGAAAAATTATTTGTTTAAAAACTTCTACCTCCTCTTACTTTCTTTACTTCTACCTTCTTCTACCTCCTCTACCTCCTTTATTTCCAGTTGCTTCTAATAGATGCGCATGTATTGTTCCTACTAGTTTTTTGTTTGTCCAAGGTTGAAGTTTGGCCCAGATCTTCTATAATTCATGTTCTCAACACTTTTTAACTCTCCCTCTATATTTTATCTAATTTGACGACTCACTTTATTCCACAGGTGCTCAAGAGGATTGAGATCTGGTGACAGACATATGGTCGCCAGATCATGTAGCTGAGTTGGAAAATTGACGTTACTGAAAATAAAGCTGAAACAGTAACCATTGAGTCCAGAACTGTGTGGTACATTCCAATCTCAAATTGAAACCACATATGAAGACGTCTTCGTGAACCATGTATAAGCACTAAGCGGTAAATGGGTGGGGAAGGATTTAACAATATGGCAGAAGAAGTACTGAATGTTTACATGGGCGAATAACATGAGGTCTTTAGCAAGCTCTTTAGTAGTATGAAAAATTGTCTAACGTTGATATATATGTAATTTAAAATAAATATTAAATAGCACATCGTTTTTCTTTGATAATCATGTTTCAATGCTGCATAAATCCGAAAAATATGGGACCTACAGGTGGTGGGCTATCATTCGGAGCTGATTTCAGGTATCCGCGGAAGACGGGGGAACAAAACTCCGAGCATGAAGGTCGTAGTATTTTAATTCAACACTCTTTCAGAATATAATTCAAGGGGGTTGGAAAACCAGGACACATGGTGTAACCTGAAACAACAAAGAAACAAGAAAGTGGGATTGATTATATTTTATTTAATACTGATTGAGACACCAAAGTGTTATTCAAAATAATATTAAGATTAACAAGATTATTTCACGTCATATTTATTATTATTATTATTCATGTATGGGCCCGGGTGGACCACGCGAAGTACAGTTAAAGGCGTTTGTTGTTGTTAGCCTTCCTTTGCGCCCATACTAATTTCATTTTTTCGCTATGAGCTTTTTTCCTTTCGTCAGACCAAGTTGTTCCAGTCTTTCTACATTTTTCTCTCTGATCAACCTTCCAAACGTCAACCTTGTATCCTGAAACACCCTCTATCCTGAATTTCACTTTGTGTAATATTTGCTGATCTTAGGTCCTCTTTAACTACAGCAATCTATTTAATTATTCCTACTTTAGCTCTACTCCTATTTTCATAAAATTCGACTATTTGTCTAGTTAGCCTATTTAGATTCATCCGTTTTATGTGTCCGTAAAACTTAAGTCTTCTTTTTCTCATATCGCTATATATATATGTGTATTGTTTGATTTCTTGGTTTTCTCGAAGTCGGTATGTTGTTGTATTTATTTGTTTGGGGCCTAGGATTTTTCTTATGATTTTTCTTTCCTTCTTTTCAATGTCCTCGATGTCTCTCTTTCTATTCAAAATGAGCGTTTCTGTCCCATATAGACATTCTGGCTTAATAACTGTGTTGTAATGTCTCAGTTTTGTGTTTTTAGATAGGCATTTTTACCTTATTGGCCGCTTTTTCCAACCTATTTTCCATGATTATTTCACCCAAATATTTGAATTGAGAGACTCGTCTGATGTCACCATATTTTGTTTTTAGAAATGGTGTTCTTAGTCTGTTGCAGGTCATGTATTGTGTCTTTTCAAAGGAAATTTGGAGTGCTACCTTTTCTGCTGTTTCTTTTAGAATTTCAATCTATATCTGTGCCGTTAATTCATCTTTAGCCAAAATTGCTAGATCATCAGCAAACGCCAGACAATCAATTTTGATGTTGGTTCTCCCCAGTTTAATGGGCTGGTCAATATTCAGGGCCAACTTTTTTTCACGCCACTCCTGTATTGCTTTTTCTAGAACACAGTTAAATAAGAGTGGCGAGAGTCCATCCCCTTGTCTCACTCCAGTTTTAATTTCGAAGGGCTCTGAGATATCACCCATGAATTTAACTTTTGACCTTGTACAATCACGTCATATTTATTAATCTTAACGAACAAAATGCTAGAAAATCATTTGTCTGTGAGAAACGAACATCTTTTTCGGATAACAGTTTCATTTCTACATGCAGGTTTCAAACTAGTCTAACTTAACGCATTACACTGAATTCAAATTAAATATTTATAGTAATACATCAGATAATATAACATATCATCATCATTATCATAAAAACCTCCCTCAGGGATCTATTCTGACCGGATAGATGCGGGTGTAGCAAGCCCGAGGTACCTAGCTAAACCCGGTTTCCTCTAAAATCCACCCTCAATTACAATTGTCATCATTTATCCTGAATCATATCTCTCTTCTTCCATAACATCACCGAAGAGGTAATAGAAAACCACAAGAACCAACAATGCCAAGGAAAATTCACAGACAAAGAAGAAATTATTAAATTTTTGATCATTTTTTCTTTGAACAAATATTTGATCAGGACCAATTGAACATGATAATAACGTATTCAATATAATAATATACATCATATAATATCAATGACAAAACTCCATATTGAAGAAAAGTATGTTGTCGAAGCGATACGAAATTATTGGTGAAAATAATTTACAACACTTCATCGGCCTAAAGCAAACCGGTTTCAAGCCATGACATCAAATCCTAGCATAATGTCATCTTTTTTTATGGAAGGAATAACTCTAGTGTTACCAAAAGCAGCTAACACATCAGATCCCAAGAATTTTCATCCTATAACTTACTTACCAGTCTATATAAGCTCCTTACCGCTTGTCTTGCTCCAGAAATTGAAAAACATATAATTAACAACAACATAATAGCTACTGAATAAAATGCATGAAAATTGATATCATTTTTGCAAATCAAGCCAGGCCAAAACAGCGCAACATATCAGTCGCTTGAGTGGACTATAGAAAAGCTTTTGACTCTGTGCCTTACCAGTGGTTTGTACATATTCTAAAAATGTAGAAAATTGATCCAACAATCATACAACTTTTGCAACATCTGATTAAATATTGGAAAACTAAATTAAATCTGCGAAATAATGAAACTGCAAATACTACACCGTATCTACACAGTAAAAGAGGAATTTTCCGGGCTGACAGCCTCAGTCCGCTATGGTTCTGTCTCGCATTGAACCCACATAGCAATATGTAGAAACGTAATCCATATGGATATGGGCCAGGTAAGCAGGGGCCAGGAGGCGGAAGGGTGTCACATCTATTCTACTTGGACAATATTAAAATATATGCTGCCAATAAAGAAAAGTTGCAAAGTCAGTTGGAGCTAGTGCACAGTTTTAGTGGACGAATATGCATGTAGTTCGGTTTGGAAAAGTGTGCCGTTAGGCATGTAACAAAGGGAAGACTTGAAAGACCGGATGAAATAAAATTGATGGACCGAATTGAAATTAAGAATCTAGAAATTAGAGAACCGTATAAGTATTTAGGTTTTCAGCAGGCCTTGGACATTAAAACTCTGATGCCGAATAAGAAAAATATTAAACACCCGCTTATGTGCGAAAAACAATATGGATTATCAACACGTGGGCCAGTAGTATGGAACAACTGAACTATGGATAGGATGGTGAGAGAGCTCCTAATTTCTAACTACTAACTAACTTAGATTATATGTCAGCAGAAAATATGGCGGTGGGGGTCTGATGTCTCTTGAAAACAATTATCAAAAACAAAATGAAAACCTAACATCTTATTTCAATAGGAATATTAACTTACCTGGATACTCCGCTCTAATACAAGCTGATAACAACTTTACATCATTAAACCTCTACAATCCAATGCAACTTCCATTTGTGAGTAAAAATGAAGAACTAATAGGTGAGTGGCTGAGAAAAGCAATTCAAAAGTTGCGAAGTAGAAAAAATGCCTCAACTTTGTTCCTAACTAAAGGATAGCTTACAAGAGAAACTGAAGGTATGCCATTGACCATACAAGATCAGGTTATGGCTACACGATGTTATTATAAACATATTCTAGTTAGCAAACTAGATAATACGGATATGTGTTGAATATGTGCACAACGTATTGAGACTTTACAATATATCATCAGTGGATGTAGTCAAATGGCTCCAAAAGAATACCTCAATCGGCATAATGATATTGCAAATATTCTTTATAGTAATCTAATATATAAAGAAGGGTTTAAGAAGGTACTAAAACATATTACAATTATCAGCCTGACTCAATCCAAGAAAACATTGATGTTAAAATCTATTGGGATACTGTCATGATAATAGATAGGACTGTAGCTAACAATAGGCCAGATATCTTAATAATATATAAGAAAAGAAGGTCGGCGTTCATATTGGACGTTGCCGTACCAGTCGACAACAATATTAGAGCAACTTATATTCACAAGGTAACTAAATATCAGGACTTGAGTTACCAACTGAAATACATCTATAAGCATGAAAAAATTTAGATATTGTCATTTATTATATCAGCCACAGGACTTATTGAGAGGAGATTCCAGCAAAATTTAGAGAAAATTGGACTTCCTAATGAATTAACTACCGTTATGCAGAAAGTTTCTGTACTGCAAACATGCCATATTACCAGGCGGTACTTATTGCGTGAATTATAATCCTGACAGAAATTGTCCGATATACAATCTAAAGTAAAGTCGAAAACCCCCAAATGAAGGAAAAAAAAAATTAAAAAAACATTCTCATAACATCACAATTGTCTTATCTGATCACAATAAATGTAACAATTTTGTGATATTACGTCACTTTTGTACAGTTTCACGTTTGCTAAAGGAACCTACATCTTCTGTTTTTTTTTAATAAACGGCCGACAGTCGCTGTTTATTATTTTTCCCTCACATTAATCATTATGGTTTGAAGCAGACGAATAATTTGTAGAGGGCCCGGGCGTCATAGTGTCGACATTGCATCATTTGTCCGCGTGTGTGGCGCACATTTATCATTTCTGACTTTCCACGCAATCGTTTTGATTGAGAATATGATGCTAATCATATAAATATTAGTTGGGTTATGTTTTTTAAAATATAATATAAAATATATTTGCCTGTTAATTAATTGAATTATTATTTAATATAATTAATATTCCAGCTAAGAAAAAAAGGTTTTGATATAAAAATAATTCATTTTATTACGTGATTATTTTCTAAACTACTATTTGAAATATTGTACTATAAATTATATATATATATATACATATATATATATATATATATATATATATATATATATATATATATATATATATATATATTTATATATATATATATATATATATATATATATATATATATATATATATATATTTATATATATATATATATATATATATATATATATATATATATATATATATATATATATATATATATATATATATATATATCCCCTTTGTGGATCAGACCTTGACGTTGTAAAGGGGTTTGAGTAGGGCAATGAAGCATTGAGCTATGCCGTCTGGAGTCTATGCTCCTGGGAGGGTCACCCCTGGCGGACTGGTCAAAGCGGAGGCCTCAGACTAACATGATCCAAAATCTGCCAACCCGCATTGGACCAGCGTGGCAGATTACGGTCCATACCTTCAACATGGTATTTCAATATGTTGAAATATGACAGTACAACCTCAAACACGGCCCTCATTCCCCGGAGGCCAAGGGGCAACTACCTACGGCAGCGGGAAGACCTGCCCCAAGGCAGAGGGTGCTAAGAATCACCGGGTTAGATCAGGCTGCCATTGGACTTTTGACATTGCAACGTTAAATATACGGACTATGAAAACAGAGGCCCGATTGCAAGAACTGTTAATCGAACTTGACAACATCCATTGGGATATTATTGGGCTCTGTGAAACACGAAGGAAGGGTGAAGAGTTAATCAAACTGGAACCAACTGGACACGTACTCTACACTCGAGGTACGGAAAATGGCCGATGTGGCGGAATTGGATTCCTCATCAATCGAAAGCTGAAGGACAGTGTGGTAAAATTTGAAAGTACATCCGACCGATTAGCCCAATGTGTCATTCAGCTGAATAAAAAGTTTAGGCTTCAAATCGTCCAAGCTTATGCACCAACTATAAGCCATAAAGATGAGGAAATTGAGGAATTTTATGATGATGTGGCCCAGCTTTTATACAAGGAGAAATGTAGGTACAAAATCCTGATACGTGATTTTAATGCCAGAATTGGAACAACAAGAACAGACGAAAATGCAACTGGCCCATATGGAACTGGTGAGCGAGACAATAGAGGTGACAGATTAGTTGATTTTGCTGAAGGACAAGAACTATATATTATGAATTCATTCTATAAGAAAAATATCAGCAGAAAATGGACATGGAAAAGTCCATCTGGGCTCACAAGCGAAATTGACTACATCATGACCAACGATAAAACAATATTTACCAATTGTAATGTCCTTAACAATTTTAATGTTGGAAGTGACCACCGAATGGTACGAGCAAGGGTTCGGATTGACTGTCGAAAAGAGCGCGAAAGAATGGTAAGATCAAAGAAGGGCAAGGTGGATTCTGGAAAACTGCTGGAGAGAGGAAGCGATTTTGAGATTGCTTTGTCAAACCGGTTTGCTGCGTTACAAGATCCAGAGGACGTGGAAATATCAGTTCAATATGAAGAAATCGCCAACAATGTACTTCAAACGGCTGCTTCAATAGCACCAGAGGAAAAATGTCTCAAACAAACAAAAATCTCCAGTGAGACCATTGATTTAATGAAGAAACGGCGAGCAATGAGAAATGCAGGTAGTCCTTTTGGCAGGGTCGAGTACACTGAGCTCTGCAAAACTATAAGAAAACGTATCAGAGAGGACACCCGCCGATTCAATATGCAGCTAGTGCAAAAAACCCTGGAAGAAAACAAAGGAATTAACACAGCTAAACAGAAGCTGAGAAGAAAAAGAACGCATATATATGCTTTAAAGCGTGAGGATGGCACAGTGTGCAGGACGCGTACCCAAATGTTAGAGATTGTCAGAAGGTTTTATTCCCAGTTATATGAAGATCAGAGCCAGTCAGGGACAGCAATACCCACGGAAGAACAATATATAATGCCAGATATCCTAGTGGAGGAAGTAACAAATGCTATAAAATTGATGAAGAACGGCAAGGCTCCAGGAAAGACAGTGTAACTGTCGAAATGCTAAAAGCTGGTGGTCGGACGTTACATAAAACACTGGCAAAATTATACTCAAAATGCCTCAAAGAACAAAAGTACCTGACTTATGGAAAAATGCAGAAGTGATCCTTTTACATAAAAAGGAGCACAGGAAGATTTAAAGAACTACCGTCCAATAAGCCTCCTATCAGTGATGTACAAAGTGTTCACTAAGATAATTTCTAAAAGAATATTAAAAAAACTGAATGACGCACAACCAAGAGAACAAGCAGGATTCTGAAGTGGATTCAGTACAATGGATCACATCCAGGTTGTACAGCAGGTCATAGAAAGGCACAACGAATACACCATGCCACTGTGCTTGGCTTTTATCGACTACGAAAAAGCATTTGATTCCATCTCAAAGCATGCGATAATGGATGCACCTCTTAGCCAAGGTGTAGAGAGAGCCTATGTAAACCTATTAGAATCGATATATGATGGAGCTACAGCCACAATTCACCTTGATGATCTTGAAGTGAGAATTAATATAGAACGAGGTGTACGGCAGGGTGACGCAATATCGCCTATTCTTTTCTCGCCTGGCCTTGAAGAAGTATTCCGTAAACTGGATTGGGAACAGGATGGTGTAAAGATCAATGGCGCAAACTTAAACCATCTTAGATTTGCAGATGATATTATTCTCATTTCTCAAGACCCAGAGGAGCTGCAAAGACGCATACAAGAACTGCAAAGGGCTGGCGAACCATTTGGCTTGAAAATAAACCTGAAAAAGAGTCAGGTTATGTTCAATAACTTCGCTCAGGACAGAAGAATTTCAGTTCTAGGAAGGGATTTAGACTCCCACTTTGCCTGAAAAGAAAAGTATTCGATCAGTGCGTTCTACCCGTTATGACATACGGAAGTGAAACATGGACACTCACATCGCAATCAATTCAAAAACTTCGGGTGGCACAGAGGGCAATGGAAAGATGTATGCTTGGCATTACAAGACGAGACAGAAAGTCCTGCGCATGGATCAGGGAACAAACAAAAGTCTGTGACATCATTGGAAGAGTAAAACAGTTTAAATGGAGATGGGCAGGTCATATAGCGAGGCGATGGGACGACAGATGGACCAAGGCAATCCTGGAGTGGATACCGCTTGATCGCAAACGTCCGCGAAGAAGACCGAAAGCACGATGGACTGATGACATCGTTAAGTATATTGGACCCGAGTGGCAGAGGAAAGCCCAGGACCGTGAAGGTTGGAAGCATGCTGAAGAGGCCTTCATCCTGCAGTGGATCGATGCGGGCTGATGATGATGATGATGATATGAGGGGGATACCGCCCGGGAGGTGGGGCGGCGTTTTAAATGTGGCTGGCAGGCATTTGGCAGTCTCAACATGGTGTTTAAAAGCAGACTCCTACTTTGCTTGAAAAGAAGAGTCTTCCATCAGTGCGTCCTGCCCGTTATGATATACGAAAGTGAAACGTGGACACTCACATCACAGTCAGTTCAAAAACTTCGGGTAGCACAGAGGAAAATGCAAAGATGTATGCTTGGCAAGACGAGACAGAAAGCCGTGCGTATGGATCAGGGAATAAACGAAGGTGTGTGACATCATTAGAAGAGTGAAAGAATTGGAATGGAGATGGGCAGGCCATGTAGAGAGGCGATAGGACGACAGATGAACCAGGGCAATCCTGGAGTGGATTCTAAAAAGAACTATATATGATTCAAATGCGTATTCCAGCACATTTTGTGGAATAGCCTCCAAAGAACGTGTCGAAGCTGTTTGGATGGCCTGAATGTCTTCAAAAAACATCCTTTCAACATTAATTTTAAGCTTTGGGAACAAGGAGAAGTCACAAGGGGCTAAATCTGGTGAATACGGTAGGTAGTTGATTAGACACACATTTCAGGCAAAAAATTGACCAAGTGTGAGACGGTTTGTTGTATTGGTAGAACAATACTTTCATTTCTTCAAAGGCGGACGTTTTTCCGTGATTGCTGCCTTCAGTTTGTCAACTAATGATTCGTAGTATGATCCTGTTTTTGTTTTACTCTTTTCTAGATCGTTGATTAACATAAGTTAATGACTATGCCAAAAAATCGTCGCCATCACTTTTCCGGTCGATGGAATAGTCTTCGTCTTTTTCGGAGCCAATTTACCTTTCGCTATCCACTATTTCGACAGTGCCTTGGTGTCAGGAGTGTAATGGTGTATCTAAGTTTCATCTACAGTTATTAGTCGACGCCAAAACTTCGAGTTATTTCGCTTAAGTTAAAGTTTATTCGCATGCGTTTTTGGTTCTGTATGAATAGCTTTTTCATGCCCAAAATCTTCAGTCAAAATATGACAAACACGTTCTTTCGAGATGCCCACAGCGTCTTTTATCTCTCCAACCTTAATTCGACAGTCGTCTAGCACCATTTGATGAGCTTTTTTAATGTTATCGGTTTTTGGTCGTTTCGAACGTTTATCCTTAACCAAGCTGGTATGTTTAAATCCAGTTGCCCGAAATTTTACAGTGGTAAATGATAGCGCAGAGTCTCCGAAAGCAGCATCCATCTCGGCTATAATTTGGGTAGGCATATTGTCTTTCAAACGGAAGAATATGACGGCTCGATATTCGATTTTTCTCTTTTTACAAATTATTGACGAGTAACACTATTCATGTTGAGACTGGAAATGTTCCAGGCTGCTCTCGTAAAGTTCCTGCACATACATTTTACATGCCCTGGTAAGTTGCATGCCTCCTGATAATTAATTTGCCTTTAAAGGGGTTTAAGATATTAGTGAACAGAAAAAAATCAATATTAATAAAAATTCAACATTGTGTAGAATGCACGAAACAGGCATTTAATTAGAATAATATTAAGTAACGCTTATTTTGATACACTCAAAAACATGATAGGCAAGCGTAGGCAAGTTAATATTGTCAGCAATATTTATTTGGATAAAGATTAGATTAATACATATAATTTAGTACGTTATGGATTACAAAAGCTTTGAGGAAATTTATAATTTATGTGTATTAACCGTATGTAGGTAATTACTAGGGAATATAGTAATTGCTTACATAGTATAACTAAAAGAAAACAATAATGAAGTGTGATTGATTTTATTTTATTTTATTTATTTAGGGAGCAACCTGTTATTCAAAATAATATCAAGCTGTAATTATATTATTATTTAATATTATTCACGTGGACCCTGGTGAATGCAAAGTATAGTTAGAGGCGTTTGTTATTGTTAGCCTTTCTTTGCACCCACATTGGTTTAACTCTTTCACTATGAGAGTTTTTTCCTTTTATATTCGCTCTTTTCATAAAATTCAACTATTTGTCTAGTTAGCCTAGTCGGATTCATCCGTTTTGTGTTCGTAAAACTGAAGTCTTCTTTTTCTCATATCGCTATGTATATATGTGTATTGTTTGATTTCTTGGTTTTCTCGGAGTCGGTATGTTGCGCTATTTATTTGTTTGGAGCCTAAAATTTTTCTTTTTTTTCTTTTCAATATCCCCGATGTCTTTTTTTCTAAACAAAATGAGCGTTTCTGGGCCATATAGACATTCTGGCTTAATAACTGTGTTGTAATGTCTCATTTTTTTGTTTTTATATATTCATGTTCTATTGAAAATATTTTGTGTAAGTCTCAATGCAGTTTCAATTTTTTGATATCTACCGTTATTGGTCGCTTTTTCCAACCCGTTTTTCCATGATTATTTCACCCAAATATTTAAATTGAGAGACTCGTCTGATGTTACCATATTGTGTTTTTAGAAATGGTATTCTTAGTCTGTTGCAGGTCATGTATTGTATCTTTTCAAAGGAAATTTGAAGTCCTACCTTTCCTGCTGTTTCTTTTAGGATTTCAATCTGTTTTTGTGCCGTTAATATATCTTGAACTAAAATTGCTAGATCATCAGGAAACGCCAGACAATCTAATTTGATGTTGGTTCTCCCCAGTTTGTTGGTCTGGTCAATATTCAGGGAGGATTTTTTTATAAACCATTCCTGTAATAATTTTTCTTGAACACAGTTAAATTAAGGAGGCGATAGTTCATGCCCTTATATCACTCCAGTTTTAATTTCGAAGGGTTCTGAGATGTCACCTATGAATTAACTTTTGAACTTGTGTTAGCTAGCGTTGCTTTAATAATTGCCATCGTTTTCAGATCTAGTCCTTGTTCTTTCAAGATTTGAAATGAAGATTCGCGGTCAATAGAATCATATGCTTTTTTGAAATACACAAATGTACAGACGAGATTTTATTTTATAACTTTAGAGTCAGGATCTGTTCCAGGCAGGATCTGACCGGTCGAAAACATGCTTGATATTCATCAATTTTAGGTTCTAACTCTCCCTGTGCTCTGTCTAGTAAACCTTGAGATATAATTTTGTAACAAACTGCGAGAAGAGATATCCCTCTGTAGTCGTTTACATCCGTTCTATCTCTTTTCTTATGTAGTGGATGGATTAGAACATATTTTTAATCTTCCGGAATCCGTTCGGTTTGCCTAACTTCTTGTAGAATTTTGATTATTTCCTTGATTGTACATGAACCAGGGAATTTTAACATTGCAGTAGTGATTCCATCTTCACCAGATGCTTTGTTAATTTTAAGTCGTTTGATTTGCCTAATTGGTTCATCTTCATTCGGTGGTAATGAATGTGGGTTTATTTGTCCAGGGTTTAGTGATGGTAATCTGTTTAAGGCTTCAGGACAGTTTAGTAGTTGTTCAAAATATTTTGCACAAGTTATTTGCAATTGTCTTGTTTATTTAGATATTCTCCGTTTTCCTTTCGGAAGCAAAAACTTTGGGGCTGAAAGCCTGTTAATTTAGTTTTAAAAGTTTTGTAAAAATTTCGTGTGTTATTTTTTTTAAATCTTTTTCTATTTCATTAAGTTGATTCTTAATAATTGATAAGTGATGATGAGTAATGATAAGTAATTATATTATTAAATATAATATTTGTTAGTCTCAAGGCGCAAAATGCCACAAAAACATTTATTTGTGAGAAACGAATGTATTTCCTGAAGAACACCTTAATTTATTCATGTAGGTTTCAAATTAAACGAATTATACAGAATTCATATTACCTGTTTATAGCACAATAATTCTTCAACATCACTGTTACTAGATAGCGAATTTTTGCCCGAGCTCCGGGTGATGTCACTGAATTTCATTGTGTTTAGTCATAGTCGTATACTACTAACTCATTCACGAGAGTCGTTCAATAAATCCTTAGAAAATCCAAGAGATGGCGCTCGTAGTATCGGAGATGGTTTGTTTTTAGTAAGCATCATTATTCACCAGATAG
Source organism: Cosmopolites sordidus (assembly GCA_031761425.1). NCBI lineage: Eukaryota > Metazoa > Arthropoda > Insecta > Coleoptera > Curculionidae > Cosmopolites > Cosmopolites sordidus. Next base: position 59,947 of record JARFXV010001676.1, read on the forward strand.
CTGTCAAAGTTACAGTTATATTCATGACATGGTTTAATTTTTATTGTCGGTAGAAGTAAGAAACTTCGGTTTATTTAGAAAAATAGAAAAAAATGAGTTTTGAGTGGTGATTAAACACTTATATTAAAAAGGCAACTACTCCCGAAATGATTGACAAAATCCGCGACATGGTTTTAAGAGATCGACGAATCAAAGTGCGCAAAATAGTTGAGACCACATGCTTATCGCAAGGTACATGGTTCTAATTTTGCATGAAAAATTAGGCGTGAAAAAAAATTCGGCAAGATGGGTGCCGCATTTGCTCTCAGTGGAAAATAAACGCAATCTTCTGGTCGTCTCTGACGCTGTTATGGAGCTTTTTCGTCAATATCCCCTTGAGTTTCTGCATACACTACTACTTTCCATAGACAAAGGAACAATCAAATCAGTGGCTTTTTGAAAGCTAATGCGAAGAGGGTAAAATTTGCTTCAAGGTCATGGACATAGTTTTTTGGGATGCACGCGAAATAATCTACACCGATTACTTGGGACTTTTCCCAAGTAGTCGGTGTAGATTGTGTAGAAAAGTAATAACTGGAGAATATAATGCGTCTTTATTGCACCGATTGGGCGAAGAAATCAAGAAAAATCATCCTCATTTGAAAAAGAAAATGATCCTCTTCCATCAAGACTATACACGAACACCTGTACAGTGTTAATGGCCAAAATCATGGAATTAAAGTTCAAATTATTACAACATCCACGGTATTCATCGGATTTAGCCCCCAGTGACTTTTATATTATTTGCGAACTTAAGAAAATGGTTCAGCGCACAATGGTTCACATCGAACGAGAAGGTCATCGCCCAAACACATGGTTATTTTGAGGACCTTTCGAAATCTTACTTTGTAGACGGCTTAAAAAAAATAGAGAAACGCTTGGAATGGTGTATAGAGCTAAACGAAGATTATGTTGAAAAATAAATAAAATCTATTTAAAACAATTTGTTTTTCTATCTTTTTCCATTAACTTATTGAATGACCATCGTATATTAATATAAATTAATACTGACTTTAGCTTTATCATCATGTTTACTTCGTACTGTTTCTTTTTTACCATTCAACTTAAAAAAATGAAATAATCCAATGTAGTGATAAAAAATAACATAAGGCGACATGATTGTTGTAACATTGATGAGAATATTTTTTTTGCGTTTAATTTAGGTAATTGTTAAAATACCTTTCCACAGAAATGGTCTGACACATCCCATTTTTAAATACCTGCTTTTCCTTGTACCTGACTTTGAGATATAAACGTAAGGAGTACCTTTGTACAAAATATTGTTGTTTTTTGTGTCTATGGGACAGTAGGGCAACAAAAGAACATTACAGTGAAACAGATTGGCCTCTTGGAACTTCTTTTGAATCTGACACTTCAAACAAAAAATATGCCCCCTTGTTAATCCGAAAAAGGTTATTATTCCACCTCTTCATTTTTTTTGTATGAGTTTATTTTCTAGTTGACACTTGTCTAGATGACAGTCCGACAGCTCTTTATTATGGCTCATTTAGTGTTAATCCAAGACATAAACGTCATTTTACAGTGTTTTGTTTAGTAACACTCTCTGTATTAAATTATCAAAAGTATGTACAGTTTTACTCACATTGATAATATTTTCTTCTCGGTAAAAATAAATAAATAAATAAATCTTTATTTAGCATATGCACTAATAGTAACAAAACAAAATCAATATACAACATATATAATAAAAGTAAGTAAATAATAAGAGATAACTATTAAGAAATCTTAACAAAAGAAAATACAATCAAAAGGTAATAACTAACACTGTTCAAATGTTAAAACATTCTATTGCTTCAAATAATAATTTAACAGTCTATTAAATACATGCACATTAGGAAGGCTCCCTATGTGGGCCGGCAACCTTCCCAAAACAATGTCTTCTGGAGAGCAGTAGTTCTCACAATTGGTACATCATAATTGTTCTTAGAACGGACATCGTAAGAATGTATATTTACTCTTTGTACCAAAAAAGTATTCAAATAATTAGGCAATAAATGATGTTTTATTATATATATATATATATATATATATATATATATATATATATATATATATATATATATATATATATATATATATTCAATCGAATGTTAGCCCCTTCTAAGGCTCGCGCAACTGACAACCAATCCAATGACCGCAACATTACCTCTATCGGTGTATACCTATTACAGTTCAGTAGTACACGCATAGCCTTGTCCTACTGTATTTGGAGTCTATTACATACACTCTATTACATAATATGACCTTGACATATTCCAAACGAATATGTCAAGGCTGGTATAGCAAAAGTGTTTATAGCTTTTACTATATTTTTACTGTCTAGCTCAGAACTGCATATGCTCTCAAGTTTGGACGTGAATTCTCTAGTTAGTGTTTCCTTAATGAAACTCGACTCTGTTAGGCTGTTCTATTCCCAGATATTTATATACTTCGCCCTCCTGCATTGGGTCTATATATTCTTATTCTACAGTGACAAACCCTATCATCTCTAACTTAGATCCCTTGGTTCTGTATTTATCTAATCCAAAGTGCATATTAATATCAGCTGTAATAGCTGTATGTGCTTAATAGCAGCTTTCTCCACAACCTGAATAAGTTATTATTATTCTGCTCATCCTTACTGTAGAACCTCAGCTCATGCTGGCCGATATTCCAATGCCAAGATGAAAAAGCAATTCAGCTCCTGTCACCCTACCATAATATCTTACAAATAATGTGACACGTCTGCAAGAGCACGGCACGCTGTCCCACTATGGCAATCGATCTCGAGATACCGAGGCTCTCGAGGTTCTCTTACTTCGAAAATCTCTTACTTATCAGGCCTTCGGCGGATATATCGAAGGGCACTACATCTACCTTACTCAGTTTCCACTGGTTCTTCAAGTCGTATGCCAGATTTTCATACTTTGTAGATTTTTCTATCTCGGTCTTTCTAATGTTGTGAGATAGTGGCACTGCGATGTCAATTATAAAATCCCTCTTGTCCTTTTTGTTGATTAGAACAATATCCGGCCTGTTATAATCAACCGTTCGGTCAGTCATATTATTATTATTATATGGCTATCCTCGTACTGAACTCAGCATCTCAACCTAAGCTGGTCTATATTACAATGCCAAAATGAGAAAGCAATTCAACTCCTCTCATTTAGCATAAAATTTTACGAACAATGTGGCATGTCTGCAAGAGTACTGCACGTTGTCCCACTATGGCAATCGATTTTGAGATACCAAGGTTCTTCAAATTTTTTGAAAAGTTCTTGCTTATTAGGCCTTCGGCGGATATAACGAAAGGCACTATATCTACCTTATGCAGTTTCCACTGGTTTTTCAAATCGTACGCAAGGTTTTCACACTTAGTGGTTTTCTCCAACTCGGTTTTCCTGATATTATGAGAGAGTGACACTGCGATGTCAATTATAAAAGCCCTTTTCTCCTTTTTACCAATTAGAACAATGTCTGGTCTATTATAATCAACCGTTCGATCTGTTGTGATTGGTTTGTCCCAGTATAGTATTGAATCAGATGATTCCAATACGGGAGAAAGTGAGTACTTATAATATGGAGCAGGTGCGTTATCTAATAGCGAATACTTTAATTATTATTATTTTTTTTTTGTACCCAGTCATGTGTTCGCCCTCCGACAAGCTAACACGCGCTGGTAGAGCAATTGCTGTTCGTGCTCGTTTTGCTATATGATAACTCCTTGCAACCAGCAAGGTTAGCTATCATAAGATCGGCAATCGTGTGTTCTAAGCAGGCGCAGCGACCCTAGGATGACAGACTTCTTCATTGCCGCAGCCAATACTTCAACAGATGTACGGCAAGATGGAATTTCCCGCAGTTGGGTGAGAACAGTATCTCTCATTCCACCGAGAACGCCTACTATCAACCCAATCATATGCACGGCGTACTCTGTACGTACACCTCTTAATTTTTTTTGTATGAGTTTATTTACTTGTTGACACTAGTTTAGTTGACAGTCCGACCCCCACAACCCCAGTTACCCCCCACAACCACAACCACAAACATCTAAACCGGAACTAGCAGGATTCGAACCCGCTCCGGGCCAACCGTCGGTATCATCAGGTCTGCTACTCTAGACACCTCGGCTAACTCGGCCGGCGCCTCTTCATATTAAGCTTAGACTAATGAAATACTTTGTCAAAGCCATAGACAATGAAGGTAATGGTTTCAAGTACCTAAAAGAAATATTTCCTCAATTAAGCGATGCAAAACTAAAAGAAGGCATATTTATTGGATCTCAAATAAGGAAGCGTCCATGTGATATCCGTTTTCAAGAAAAATTAAATGAAAAGGAATTGGCAACTTGTAAAGTGGCAAGTGTTTTGTAAGTGTAGTGAAAAGATTTTTGTGTAACAAGAAAAAGGAAAATTGATACCACCGAGACATAAACGTAATTTTAAAGTATTTTGTTTAGTAACACTCTCTGTATTAAATTATCAAAAGTATGTACAGTTTTACTCACATTGATAATATTTCCTTCTCAGTAAATAAATAAATAAATAAATAAATCTTTATTTAGCATATGCACTAATAGTAACAAAACAAAATCAATATACAAAATATATAATAAAAGTAAGTAAATAATAAGAGTAACTACTAAGAAATCTTAACAAAAGAAAATACAATCAAAAGGCAATAACTAACACTGTTCAAATGTTAAAACACTCTATTGCTTCAAATAATAATTTAACAGTCTATTAAATACATGCACATTAGGAACGCTCCCTATGTGGGCCTGGCAACCTTCCCAAAACAATGTCTTCTGGAGAGCAGTAGTTCTCACAATTGGTACATCATAATTGTTCTTAGAACGGACATCGTAAGAATGTATATTTACTCTTTGTACCAAAAAAGTATTCAAATAATTGGGCAAGACATTATGTTTTATTATATATATATATATATATATATATATATATATATATATATATATATATATATATATATATATATATATATCAATCGAATGTTAGCCCCTTCAGTGGCTCGCGCAACTGAAAACCAATCCAATGACCGCAACATTACCTCTATCGGTGTATACCTATTACAGTTCAATAGTACACGCATAGCCTTGTCCTACTGTATTTGGAGTCTACCAATACTCTATTACATAATATCACCTTGACATATTCCAAACGAATATGTCAAGGCTGGTATAGCAAAAGTGTTTATAGCTTTTACTATATTTTTACTGTCTAGGTCAGAACTGCATATGCTCTCAAGTTTGGACGTGAATTCTCTAGTTAGTGTTTCCTTAATGAAACTCGACTCTGTTAGGCTGTTCTATTCCCAGATATTTATATACTTCGCCCTCTTGCATTGGATCTATATATTCTTATTCTACAGTGATATCAGCACAGACATACAATAAATAAAATGGGGTAAAACTATGGTGTTATGTACAAGCCTCTTCGACCAGGGTGAAGTCATTTAACTTGTTTATTCAATTAAAAAAAGTTAGTAAATAAAACCTGGCAGATGTCAGCGATCGTGTTTAAATGACCAGAATACTTTTTGTAAGTTCATATAAGGTTTGTGTCGAGTATACGGTGAAATAGTTTGGAAAACCCATATCTGAATTTGTGCAAAATGCGTATTTCTCTTTTTTTAACATGAAAATCAAAGACCTTGATAAACCATGGATTCCAAATAATGTTTGCAAAATGTGTAGTGGACATGTAAGGCAATGGACGAAACAATTCTTCTATTGGCACCTTCGGTGTGAAACACTAAACTCAAAGAGATTTACCACTAAGCACCAAATCATTTTTTGAATCTTCTCGACGCCCGTTTCCATGTTAGCCAGCCACGTTAACCATGTCAGCATCATCAGGAGATGATTTAATCTCTGATTATCCTAACATGGTTAGCGAAACGTGTGTCGAGAAGTTTCAAAAAGTGATTCGGTGCTTAGTGTTAAATCTCTTCGAGTTTAATGGACGAATGGTAAAAGAAGTCAACCAAAATTTGGTGTGGCTACGATTTGGAGGGAACCAAAAAATCACTACGAAAACTGTTATTTTTTCTTCATCAAGGTCCATGGTATTAACCAAAAAATATAACCTATCCCGATCTGGTCTCTGCTAAAATACCTGCTTCTTATTCAGAAGACGTCCCTGTTGTAACTTTTCGCGGCCTGTCTGATATTTCAGATACAGAATGTAATACATCCGAAGATAGGGAAGCTTGTATTAGCGAAAAAAGTGATAATGTTGAAGCTACGTCGTCAAAACCCCTACGCTTTAAGTGACCTTATCAGAGATCTCGACCTCTCAAAAGAAAGATCAGAATTGTTGGCATCCAGATTCAAAGAGAGGAATTTATTTTTTCCAGGTATTAAAATTACATGTTATCGTACTCCAGAAAAAGAACAGCTTTCTTTTTTTTGCTCAGAAAAGTGGGTTTTTTAAACTATCAGCGAAATGAATTTATCACTAAATTAAAAGAGGAGTATGAAACCGTATCTCTTGTAATGGCAAGACTCAAGTATAGTCCGGTTCAAGATAATTCGTTGCCTTTACCTTGCGTTAACCTTCTGAATAATATTGGAAAAACATAAAATATTGTTAAGTTATTATTATTATTATTATTATGTATGACTAAAACATTGTTTACTGGTTTGTGTATTTTGAATGTATTAGTATAATAAAAATGAATAAATAAATAAATTTATCTATTAGTACAATAAAAATAAATAAATAAATAAATGTATCTATTAGTACAATAATAATTTTAATTTACATTTAATTATACATTTCATTCGGTTTCACTCTCACTATCAATTTGATTTACATTAATAATAATTGGTCCTATATTATTAGTAAATGATACATAGGAATCTACTCTTTTAATAACATGGTTAATCGAATTTAGTTTTGATTGATTGCGCGGTTGGCTCTTGGTGAAACATAGTAACAATGATAATAATTAAAACACTTGGTATTTGTTTCACAATATATTCAAGATATTCTCTAACATGTTTCGGCCTCGCGACCATTCTCAAAGAGAGTTATGTATAAACTAAACTAAAGTTTCAAAGTGCTGTCTAATGGAAGTCGGTTTTTTCTCGTTAAATTTATTACACTATCAATAATTGGAGTATTTCCGAAGTCTAGCTGGGTGTTTGTTAGGTTTTTGCCGTCGTATATGGCTTTTTTAATTTCGAAAATTTCCAGGTAATTTAACAGCCTGCTTTTATTGCAGCTATGTATTAATTTGGTATTATTAATGTTAAAAAAATTGTTCTGGTCTATACAATGTTCGGCAAAGCCCGTTTTTCTCTGATTGTGTAAAATTGAATATTTATGTTCTTTTAGCCTATCATTGAGCGATCGGCCCGTTTGGCCTATATAAATAGCGTCACACATATTACATTTAATTTCGTATACTCCAGATTTGTCACAAAATTTTGCTCTTTCTTTGTTATTGTTTAACATCGATGCAAGATTATTCTTATCAACAGAGATAATATTAATATTTTCGTTCTTTAACTGATTTGTGATTCTTGAACTTAATTTGTGAATATAGTTTATAGCATGCCAATTTTTAGAATCTTTTTCGGGTGTTGCGGCATAAAAATGTTTGGTGTTGTTTTTCTTAATCTTGTTTTTTATCATTTTATCTATGATGCTTGGCTGATATCCATTATTCCTTGCGATATTATTGATAATATTAAGTTCTTTTTCATAGCTGTCTTTTTTAAGTGAATATCTTGAATATATTGTGAAACAAATACCAAGTGTTTTAATTATTATCATTAATCGAATTTATCCAACTTTCTTTGGGAATATTATCTACAAACTTCTTAATTAATGTTGCAGCACTTACACTTAGAGTCAGATAAATGTTTTCTGCTTTAACATTGGATTTTACCTGATGCCACATATGCTCAATTTGATTAAAAATACAATAATACAGGCGAAGACGAAAAAAAGAGATATTCTATATTGGCATCAATGGTATCACATCCATATTCCTTTTTAATATTAAATATTGTTTAAATCCCTAGTCGATCACATTTTTTACATGTATTTTCGCAGTATATATCGTTTTTTAACATAGAGTTCTAAACTACCAATTTAGTGTTACTTGCATTAGGAACTTTATTTTTTTGACGGTTATGATAGCTAGCATTGTCCATTACAATTATGCTTTCCTTAGGCACATTGAGCAAAAAGCTATTTATAAACCAATCTTCAAAAAGTTCTCCTGTGGTGTCGTCATGATAATCTAGAGCTGAATGTTTAATATTTTTGGAGTACAACCGTAAACAATTTGGAACCCATCCATCCTCGGAACCAACATGTAAAATTGAAATTCGTTTTCCCTTGTTCGGTTGGGCTTTGGTTTGGCATTTTCTTGATGTATCTACCCATCCTTTTGCTGCATCTCATGTGTATCAAACTATGTTTCATCAAGATAGATAATGGGTAATTTTCTAATCTGTATTTTTTTATAAAGTTTAAGTATTCAAACCGGCATCGTCGCAATCGTTGTGATTCCATTTATAATTGTCTTTTTAATGGTCCGATATGCAAAACCCTTTAAAGATAATATTCTTTGAAAGTTAGTTCTGCTGCAAAGAATGTTGGTTTTTATCTTTCCTTAGTCACAGGAACAGTTTGCTCTTCATACATAGCATAAATTTGGCTTCGAATTAAATCTATGTTGCTTTCGTCAACACATTTGCTTTTACCAGAATCACTACGCACTTTTTTGCCTTTAATTGGCTCGTCACAATATCTTTAACTGTAGACAATGGCATTTTCGTTAATGAAGACGTTTCTGTTGTGGCTGCCTTTACATTAAGCCCCCTACTCAATCAAGAAACATACACATTTTTTACAATTTAATTAGCATTGGGCGATAAATTTATTCTTTTAAAATTAGCACTACCAGAGGCACAATGATCATTATCCTGCCAAGAACGCCACATTTTTAGAATTTGTGGAATAATAAAAATACGATCGAAACTATAGAACTGCACTGTTTAAGAAAATAATGTGAACTAAACTAAAATATTTCGAAACTACTCTAACTACCAGATATAAAATTAATTTTATCTTTTTACCTGTTAATTTATTAGCCCCGGCCTGTTTACTTTTTTTGCAAATTTGCCGGGTTTCGTTACGATAGGGGTTGTTAACAGTTTATTGCAGCAATTCCATATCTTGAACCACACTATACCATGAGCTTAAGTGCGTTAACTTTTTATTGGGTCAACAAAGCGGCTATCTGAAATTTCCTTATTTTTTCTGTTTGTAGGATAGTAGAGCTAAAAGCGAGCATTGGATTAAAACAAACTGGCCTGGAAGAAAAGACTTGACAGTTGGGAAACAAAATATCACAAATACAGCGTTAGTTACTAGTGAGAAAATAGTTTTGGGTCCATTGTACATAAAATGGGGACTAATGAAATAATATGTCAAAGCATTGGATAAAAATGGTTCCTGTTTTACTTATATCTCGAGAAAATTTTCTGGTTTTTGAACAATGAGAAACTTAAGGCTGATATTTTCGAAGGGCCGCAAATTAAGCTTTTAATCAATGATAACAATTTCGTGCATTCAATGGATATAATCATTAGCCTGGTTTTCTTTCATCAATGTTATAAAAAATGTTCTAGGGAAGTATAAGTTCGAAAAAAAGCTTTTTAAAGCATTTCAAAGCTTAGATGTAACATGAGCATCAAAATTCGCTACCTACACAATCATTTGGACAAAGTTCCTAACAACCTTGGCTCTAACAGTGACGAATAAAGAGAGCCATTTCATCAGGACCTAACAAAGATGGAAGAAAGGTACTAAGGTCGATGTGCCTGGAAAAAACTCAGTCATAGAAATCATGATAAAGAAACTTTCTCCATGTTCAATGATATGAATATGAAATAATCCTATTTTGTCGATGCCTATCATATGCCGAAACTACACGTACATTTCAAAAAATATATGTACCGTTAGAACCAGTATATTCAAAAACACTTTTATTCTTTCCGGCACCAAATCCACTGTAGACCTGTGTAATCAAAGGAATGATATAATATATTAGGATCAATGTCAACATGTCTAATTTAAATTGAAACAAAAACATTACTTACCTTCAACTAGTCAAAGGATTTTACATAAAATATAAATTTCCACCCAGTTTTGAAACACCAGCCATTCAAGCCCTTTATTGTGGCACTTATGTCAATATAATAGTAGGATAGGGGATAGATAGATGTCTTTGGAGGCGTCATTAAATATTTACGGCTTATTAGGTTCGCGCGCGGTGACTTTAGGTACATTTTCTGTAATGGAAAGATGTAGACCCGTTTCGTATTGAATAATTGGATGACGCTGCAACGAAAGGATTTCAGGAATTTATTTGAGTCTGACGGAAATTGTATATGAGTAGCATTTCTATGAATACACTAATACTCAATGGTGAATTACTACAGGGATTTATATCTACGGGGGTAGAGTGAAAAGTAAGTACTGTGTGATCGCTACCCGATCGATCCTTTTGCTGGTGTCTCATGTGCATCAAATCATGTTTCATCAAGGTAGATAATGGGATGATTTTATAATATATATTTTTTTATAGAGTTTAAGTAGCCAAACTGCCATCGTCGCAATTGTTGTGACTCCATTAATATTTGTCTTTTATTAATGGGCCGATATGCAAATCTCATTATAGATAATATTCTCCGGACGCTCGTTCTACTGCAAATAATGTTGGTTTCATCTTTCCTTAGTCGCTGTTGCAATGAATGCAATGCAGGCACAGTTTGCTCTTCATACATAGCATAAATTTTGCTTCGAATTAAGTCTTTGTCACTTTCGTCAAGACATTTGCTTTTACCAGAATAACTTCAAACTTTTTTGCCTTTAATTCGCTTCGTCACAATATCTTTAACTGTAAACAACGGCGTTTCCCTTAATGAAGACGTTTCTGTTGCGGCTGCATTTACATTAAGCCCTCTGTTCAATAAAGAAACATACACATTTTTAACAATTTACTTAGCATCGGACGATAAATATTTTCTTTTAAAATTAGCACTACCGAACGCACAATGATCATTCTCTTGTCAAGAACGCCACATTTTTAGCACAGTTGGAATAATAAAAATATGACCGAAATTAAACAAAAACTAAAATATTTCGAAACTACTAAACCAGATATAAAATTAATTTTATCTTTTTACCTCTTATTTCATTAGGCCCGGCCCTGTTTAATTTTTTTGCAAATTTGTCAGGCTTTATTACGACAGGGGTTATTAACAGTTTATTTCAGCCATTCGGTCAACGGTATATCTTGAATCGCACTATAATTTGTTGACAGGACCTCATACCGTTATGATTAGTTTAATATTTTCAATTAATTTTGTTATTTATGTTTTTTTTTCTTTTTAGGAGTTCAGTATCGCAAATGGTGATGATAAACAAATATTTGTTAGAATTGATAATGGTAAGCGTTTAGAAGAGAAACAACATATGGAATCACTGTATTTAACTATACAAAGTCCAGTATCTCGCTCGTTTTCTTCTAAAAGTTGGGCTGTTTTTCCATCCCGAACTATTCCGCTTACTTTTAATTATGGAACCACTGGCCCTGTTGATAAAAGTACAATTATTAATGAATAACTTCTGTGTGGTTGAAATTCTTCAAATGTGTTTCAGCAGCCCTTTAAATTTGTTTTGAAGTTTGAGTCGCACTGTTCATAACGTGTACCAACAAAATTGCTTGCCAATTGGCCTTTTTGTCATAATTGTCGAACTATATGAAACGATCTGAAATCTTTCAGTTTCTTTTCAGCTGTCTAGCTATCAGCTATAGCTGATAGCTTTCCAGCTATTTGGTAGAACCAAGCAGCTATTTTCCGTTCTTCCCCGGAAAGCTATGAAGTAAGGCGTCGCCTCTATTGACGAGAGACATATTCGGGTATTTTAGGCAGTTTGTTTTATAACTACAAGGATAGTATTCCGTTATTCTGCAGGGACTAGCAGACGCAAACTGCAGGTTTTTATACATATGGTAGGTGCTTCTGGTAAATAGGTCCGATGGTGGAATATTTTTAAAAAGTATTCTTTATCAACGTTTAAAGAAAATTAACGCAAATGTTCTGTAATAAACAGGATATGAAAGCTAAACCCTGACCCTTTCTTTAATAAAACCAGATTCTAGAAGAGATCTGAACCGAACAACAAACTGTGGCCTCCACAAAATGGAGAATTTTACATAAGCTGCTTGACACGAAACCTGAAAATATTAATAAGTTTAAGTTTAAGCTATTTTAGAATCAGAATAAATTAATTCCAAATCAATTATTCTTATAATGTTAATGGTATTAATATGGTTTATACAAGTGTATTAATCTTCCAAAGTGGCACAAATTCAAGTTGCATTGCACAAATTCAACCAATGGTGGACGATTGGTCGCCGAAAACGTAGTCCTATCAAACAAGTTTGCTTCAACTCGCACGGCTTGATCTCAATCGCCCTGCATTCAGTGTGAAAAGCTATATGCTATTTCATGCGTTTGTTTCTAAAGCTGGATCCACATCAATACAAATTTGCGTTGTGTGGGCTGTATGTATTGTATGTGGTGTGGCTACGTGGCAATATAGACTCCCTGACTCACAAAGTTACACACAGATATTGTCGCCGCACAGCACGCACACGAACCATCTGTTTTTCATCGGATAATTCAAACAAATTGTTCCAGTAAATTCAAAACACACGCAAAATTTTATTGCTGTGGACCCAGCTTAATAGCAAAATCGTTCTAGCTCGACTTCCCCCGGTTCTGCTGGCAGTGTGAAAGACACCTCGTTGGGCGATGCCGATCCACGTCGCGATTCTGTGTGAAAAGATACATACAAATTCATGTGTTTCTAAATCGAAATCAGCTTCGCAACGCCGTAGTGTGAAAGGTGCCTAAGGCAAATAATAACCTCAAATAAAGATATGCAAATAGGCAATATACGACAAAGAATCATACTGATCTCCATAATGTTCGATAGATTTCACGTTCGATAGACACGTTAGTCTTCACATCAAAAACAATCCAAAAGCTAATGGTGACACAATGACATATGGAATGTGCAATTCGGGGATATATTCCGAGAGTCAGAAAATCAAACAAAATTAATATTGATAAGAAAGCATACGAGAATAGAAGATATAGGGAAAGAAAACTAAGATGGGCAGAGCACATCCCTAATATTAACAGAAATATAGATAAAAACATCAATTTGAAAAACTTGGAGCGTAAAAAGAAATTTAAGGTGACTGATAAAACCACGGTGCGGCGTCATCCGAAAAACAGCTTGACGAACCACAGCTGGACAACATTGGCCGTTCAATACTGTTCAAAGAGAAAATTCTGTACCCACTGTGCCATTTTATGACCCAAGTAACCGTTTATGGAGTGAAATTTAAATTCAATAATACTTCATCACAGTCCTTTAATCTTTCGCTAGTGATGTGCGGTCTCGCGAACCGACCCGACCAAAATGTTCAAATAAAAAGTATGGAAGACCAACTGAACCAGCATGGGTCCATATACCTCTCCATAAACGCATGTAGGATATCAGTTACAGTGCGAATATCTTAAATAATGCACTTGTTTTTTTCGTTTACGGTATCAGACACCGACGCCACTAAAACGATTAGCAAGGCTTTGTGTATACAGGAATATTTTGGGTAACTTTCTTGGTGATGGCTTACGAATAAGAACAGCAGCGACTGTTAACCTGAAGTTAAGTTTACCTGAATTTGATGATGAAGCTGAAGAGGATGATGACGTGTTATAAACCAGAGAAGAAGACAGTGAAAGCGAACAGGAGGTAGAAAGCGACACAGATACCGATATACCAGATAGGCTGTATCTTCAGGAAAAATATGGTAAAACCAAATGTGAAAAACATGTGATACACAAAAGCAACGTTACACAAGATCTATTAACATTATCAAACATCTTCCAGGCGTAAAAAATAACTACAGAGCTTTAAAAGATCCATTTGCTATTGGGGAACTATTATTTAAATAATTATTAAAAATACGAACAAATTTCTAGAAAAAAAGTTTTAAAAAATATGCCCGAGAATAAAATTGTAACTTTTTTTAGGTTTCGTTTTTTGCTAGCCTATATTGGTTTTGATAAACATAACGACACTCGTGAGGAAATACAAAAAATTGATAAGTCGCGGCGATCAGGGAATTATTTGACTGTTTTGGGTTCAATTATAAGAAGCCTTATTCGTTGTCAGAATTTACAACTATAGACGAAAAACTCGAAGAATTTTGAGGAAATTGCCGATTTCGACAGTACATACCGTCTAAAGCAAATAAATATGAAATTAAATTTTTGCATTGGTTGATGCAAAAATGTATTATATCGCTTATCTAGAAGTATATGTTGAAACTCAGAATCCTGTTCCAGTTCTAGTAAGTAACCGTTCTTATGTAGTACGACGTTTATATGAACTTATAGCGGACAAAGAACATAACGTGATTAGTTCACAATCGTCAAAGTAGCTAATGAACTTAGGATCAACTGTAATTAAGCCTATTAGGTACTCTTCGTAAAAACAAAGCTCAAATACCTCCATTACTGATTCAAGGAAAAATTAGGCCAGAGGGATCAAGCATTTTTACTTTTCGTGAAAATTTTACATTAGTTTCCTAAGTACCTGAATCCGGAAGATTTGTTCTTTTATTATCTACATCATGCGCTAGATAAAGAAACCGGAAAACCCGATATGATTATACACTACAACAAAACAAAAGGTGGTGTGGATACGGTTCATAGATTATCTTCTATGTTTAATTGCACAAGACCTTTAAGACTATGGCCAATGGTGATTTTTTAGAGCTTGCTGAATATTCCTGGTATCAACGTCTTTGTAATTTATACCACAAATAATATGGAGAAAAATGTAAAGATAATCGTATAGATGTTGTTCAGCAGCTAGGAAACAGTTTACTATCTGAACAACTTAGGATTCGAGCGACATCGGAATATGTCCCCAGAGCGTTGAGCAATCGAATATTAGAGGGATTTGGTTTGGACCAATATTGGCCCGCTAAGATAATCCAAGTATTGATAAGAAATTTGAATGTTCAATTTAGGAAAGGATTTAAAATTCTTATAGTTTTATGTGGTTTTAAAATGGCTGTCGTGATGACCTTTTAATTTTTTAGGTTTTTGAACTTTTATGCCTCTAACAATATTATATCCTTCTAATAAAATACATCCTTATATGTTCTAAAAAATAATTTCCGGTCTGTCAGATCTACGCCACTAATGTACTAGAAATTAGACATGCCACTAAGGGTTAACATACAAGCAATTTATCTAACACGAGGAAACATTTAAGATTTGATTTCTATGTTTTCATAAAGTTAATGCTTTCAAATTTACTCGATATGGTAAGTATTTGCTTTTCGATACAGAATGTATCCTTAAAAAAGGTATAAAATGTTGGGTGAAAGAAAAAGAATCGATATCAATAAAAACTCTGCATATACTGAATGCACGAAAGTGGAATTTTACTAGAATATTATTAAATAATATTTATTTTGATAGTGTACATTACACGCTAATCGTGCATAAGAAAATTAATAATGTCAACAATATTTATGTGGATAAAGATTAGATTAATAAAAGTTGTTTAGTGAGTTTAGCCGGTCTTTCAACAGAGAGTTTTTTCTTATTAAAGAAAATGTGCTACTGACACAAATCTCTACTTTCGCAAATAAATGTCTAATGTGTCAAATCGCAGGATCTCGATAGACAAACTTTATATATAGTTAACCAGCTATATAAAAATATATGTCTATATGTCTGTCGAGATCCTGCGATTTGACACATTAGACATTTATTTGCCAGTGAGTTCACGTTTAAGAAATACGTGCTTTATCTAATTAATTGTTTCTGCATCTCCGTAAGTTATAAAAGTTTGTTTTTTGAAACAATATACTGTTTAGACCATCCATATCCATCAATTTCATCCTCAAGACGTTGAAACTACATTGCTCTACTGCATTTTTTTAAACGTTTAGAATGGTAATCCCTACAGATTATTAACCACCGAAAAAGTTGTTAAAAAGCTTTCCAATAAGAATTTCCGAACTCTGAAATGTAATAGTGGTAATACTCTATGAAATGCAAAATATTACTTATAGACGATGGTGTTCAATACATTATATCAACTCCAGTGGCGGTTCGTGGGAGAAAAAACAGGTGGGGCACGTATAACGAAATTTTGGAATGGGGATAAGGAAATGCGTCGCAACCAAAAATTTTACTTTTCTTAGTATCATACACACACTTTACTGTGTGGAAATACGAGCGTAACTGTCAGGCAAATTTTCATTTTGTTTTTTTTTTAAGTACATACGATTAGTATGTATATATTACATTTAAGTATACACGATTCAACAGTGCGTAAAAATGGGAAATACGAAAGTGACTCCTACTTTGATGAAAAGTTAATCTTTTCCGATGAAGTGTACTTTTGGGTTGTTAATGGCTTTGTGAATGAAAATAATTGTAGGGTTTGGGCCGATAAAAATCCTGAAGTTACTCAGGAATTACCTCTTCGCCCACAGAAAGTCACTGTTTAGTGAAGTTTTGGGAATGAAGGAGTGATAGGACCTTCTTTTTTTCAAGACCATGATGGAATCGTGTGAACTGTTAAACGCTATAGAAATATGCTAACAGAATATCTTTGGCCTTATAAATAACAAATGGGGATACATGTAACGTTTTGTTTCAACAACATTGTGTGATTGTCACACATCTAGCTAGACAATCTATTTATTGCAAGGAGTCTATGCAACCTCACGTACTTGAATTATTTTTTTGTGAGGTTATATTAAATCTATGGATTATAGAAATAAACCCGGAACAATTATTGATCTTAAACGAAACATTAAAGCCGCCGTTAAAAATATGCCGCTCGATAAGTGTGAAAAAATAATCAAAATTCAATTTTCATAATTCATTCCACCAGATGAAGCTGAGGAGGACATTTGAACGACATTATCGGCGAAATATAATGCCAATGTTTGTTGTTTGAGATAAAATAAAATTATCGGAATATCATCTTTTCTTTTAGGGCGGACTTATTATCTTAGCAATAGTCAGACAGCTTTAATCCCACTGCAGATTGAACACAATAAGTTTCAGGTATGTCAAGTTGCCCTAAACGTGATTCGGTAAGATTCTCACACACATGGATCAAAATTTTGTTGAAAAAGGTATGACAAAAACTACATATCATCCAGACAATAAATTCATCTAGTATACATATTTGAATCAAACTGGAAATATTCACACTATATAAAACAATATTTTCTTTCATACTGAGAAAGCAAAACTTTCGTTTTTGTCTGTCATTCAACTGATATGGTACCCATTTTCCTGCTTTCTGGATTTTTCCCATGACTTGTAATCGATCACGAATGGTTCGGCGACAAATATTTAACCTCGCTACTAATTGTTGTTGAGTTTGTATATCGTCTTCTTTCAACAATGTGTGCAATTCGGCATCTTCGAAATGTTTCGGTTAATGTGCCCATTCTTTGTCGTTCAAGTCGAAATTACCACTTTTGAATCGTCTAAAACAAAGCTCGTCTAGCATTGGGACATTGTCACCGTAGGTTTCCACAAATATAAGACGACTTTCGTTCGTGTTTTTCTTTTGATTGGACAAGAAAAGCAGTACGTGCTGCAAATACTCTTTATTTAGCTCGAAAGTCAGCATGATTACATCACGAAAAAAATATAACGCTCACTCGAAATCATCAGTTTCAAAATATCAGTGGAGTTTTGAAAGGTACTGTCATAGCAACAAAATGACATAAGAGATTAGACTGTGAACCGACTCTGGTTTCCAGGCTCAATCTATTTAAAAAAATTAGAATTAATAATCGCTACACCTGGTATATGATAACCCTACCTAATGAAGTATGTAAAAATGATGAACCGTGGATCAACTGTCGTATTGGAACCTTCGATTCGGTCGGTGAAACACTAAGCTCAAATAGATTAACCACTAAACACCAAATCACTTATTTTTAAAGTTCTCGACGCACGTTTCGTTAACCATCAGGCGATGATTTAATCTAATTCTAAAAGTTAACTATGTTCTATTTATATGATAACCCTAATTACTAACCTACTAAGGAAGTGTACTACCTACGTAATGACGCGTGCAAAAGAAAAAGAAAAAGTAAAAAATATAAAAAGGAAGAAAAAATGAACCTTGAAGTTTACTGAGCCTTACGTTAATAATTTGAAAAAGTTGACTGAACGGAACTGGTCCTTTATCCCGGTTCATGATTTTCTTACATTTTTCTATTTGAATACTTTCATATGCATCCAAAGCGCTATTATTATTTACACTTTTAACCAGTCTTAAATTACTAATGTCTATATGGTGGTCATGTTCATAAAATTTAAACTAGCCATCTTATTTTGGGAGCTATGATTCGAATCGTTATGAATGTATCTCGAAGTGTTGGTGTTTTTTCTAAAAATATCAAAATCTAACCTATTTTTATTGTTTCTACTGACTAAAGCATCCAGAAATGGTAAAAATATCGTTGTTTTCGAGTTCATGCGTAAATATTATGTTTTGGAATTTATTATTTAAGTTGTTAATAAATTCATCTACGTTTTCATTGTTTGAATCAAAAACTACAAAAATGGTTTTAATTTAACTCACGAATAAGTTGGCAAGGAACGGTGACAGAGGATTGCGCATTGCCGTTCGTAAAACCTGTTATTAAGCTGAAAACAATTTAGCTTCATACATACAGCTCAATCAACATAGCTTGGCCTCTGAGATGCGCAAAAGAAAGGGTAAGAGGGTCACTGTCTAACAGTGAGAGAGAACTGAGAGTTCCTCGAATGCACAGTACTTAACCGATGTTAACGCCACGAATGCACTGCTGTGAATGAGCTCTCGGGCGTTAGGCTACTGCGCATCCAAACTTTGTAAGCCAGGCTATGTTGGCTGAGCTGTAATATTGTTAAGGAGATGTACTCAGAAAAAATCTTGTTATTGAAACTATTTAACTCGAGTAACTCCCTTAAGAATGTCAAGATACCTAGAATCGAGAAATGCGCGTCAAGAACTTCAAAAAAAGTGATTTGGTGTTTAGTGGTAAATATATTTGAGTTTAATGAACCGTGAAGTTAACCAAACGGTACATTAATAATTCAAAGAGTTAACCGTTTTCTTATATTTGGCTTTATAAATGTTTTCAGCTGCAAACAAACTATTATTATTTACACTTTTAACAAGTCTTAAGTTACTAATATTTATATTATGGTCTCGATCGAGTGCACATTAAGCAACACAAAGATTTTCCATTTCTCCCGTATCTAGCGTGGGCCACATGTCCTTTATATCTAATTTCTATAGATCTTTTAATTCGCCCAATACTCCTTCGATCAAAATCTTGAGGATGCATAAATCCCCCATTTTACATGTTTACAAGTAACTACTTTATTTTTTGAATAACCCAGAACTTCTTAACTTATTATATGGATTGTAAACTACGTTAACGTCAACTTTATTCAAAATCAACCCTCGTGTTAATTGGGTATCAAACTATATTACAATAAATTTATTTTAGTATTATTCTTTAAAAAGTTAACAATTCTTCCAACAATTTTGCAATAGTTGGTTCCCAAAACTGAAAAGATAAAACTTGCTGTGAATTCATACATATCTTTATAGGTGTTAATGCGTGCCTTAAAATCCTTATCGGATATACAGTCCGTCCGGTCTTAACATCGTAAAAGAGTTTTCCCAATGGATCCACTGCCTGAACCGCAGCGGTAATGTCGCTCACCCGAAAATCCGCAGACTAGGCGGATATCCTGATCGGGACTAAACCAAAACGCGTATGGCTCGGTAATTACGTTATCTAACTTTATAAGATATTAAGCTGGCCTAAGAGTAAAATCTCGTTCCTCCACTATAACCTTTATGTTAATCTAATGTTACGATAGTAGATGGGTGGGTCTTTCGGAGTGTCATTAAATATTTACTGCTTGCTAGATCGACTAGCGGAAATATCAGCTACATTTTCTCTAGTTGGTAGAAATAACCCTGTTATTGTTTAATAATTCCATGAGACCGAAGTAAGTGAATCTCAAGAATTGAGTTTGATGATGAATCGAGTTGAATGGAGTTGAATGGAGTATAAAGAACTTACCGTGAAAAGAGAAAGTCGCCTTACATAATTTAGAAAATAAACCTGCTTTTTTTGTAAACGAGGTAATTTATCCTTTTATTGATCGCGCACGCTGTGGGAGACCGGCACATCGGTAAAACAGTGATATTTTAAATATTCGGGTAAACTCGTGAGTCTCCGTCTGGGTACCTTTTGCAGAGGTTCTCGTCTATACATTGCCACAGTTGCTTTTGTCTGAGCGTTGCTATATGTGTTACAGGCGCAGACATCGTGTTTCAGACAGTGTGCGGAGTGCTATAAAATTTCTGTGATACGTCTTTGTCTGATTCGTCTTAGTATCTGAAAAATATATTTTTGGTAAGTATTTATCCACTATTATTCCAGCTTTCTATAATTATCAATACTACGAGAAAGAGCAAGAAAGGTTATTGACTGTTAGAAGAAGTACCTAGTGGAGATAAATATGGCGATGAGGATGAATAATGGGAAGAGGATAATGTTGGGGAAAGATCTGAAGATAGCTACACAGAACAAGAATTTGATGAAAAGAAATATGGAAAAATAAATACAACTAGACCATATTTTATAGGAAGGTATAATTGAACAAAATGGAGCAAACATTGTCCTCCCAAAAATGTAAGAACTAGGAGAGAAAATTTATCATTTTACACTGCATTAAGGAAAAAAAACTCAAACTCCTGTTGAAATACGGGAATGCTTTTTTGATAACGAAATTATAAACAGCATCGTAAATTTTATTAACATTAAATGCAGAAACAGAGAATTTCAGTCACAGCAGGGACATATATCCAAAAAATATGGACGAAATAAGAGCACTTATTGATCTATTATATCTTGCAGGAGTGAAAAGAACCAACCTTCTAAATATTGAAGACCTCTGGAAGACAGACGGATCTGGAATTGAAGTCTTTCATTTCACAATGAATCTCAGAAGGATTCGCACACTACTAAGCTTTATTCGATTTGATGATATTAAAACCCATAAGGAAAGGCTTGCTTTAGATAAATTAGTCGCGAAAAGGAATCTTTTCAACCATTTAATCAAAATTTTAAACTACTGTGTGACTACGTCGCAGTTGACGAAAAGCTGGAAGCTTTCAGAGGTAGATGTGGATTTAGGCAATACATACTAAACAAAAGGTATGGTGTTAAAATATTTGCAATATTTGCAATATTGCGATAATAACAAACCGGAATGTAACCACTGACAATTAATTTTCTGCGATCCTTCTTGCCTATTCTCTTAAGGACTCACATTCATAGGAACAATGAGAGAAAATAAGCGGGAAATTCCTGATATTTTTACACAGAGAACGTCCAGTTGGATCAAATTTATTCGGGTTTAGTTGCGGAGGTATCTTACCCCCGTACATCCCAAAGAAAAATATGAATGGGTTGTTATTTTCTACAATGCATAGAGGGGATGATGTAAACGGTATAACAGGGAAACTTGAAATAATTCATAGATATAACAAAACAAAGGGAGGAATGGATGTAGTGGATAAACTGTGCGCTCAATATAATACCGCTCGTCCGACAAGAAGGTGACCCATGTTCATGTTTTATAGATGGATTAATTCCTTTGTAATTTATAATGAAAAAAATTGTAACTTGTCATTGACTAGAAGAGAACTTTTGGTTACATTCTCATCCTCATTGTTATATAGCCATCAATAAAATTGTACCATGCTCACTAATATCTCAAAAACAATAAAACTACGTCTCCAAAAAATTAGTAACTTAGAGGCAGAAGAAATCCAAAATTTGCCTCCTCCAGGAACAGTGGGCAGATTTAGCTATCGTGGTTGGAGAAAAAAATAGAAAAACAAAATATTCTTGCAAAGTCTGCGGTAAATTTATGTGTATAGAGCACATAATCAGTGTACGTTCTGAGTGCTACGCAAATGCTCACTAATATTTTTAATTTATGACCTGCAAGCTATGTTTGAGAATGAAACCAAAGATTTTTCTGTGCAAAGATAGGTTACTATATGTATAGGAGAAATTTTAGTTCTTTTGGTTAAGGTTTTATAAGCAATTTTTTATTTTTGTAATTCAAATATATAGATAGAGTGAGCCATTATTTTATTTATTTTTTGTCTATTTGAAAATTATATTTTTTTTAATACATATTTTGAAAATACCTCAGATATATTAATTCTATATATAATTTTGAGTTGCTCTCGAAATGAATCCCAATTTTTAATTTTTGTATTTGTATACGCATTATTTTGAACTGGTCTCCGTGTGCGCTCACTGGTGTAATTAAATTTGACGCGACCACTGGATTAATAACCAAAAATTGCAACTACAACTGATAATATTGAAGAAAGCAAATACAATTTAATATATTGTTTATATGTATTGTATGTTTCAATATAAGTCAAAGCCGTCCAGAACGTTTATCGTTAACCAAGCTGCAAGACCTTTCAAGCATATGACCTTTCAAATGCAAGAATTTAATGATAGCTCGATATTCGATTTTGTCCATCTTTATAGAAATACTAACGTCGGCTGATGTAAATGATTATTAAACGACAACTGACCATCTTATATGGCTGATATTTTCGAGATTATATTTTAAAGCATGCGCAGTTATATTACCAGAATATTTTTGACAAGTAACGGCATCTTCATGTTGAGGCTGAAAACTTTTGCAACTTCCCTCGTATGTAGATGTTTTATTCTATATATGACGATCTAACTGACGATCTTTATTAATGATTGATTGATTTAATACCAGTTTGACTTTGTGCTGATGATTCAAAACATGCCCGATTACATTACTGCAATATTTTTGACCAGTAACGCCATCTTCATGTTGAGACTAAAAACTTTTCAAACTATCATCGTACAAATTCAATACCAGGATAGAGTAAAATATCAGATACTTTTCCGATAGATGTCCGTGCGATCGCAAATGTTACTGCATTACCTCCTTTCTAATAACTGCCCATGAATTTCAAGCCTATTTATCATTTAGTTTTATTTTTAAGGTCTCTCAAAGTAGAAAAGTTGAGAATTTCATGTGTAAAAGGAAGGTCGTATGTAAATTAAATATTACATGATGTACAATTTTTCTATCGGAACCGTCGGTGTAAAAAAACATTAAACTAGGAAGAATTTGATTTTTCCTAAAATTTCTTCGAGTTTACTACATTTTACATAGAAAAACCATTACTCAAACATTATGGGTACCCTGTTCCTTCAAATGTCATGGTTGATAAGTGGTTCACTGAGTTTTGATGTGGTCGAACCAGTCAGAGGAATCATGCCCCCTTGGAGTTAGTACTGAGGATATGGTCAATAAATTTCATAATATCATATTAGTCGATCGCATAATGATGACAATTTGTGCACTAGAAAACTGTCAGTGCAGTGAGTGCTACATTTGCTCACTGCTCTAAACTCACTCCATAGTGCTGTTTCGATATATACAACCCTGATCCCAAGAGTTTCTGCCGGCAACTCGTAACACTTCATGAAACTTGGATTCATCACTACGAACCAGAAACGAAGGAATAATTCCCTGATATTATACTGATAACTGGATAAAAAGACGACCTACAAAATATGACTTAATAATTTAATATCAAAGCAGCAAAGACTAAAAATTAACTACGGTAAAACAAAAACTATAATGTTGACAGTCGCATTGTCTTGTGTATATATATCTCAATTTTTGAAAAAATCGTACTTTTTTGTTGTGTTGCCCATAACTTCTTGAAAAATTGACCTAATGAATTGACCTATTTTGACCAAGAAATTATGGTCAAAACACCATAAAAAGTGCGTTCTTTTAAAAAATTTAGATCATTTGAACGGATTATTCAAAAAAATCTGAAAATTGAACTAAAAGGATTTTTGATAGGGTACAAAAAATATCCAAAAATTGAGGAAATCAAAAATAAAAATTTTTCAAACCTTCCGATTTAGCGTATATAGTTTATATATTATTAGTATTTGGAGTATATAGTTTTTTGACTTCTTTAGACTGCGTCCAATGAGACAACAGTAGTCAGAAGTTATTCACCCCCAACCGTTGGGTTCCACAATCTCATGTGGAATGCACAACAACCTGCGTCTCCGCCATAATGAGCATTGGTTAGTTGCTTGACCGGGAGGAAGCCCCGCCCATCCCTTACATTGGAGGGCACATGTTTTGTCTGTTGCTGGTTAGACTCATCAGGGTACTGGCATATGCTCTCGCCAAGAATAGGGAGTCCCCCTCCACAATCAAACAACCCATATTTTCGCCGACTTCTCGTCGGGTGGCTTATACATGGAGTTTTTTGACTTCTTCGGACTGCGCCCAATGAGACAACAGTAGTTAGAAGTTAAACACTTCCGACCATTGGGTTCCATAATGTCATGTGGAACGCACAACAACCTGCGTCTCCGCCATAATGAACATTGGTTAGTTGCTTGACCGGGAGGAAGCCCCGGGGGGGTTGGAGTTCCTCTCAGTCAAGCAACTAAACAATGCTCATTATGGCGGAGACGCAGGTTGTTGTGCGTTCCACATGAGATTGTGGAACCCAACGGTCGGCGGTGTATATTCCCTGACTACTATTGTCTCATTGGACGCAGTCCAAAGAAGTAAAAAACTCCGTGTACAAGCCATCCGTCGAGAAGTCGACAAAAATATAGGTTGTTTGATTATAGAGAGGGACTCCCTATTCTTGGCGAGAGAGCATATGTCGGTACCCTGGTGAGTCTAACCACCAACAGACGAAACATGTGCCCTCCAATGTAAGGGATTGGTGGAACTTCCTCCCGGTCAAGCAACTAACCATATATATATATATATATATATATATATATATATATATATATATATATATATATATATATATATATATATATATATATATATATATATATAGCGGAGTGGAACCGTGGAGAGAGATTTCAATAACAGAAATCCTTCATCCGTATCACCACGTACTTCTACTCACCTCAAATCAGACAAGTATCTCCCAGGACCGGCTTCTCACCTTACAACCGTCATCAGCTGGGCTGGAGTTTAACGCAAGAAGACAGTTGAATAAAAACCAACGGAGACAGACCAAGTGAACTATCCATATTAATAGCGGGTCGCAATCTCAATGCAATTCGCGCCGGCCGGAACTACACCGGATATATTCTTCCCAAACATCGCCTAAAAACTGACTGAAATGTAAATTTACCCATCGCATATTAAGACAGAAAGATGGAAGATGAATGATGAAATAAAAGGATGTTACAATGGAGATCATGGAAATACAAAAGAAAGAGAAGAATAACTTAAAAGAGATGAAGGGACAAAACTAAGAAACAAGCTGGGTTAAGATGAATACACGTTACAGAGAAAAATGGAAAAAGGAAGGGGAGGTCTATATCCATGAATGGTTATTTAAGGCTGAGTAGGTAGATAGATCAGAATATAGCCCTTTAATCGGTACTTATCGGTATTTATATAGAAGAGTTTACTATAGCGATACTGCCTAGATTTATCATCAGTAGAACATCTACTGGATAACATTGATGGGTCACTTGAGGGATTGTTCGGACCGTCAGCAACTATAAATATATTTGAAACATATCAACAACACTCCTGAAATATCTTGTTACAAGAAAACATTGATCATCTACTTGAATCCATGCCTAGAAGGGGTTACATAATGTTATAACAACAGGGGTGCACCCACTCATTATTGTTTTTTGTATCAACTGGAATATATCAAGTGGAATTTATTAATGTTTTGATCATTAGATAATACTGTATCGGAATACACAGAAATTATAAAATTAATCGATTAGGCAAAATTTTTTAAACTGTGTAAATGTTTTTGTTCTCTCTATCTCATTTAACTTAAAAAGTGTTCAGTTTGTTCAAAGTCAGGCAACAATCCCATTATCGACTCTTATACTGTTATACAGTGGTTGAATTCAAATTTGTTCGATATAGTTAGTGGCATGCCTCCAGAACATTAATTTACCCTTAAGGAGGGTTTAAAATATTAGTGAAAAGAAAAATATAATTATCAATATAAACTTAACATAATGTTGAATGCACGAAACTGACATTTAATTAGAATATTATTAAATAACGTTTATTTTGATACTGTGTAAAACATGCTAGACATGCATAGGAGAGTTAATAATGTCAACAATATTTATATGGATAAAGATTAGATTAGTGAGAGTTATTTATTACGTTTTACATTATTAAAACCTTGAGGAAATTTATAATTACAGAGCAATAGCGTAACGTGTTTATTATGTATGTTGGGTACATTATTTTGTTTAATTACAATTTATCAATTATCACTAGAGACCGGATTTGGCAAAAAAAGATAACTGAATAAATCGCTTCATGAAATGGGGTACGCCATCTCTTTTCGATTTATGAAAATATCGCCAAAATGCTTATAAATTAATTTGCATTATTTTTTTGAGTATATTAGATTATTTGATTTTTTACCTTATATTGAAAAAAGTAACAGTACAAAGAAAACGTAATGATAAAGCTAAAGTTACTATTAAGTAATTTTTCTATAGAACGAGTCAATAGTGTACGGCCATCACTAAGCACACTGGTAAGCAGTGACCTTGCCCGAGTTTGGCCAAAAATCTTCTCCATAATTATCACTTATATTTCATTGTTGTTTTTTTTTAGATAGACGCCTACAAACAAGTTGCGGGCCAGTTCATCAGCCTGTTTTTAAGCCTTGAGTAACACTGAGAAGATCTGTTAACTATTGATGCATTTTGACTTTTTTTGTTGTCAGTCATAGTCATTTTTACTATAATATTCACTTTAAAAGGAAACTCCACTTCAAACATTAGGACGTATATTTTACTGATTATCACCTTCAATATACACTCCTCCTTTATCCCTTCAACACTCCACGCGAATCTATCATTATTCGAAACAGTACTGGAAGTATACTTCTGTCAGCTCCTACAGAACGCGTGCCGCTTTCCTTTCACAGATTCAACGGACTCAAATTTTGTTCTTTTTAATGTAGATTTCACCTTAGAAAACAAGTAGAAGTCGCACTGCGCAAAACTGGGATGCCGACCTTGGGTAGAAACCGCTTAACAGATAATGCGGAATGCGCCGGCGCATTGTGGAAAATCCATTGGTGGAAAACCCATGACTTATTCTTCCACAATTTGGGTCGTTTCTCTCTTATTCTTTCACAGAGCTCAATAAAAACGTGAAGATAGTAATGTTATTTAATAGTTTAACCTTCAGAAACCCATTGAAGGTACAAAATCCCATAAATATCGTAAAAAACAAACTTCGTGGGTTTGAATTTTGATTTGCTCGTTCGAGCTTTTGTGGCTCTTGGTGAATTTGGGCTCTTCCAGTGCATGGATTGGCGTTTCCTTTCAGGATCATAAGGGAAAAACCACAATTCATCACATGGTATTATTTTTTCCAAAAAGTTTGGGTCATTTTCAGTGGCATTGAAAGTATCAGTACAAACATTTTTTGGCACACACTTTTTGCATGTTAAAATTGTTATGTAAAATTTGCTGTACGCATTGTTTGTCAATGCCTACAGTTCCAGCAATCTTCTACAGCAATCTACAGTTCTACAGTTCAAGCAAAATATGCATTTCTTCTATGTTGTCATCCGTTTTTGACGTGACCCTGGCTTGGATTATCTCCAACGTCTTCTCGGCCATCTTGAAAACACTTATACCACTCAAAAACCCGTGCACGCGATAAACATTCATTGCCATATAATTATTTCAATAAATTATAAGCTTCAGTAGCGATTTTTCCATGTTTTAAATTAAATTTCACAACAATTCTTGGCTCTATTGTTACACTTAACATTTTTTCGGCGAAACAAAAAACAACTCTAATGCAAATGATGGCTACGGTTATATGGATTTTTTTACAGAAGCGAGAAGTACTGCATTTAACAGAGAGAACTTCACGTTGAATAGCTGTTGGTCAGTGGTGTTTGGCGCATACGTACTTCTTCTATAGCAGCGTTAGTCTCGTCAGTTATTTAATAGCCACACCTCGTGTGTTGGAAGTCCACACAGATATAATAAATGTAAACATCGTTTTCCCATCTGTTGATCTAAATGTCGCCCTGGTCTAAAACGTGCGTAGTATTCTAAAAATACCTCTTGGGCATCATAGGTTGCCCACCTTGATACGTGTACATAACTACACCTCTGCACATTGACATGAATATAAAAATTCTGACACAAATGGGCGAAAGTAAAGCTTTTGAGATTAAGGTCGGTGTTAACCCTGTATAGATTTCTGTGGCCAGATAGTTACGAAGATATTTTTATCCCTTATGGAGCAACGGTTGAAATTAGCCGAATAAAATAATGTCGTTCTCTGCATTATAAGATCATTTATTGAAATACATAGCTAATGTTATCAACAAGCTAACATTATCAGATTTTAGATACCTATATTGCTTAACCTAAAATGGAATGTATGGTTACATAGACCAATAAAACAACTTGAAATATTTCAATTTATCTATGTAATATATAACAACGAGACATAAAAATAAACACATTTTTATGCGATAGTTTGAAGTAGTGCGTATGTTCAGCTTATTAAAAAAAAACAACTAAATATAATGTTATGAATAACACTAATTCCTATGAAAATATTTGAAACAATGTTTGTTATTTGTAAGGCATAACCGGGAATTGCATTTTTCGCTCTTTATACGATTAGTACCCTCAGATAATATCTAGATCATCCATTGATAGTGTGTGCTGGCCATTGGGCATAACCATTAAATCTTGAAGCAGTATCTGCTCTTTCAACAACTGGATATCTTATTGTTGTGACTGTAGACGGGATAGCATCCGAACTAGGTCGTCCTTTTCGTGCCTCTTTTTACCACCATTTCTAATCGAAATTGTTTTAAAGACATTTGTTTTTTTCTTTAGAGAGCATTGCACTCGGATCTGTATAGAAGCACAGCGTTTACTACTCATATATCAAGAAGATATATAGAGATAGAAAAATACCAACACTTGGCTCTATGAGGAGACTTCTACAGATCCATCAGAGCATTCGCTGTATCCCCGCTGTATACCCCATCCATATGCTTACGATAGTATTTGACAAAGGCGGGACATGTTATATCTACTTTTGTTTTAGTGGATTTTACAATTTTTTTACGATTTCTGTCGGTTCTATACCATGCAGAGTACTACACAATAAGACTCTGATTTATTATCAACCCACTTCACTACTTTAAGTCCTTTTCTTTATCACTTTTGTAGTGGAATTTACTGCAATTAACACTGTATCTGTCTCAATAGGACAACCGGTAATTCTATTACCCGTTCGTACATTCCAAAGCTGTGTATATTCATATGCTCTTTGAGGTATATAAAAAGCAGCAAACTTGCAGAACAACTATCAAAGAAAAGGGTTTGATTTTTATAAAGCAATGACGACAACCGCTCTTACCTCTATTGCATATTCTTCTTAAGTAACTTCATTTATAGTTTAGCTATAGGAAGGTATTTGCACCCTGGTAAGGAATAAAATCCAGAATATATCCCGATACACTAGCAGTAATAACAAATTTGTATTCCTATTTATAGGGTTTATTTTTTATGCATTGACGGAGATTTTCAGTACGAGTTCCTTTATAAACAACTATAGTTTCGTCTCTACGTACATTGTTGGTTCCGAATTTTTCAATAAGAAGTCGTATTTTAAAGCACCCGTCTACAGTATCTGTAGTAATAATCTCATTGTGGTTAAAATGTATAAGCCGTCTCAAAGTCGTCTTGAATAGTTTGACATGCATCTATCTTTCTATCTTTAGTACCGTTATCCCAATAATCTTGATATGCAGGAAGTTCTATTATTCCCATATATGATAATATAGACAAGAAATCTGTTAGTTATTTTGAAATTTGTAGTGATATAGACATTAGTTGCCTGAGTTTTATACAAATGTGTCTGATACAAATGTGAAGAAGAACTTCGTAAAATATTCAATTGAAATTAGCACTAACGGGTGTGAATAATGTATCCATATTAGAAGTGATTAGGTTTTCCTTTGTGCAAGAGTAAGTAATTTCTGATAGTATATTTCCTGCTTCGATGCTTGATCTAACACGAAATTACCACTATTTTCTGAAGAGTCACACTGCTCCTCAGAAACAATCTCAGCCTTGTCTTCAGCAGCTACAAAACCAAAGACTAATAGTGGTCTAATATTTTTATTTGCATACCTAAAAGAACGTCCCATATATTATTTTGCATTTTTCTGCAAAGGCTCATCCTAAAGTTCAATTTCCTTTCTGAAATGTTATAAACAGAGGCCAGTTCATCATCTGGATCGTTATTCACGTTAACAAAACACGCGAACAAAGAAAGTATATTTTCATAAAATTTAGTGTAGAATTGATTTTAAATACCTGAAGTCAAATTATTTCTATTTAGCATAATTTTGTATCTAAGTTCGTATAAAGTTGTAATCTCTTCATCATGGGAGTGTCAGAACCATCTAAAAATTGAGGTAAAGGTAGTAGCTTGCATTTATCTTTGCCGTAAAATATACAAGAGAGTATAATTTCAAATTTTTCCATTATAAAATCCAAAGTAAGTGGGGGGGGGGGGGGGGGGGGGCTAAAAAAAACGTATGCATTCTTGGGCTATGTAACCATTTGGTTAAGCATATTTTATCTGAAGATTTTCTTCTAAACCACCTAGATTTGCTCCAAAATAATTATGTCCTAAATTATCCATTTCATTTTCAAGAACAAACAGTACAACAAATATTAGTCTGTCAATAAAGTCTGTAGAATAAAGTGTAATTTTTCCCACTTATTTAACGTTGAGACCAACTGATAACTTCGCCCGTTACAAGAAAAACTACACACAATACATTGATATACACATTACAAGAGAAATTGTAATGTGTATATGAATATATTGTAACCATTTGGTAAGTTTGCCCACAAAATGCTAAGAAAAAATTCTGACGTCGACTCATAAATAGTTAAGCAGGGCTGACGCTTTTCTTTGTGTTTGTTGCCAATGTACAGCATCATATTAGAGGCAGATTGCCACATTCAGTTGAAATATCAAAAACAATGGATGGAGGCCTGTGTTATTTAACCTGGCACAACTTGAATCCAAATCAAAAACAACGGAGGTTAATGTCGTAGAGTCCAGTATGTGGATGACCGTGCGCTTGTAGTGCGTATTGCAACAGCATTGTAAACAATGCTCGAACAAAAAATGAAAATATTGCAACAAACTGTTCGTAAGAAGGAGAGAGAGAGAGACAGCTGATATTATTGCGAATAATCAACCACTAGAAAAAGTGAAGTAAAACTTTATTAGTGCTTTAGAGAGAGATGATATATCTAGAATAAAACGTGCTGTTGCTAATTATGGACGTTTAGTAAGAAGCGTGTTTGGCAACCGAGACCGAGAATGGGTATTCTAGTTAATAAGCCCATATTTTTGGTGTTTTTCGGACTTGATACAAAAACCAAAAAACAATCACAACATATTTATACGACTAGAATAAATATTTTAGGAATATAAAAAAATCGATGAAAATGAATTAAAAAGTAAAACAGTTATACGCTGTCAAAGGTAGAGGCAAAAAGAATAAAGTAAGCTGGTTGACATCATTGCCACCCTTCCGTTCATCTGAATCAAAATTTTAAAGCAAATTTTTAATCAGTAAGAATGTCGTACCAAATCATTAGTACCAAAGAACATGTGGAACGCACAACAACCTGCGTCTCCGCCATAATGAGCAATGGTTAGTTGCTTGACCTGGAGGAAGCCCCACCCATCCATCCCTTACATTGGAGGGCACATGTTTCGTCTGTTGGTGGTCCATTTATAAGCCATCCGATGAGAGGTCGGCGAAAAAATATGTTGTTTGTTTATGAAGAGGGACTCCCTATTCATGGCAAGAGCGCATATGTCGGTATCCTGATGAGTCTAATCACTAACAGACGAAACATGTGCCCTCCAATGTAAGGGATGGATGGGTGGGGCTTCCTCCTGGTCAAGCAACTAACCATTGCTCATATATATATATATATATATATATATATATATATATATATATATATATATATATATATATATATATATATACAGGGGCAGGTATAGAACTCCAATTATCCGCTGTCTATTTTCCATGCTATACCCTTTCCGGTGTGTTATAGTAATAGTTATAACTCCATAAATATTTGGAATTTTCAAATTTCTTTTAGAGCATACTTTTTAAAGGGTTTAAACTTTAAGAATATGCAAAAGATCGATTTTTTTTTAAATTCTAGAGTAGAATACCCCCTTAAAGGGACACACAAAAATCAGGGTTTACAGTGCCATCATAATTTCCACTCTTCTGTATAGAGCTGAATACTGCGGCTTGTATCGAAATCAAATAAAACAAACCCAGAGATATCATTAAGGCGGCTTCCTAAAAATCTTGAGAATAAAATAGCAAGGTCATCTGACCATGTGGAGGTACTCGAAAGAGCCAACAATTTAAGCAGAGAATCCCAAATCTTAAAAACTCAGCTGAGGTGGTTCGGTCATTGCCAAAGGATGCGGGACACTAAGATATCCAAGCAGATACTTTATGGTTGACAACAGAATAAGAAAGGAAATCTGGGAGGGTCAAGACAATAAGAAGATAATATAACATCATGAAATCATCTGTGAAAACTCCCTGTCAAACGTGTGTGAATGGGAAAATATAGCAAATAACATGCCTAGACGGCGTGTGGCCTATGCAGCTCCATGAAAAAGATAATTGCCAAAAGCCCTAGCCAAAAGGCAGGCGCAAAAGGCCAGACATGTGTACTAATTCTGTGTTCTCCAGACCTTAGATGCCTAGAATGCGGATAACCATGCAAATCTGGGCAGCAGAAGCTGGATTATTTGAGCTACTATACTACCATAAACCCAAAACCCATATCGAGGTATCGAGTTGACACCCAACAATTCCCACATACAGACAGATAAAGGTAGGCAATCAAAAAGTTTATCAAAATATTCAAAAAACAAGGAATTTTCTCCCGTGCTGTACGTAAAAAAACCCCAATCCTTCAGTCGCCATTAAACGTCAACCATCACCTCCCAAGACCGATTTAAGTAACTGAAGAATTAACCAGGGTCCTGACCATATTAATCGGCCAAATTGGATAAAAGCAGTATTGAGATGCACCTCACGCCATCCGGTGGTTTATAACAGTACTACTATATTGTAAAACGTTGGAGCCAAATCCCAAAACCCAAAAACTTTATCAGGTTTTGCATCAAGAAAAGTATCACACATTATTTACCCTGTGAAATATTCTGATATATCTCGTGTTAAATTATCTTTAATAAAAAAATCTCGTTAATAAAAAAATCATCAATCTGGTAAATCGGAAGACTGAGCAGATAACCTGATCAGGATTAAACCTAAACGCGTATGGCTCTGTAATTACGTTATCTAACTTTATAAAATATTTAGCCTGCCTAAGAGCAAATTCCTATTTCACTACTGTAACCCTTAATCTAATGTTGCTATAGGGGATAGGTGAATTCTTCGGGGTGTTATCAAATATTTGCGGTTTACTAGGTCGGAGTGCGGTAATTTCACTTACTTAGTAAATGGAAAATACTGAAATCCCAGAGATATCAGGAGTTTAGTTGTGTTTGACGATAACTGAATATAAGCATTTTTCCTTGATTACACTAACTATAAATTATTTATTAAGCTGAATACGTCTAGTAACTAACCATGTTAGCATCATCAGGAGATTATTTAGTATGATATGGTTAGTGAAATGAAATTTAGAAAAGGCCTATTTAATAAAGGAATTTAGATTCGGTCAATCTTTCTATTGGAACCTTCGGTGTGAAGCATAAAACTTATAGAGATTTACCACTAAACATAATTGATTTTCTTTATTACTTCGACGCAAGTTTTATTAACTACGTTAATATCATCAGGAAATTATTCAATCTGACGTAATTAGCGGCAATACACTCATTCATATGACGAATAATGCTCATCGACAAATTTTAAACAAGTGATTTGGTCAATAGGGTTTTGGAATAAAAAATAATTCTCGTTTTTTTCTTCTTTATTTTAAAACTTTATCATAAATAATATTGATAACACTGGGGAACAGCAATTTTGTTGACTTGGCTCTGTCACTTGTTTTTGACTAATTTTTCATCTCTGAATTCAAAAATATTCACAGTTTTTCTCTATCACGTCAAGTTCTTAAGCTACAGCATGCCCCTCATTTTACCTTAAAAATGTAACATTGTGTAACATTTTAACAAACTGTTACAAAAAATTTTTCACAATACACCAAAACACTATTTTTATATTCTGGACGCACGTTTCGCTAACCATGTTAGCATCATCAGCAGATGATAAAACTAAATTTAAAAATAAATAAAAATTAACTTAGTTTTAATCATCTGCTGATGATGCTAACATGGTTAGCGAAACGTGCGTCCAGAATATAAAAATAGTGTTTTGGTGTATTGTGAAAAAATTTGTTTAATAAAAGTTTGTTAGTGTAACTCCAAAGGTTCCAAACCCGCAGTGTATTAAAATATTTTATTCATACAGAAGTTAACATGTTATTAAAAGTTAAATTGGGTTTATACAAAAAATAAATAAAAAATATTGGCAAGATGGCAAAAGATATGGCAAACATTTCTTCTTATAGCTTTTCCTGGAGTGTTCAGTTTGTGAACATTCTCTCTTGATGCTCCAACAGTAGTCAGCCATCATACTGACATCCCATCTACCTTGATACCGCGCTTCCATAACCTTTAGATCTTGGTGGAATCGCTCGCCCTGTTCATCACTAACAGCACCAAAATTTTCTGAGAAGTTAGCAAGATGACTGTGTATGAAATGCAGTTTGATGCTCATGTTGCAACTAAGCTTTTTAGAGCTCTCCAAGAGTTGTTGAACAATTTCAATGTAATTCGGGGCTCGTGTATTTCCAAGAAAGTCTTTAACAATATTTTTCAAAGCCAACCAAGCATTCCTTTCAAGTTCGGTCATTGTTTCAGTGAAATTTTCATCTTTATCGAGTTGCCGAATCTGTGGACCATCAAACACACCAGCCTTTATCTTTTCATATGACAGGCTAGGGAATGGCGAAATGATATACTTAAAGCAGTCTCCTTCAATTGACCCAGACCTAGTTTTATATACAAAGGCGGAAATACAATGTTTTTTTCTGTCGACAAGTGGCTGATTTAAACTGTTTGGATCGCCAGGTCTTAGGTCAGATCTTGGCGGTCAGTTCGATTGCACCCAATACTTCTCACGAGCTCTGCTGTCCCACATGCACAAAAAACAGGGATACTTTGTATATCCGCGTTGCTGGCCAAGAAGGAAACAGACCATTTTAAGGTCAACACAGATGTTGATCGATGATACGCAGATCTCATGCGTAACTGACCGAACTAGTTTTGGATGATGCCCAACTCCTAGGTCGAAGAAGGTGTTCGCCGGTAGGAGAGCAGTAGTGACTTCTGTGATTCGCCAAGCTTAGACGGATGCGCAACAACTGTAGAGAAAAAACTTGACGTGATAGAAAAAAACTCAATAAAGTTTTGGAATTAGCATGTCAATTTACGTATAAAACAGCTTAAATATCGAACTCAACAGAAAATATTTCTCAAATTGTTCCCCAGTGTAACCGATACGAAAAACTTTTTAAAACTGTTGCCAACTAATTCTAATGCATGACCAACCAGAGATTTTCCAAATAAGAGAAGGCACCTAAACCATTTTTTTTAGGGGAAAACTTATAGTCGAAGTGTGGGACTCTCCTAAACCATTTTTTTTTAGGGGAAAACATATAGTCGAAGTGTGGGACTCTCCTATTAAGGTCTACCCCCTAGAAAACCACTATGTACCACAACATATCCTGGAACCACTGTCAGCCTACATTCTACATCAGTCTTCAATAGCTATAATAAATTTCTAACCTATGTTTAAACATACCCTATCAAATAAATATGTCCAATCAATAGAGGAAATGTACCAAAATCCTGAAAACACTAAGTATTTTAACTGTTTTGTTTTTATTTAGAATAAAATATACCATTTTCTTTGCTTTTTGCTTGGATAGTAAGTTTGCTTTTCTATTTTTCTTTTTTTTTGTGTACTCATTCGGATGTTTGTTTTGATTCCATGGAACAATGCTTTGATTATCAACAACAACAACAAATTTGATTATCCTGTAAAACTTTCATAAGACTTTTCATATACGATTACCTTCCAAATCGGTAGTCAAATTTTGTTCTTGTCTGTTGTCTAATTCTTGAATATTATTATTCTTATCCTACAAAATAGACGATCCATCATCAGGAAATTCTCTCATCAGGCTAATCCTCAAACTAAGCTAACTTTTGTTTACATGTCAACAGTACATAATGAGTCGTGTTAAAATTATGAACGGTGAAGTTCATGATTTTTACATGAAGTTAATGAATATAACTATGCGTTACATCAATAATACTGACCTACAAAAAAAATTGGAACGTTTCCTTTAATTCATAAGTCAAATCTCTGTAGTTTGTCTTATACTAACTCTCTACATATACTAACAACATTAAAAGTCCATTTGAAATATTTTTAATGACAGTTACTGTATAAGACTTCAAAATTGATGGGAGAATAGCTGGCAAGTTATTGGGTCTGAAAAGAATCATTTGGGGGCATCATGAGATCGTTTTCTTTTAGCTTACCTCTTGTGAGTTCCGGAGCATCCTTATACACAAATCAGCAGTAATCCGCAAGCATTGGTTCATTCCAATGCTACTGATATCTTTGTTTCATCTCAAAAATATTTTAATGGAATCTTCCATTAGTGTTTATTACTGACAGCTCCACAACTAGAAGAAAAAAAGTCTAGGTGGAAATGGAGTAATGGATGGATTTTAAGGGACATCTTGAATCCCAGTTGATGGTATTTTTGCACAACTATTGTCAACAACTGAATATAGTTATCATATCATTTGTTTCCAAAAAATTCACGAACAACTCTCTTTAAAGCTTTCCAAGCTTTCTTTTCTTTCCACTCCAAAACTCGGTCAAACGCAGGATCCTTTACAAGTTATCAAATTGGTGGCCCAACAAAAATACCTTCCTTAATTGTTGCAAGAATCTACAAAACTTGTCTCTTAAGTCCTTACAGACCTGTCCCACTTGGTTCATACCTTTGACACATTTTTTCATTAAACCCAGCTTTATATGAAGGGATGGAAGAAGAACATCTTTTGGATCTACGAGAGGCTGGATCAGCGACATTTGTCTCGCTTGAGTTAAAATTTCTTGCAGGCCGGTCTTCTTCAATAATATATAATGTGATTACGTTTACTGTCCCACACACATAAAAAGCAGCTGTATTTAGTGTACCCCAGTTACATTCCTATAGTACAGTACAACGATTACATTTAGACATATTTGATTGAGTCGATGTGCACTGTATGACCAACAGGAAAAGCAGGGAGGCGGTTGCCGTTTTGAAGTAATACAGCTTTCTAACTAAGCTTGGAGTTGGATCATGATTAATTGATTAACTAAGCTCCATTCAGTTGGATCATGATTCAAATTCAAACCTTTCATCAAGCCATTAACGTCGCGCTATACAAATATAGTAACAAGATTGTTTTTCTTCTAAAAAAAAGAAAGCAGATCCCTCTGACGCTGTCTGTAATATGAGACCCTGACATCACGTTGAAGAAGATTCAATTGCTGTAGTGTTGACCCTAGAAGCTCTGCGTTTTCCTTTAATAAGTCAAGGTCTGACGGACTAAATTCCGCTTGACTCAGTCTGGGCGGTTTATCACTCATCATTTTTCCTCAAAATCAGGTTTATGGGATGTGTAAGGTTTGCTGGGTTCTTCTTCTTCGGCACTGTCTTCATTTTCCACTTCAAACTCATAATTTTGGGGTAGAGTAGGGACTGGTAAACCATCTGAATGTGGAATAGGTCGAATTGCCGATGGAAGATTCTTATACTGAATTGTTCCTCTTTTCTTCATTGATAATCTTGCATTTATAGGTCGAGTTAAATAAAAATAGCAGCCATCTGTGTTGTTTGTAGGCTCCCGCCAAACCATAAACACAAGAAAAGCCATAGATAGTTTGTTATTTTTCAGCTATTCTCGTAATATAATGGAAAAAGAATTGCAACATATATGTAGAGTACATGACTTATCCTGGCCCCCTACCTTGTCTTATTGTTATTGGGTCTGAAAAGAATCATTTGGTGGCATCATGAGATCGTTTTCTTTTAGCTTGCCTCTTGTGAGTTGTGAGTCAAAACAGAAATAGCAGCCATCTGTGTTATTTGTAGGCTTCCGCCAAACCATAGGCACGGGAAAAGCCATAGATCGTTTGTTATGTTTCAGCCATTCTCGTAATATAACGGAAAAAGAATTGCAACATATATGTAAAGGCCATGACATCCTGGCCCCTCACCTTGCGTTTCCAAACCAAATTTCCACATTTTGAGGCATTTTGATTTAACAAATTTTGCACTTCAAAACCTGAAATTCTGCACTAATTACAACAGAAAGAATGTAAAACTCACAGTCACAACAGCAGTAATTATCAATTTTTCTATTGGACCATTAGGGTATGAAACACTAAACTCATGATTTAATCTAATTCTAAAACTAAACTATGTTCTATTTATATGAAAACCATACCTAACGAAGCGTGTAAAACTCATGAACCGTGAAGTGTACTAACCCTTACATTAACAATTGAAAAAGTTGACTGAAAGGAATCGGTCCTTTATCTCGGTTCATGATTTTCTTACATTTTTCTATTTGAATGCTTTCATATGCATCCAAAGCCCTATTATTAACACTTTTAATTAGTCTCAAATTACTAATATCTATACTGTGGTCATGTTCGATTGCATGTTGGGCAACACAAGATTTTTCATTTCTCCCATATCTAATGTGGGCAATATGTTCTTTATTTCTTGTCAATATGGATCTTTTTGTTTGCCCAATATACCTTCAATCACCGTCTTGACAACTAATTTCGTAAATCTTCGACTTTTCATGCTGCTCTACTTTATCCTTTGGATTACCCAGAACTTCTCTTAATTTATTATATGATTTGTACACAACCTTAATGTCCACTTTTTTCAAAATTTTGTCCAGTCCTCTTGTCAACTGGGCATCAAATGGTATTATCATGAATTTCTTTGTGTTCTGATCCTTTTGAAAAGTCGAAGATTCTTTCAATAATATTCTGAACTTATGTTTTCTAATTAGTTTATCTATAATGTTCTTATTATAACCATTCACTTCAGATACCTCCCTAATTAATTTTAATTCTTTCTTATAATTATTTAAAGGAAAATTAATCAATCTATTTACCATAAAATTTAAACTAGCCATCTTATTTTGAAAGCTATGATTTGAATCATTAGGAATGTATCTCGAAATGGTGGTGGTTTTTCTGAAAATATCAAAATCTAACCTATTTTTATTATTTCTACTGACTAACACATCCAGAAATGGTAAACTATCATTTCTATATATATTATAATATTATATTTTCGGATTTATTATTTAAGTTCTTAATAAAATCATCTAAATTTTCATTTTTCGAATCAGGTGATGATTTATTCATCAGGAGATGATTAAATCATCTCATGATGATGCTAACATGGTTAGCGAAACGTGCGTCAAGAGCTTTAAAATAGTGATTTGGTGTTTAGTGGTAAATCTCTTTGAGTTTTACCAATAATTATGTTAATAATCTACAAACAGCTGAATAACATTGTGTTTTGTCAGTTGATAGATATCACAACTCCCGAGAATAAAATTTTCCCCCTAACTGAAAATGCAGATTGTAAAAAATTGTGTCACTGTGTCTCGAAAGCAAGATCCAATTGGTAACTTTTTGGTGATTTTTGTATGATCACAGTTTTGTGAGCCCATTCCATTGCCTGGTAAATGCCGGTTAGTGTGGCATAGTCCTAATTCCCCTAAAAGTTTCCTAGTGCATATTTTTGGATCTGCAGCCACAGCTGCTTTTAAAATATCGGCATCGAGAGAGCGTAGACAACCTGATCTTGACCTAACATCAAGACTCACTCATGCCTTCCTCCTGAAACTTTTTGAACTCGATGTTAGTGGTATAGATTAATATGGCAATTTGCCTCCCTATTTCGGAAATCTCACATCTTAATGTCTTAAAATTGCCTTAATTTCCAAACTTAGTTCAGTTATTTTAGCGCTTTTATCAAAAACCATGAACTAAACAATTCTCACTTTCACTTTAATACCCAAGAAGAAATTTAATTTGTTAGAATAAAGGAGCTAATATCAGATTAAACCCCTGAGAAGTGAAATATAATTCCTTATTTATAAAAAAAAAGGAAAAATAACGCTAATCATTTTATTACCTTTTATTACACCCTAGTAAATATATTGTAACATTTTGTTTAATTTCTCTTATTGAATGTCATGTTCGGTTTTCTATTTGCATCGATTATAATTTTCTTTCTAATGCCTAACACAAATTCTAACAGTAAATTTATGCTCCAGAGACATGCAACTTACCATATCGTATCGTTTTTTAAACTAACTGTGAACCGACATAGTACGTTTAAAGAAATTAGTTACATAAAATTACGATTATATTAATTATTTCCATCGAATGGACTAGATGGAGGCTTTGGAGCTATCGAAGAAAACTTCTTTAACAAGTTTTAAGGCAGTATCATAGAAAGCTAAGAAGCGATTCATTATAATTCGGTTTCTACAGAACACAATGGCGTATTTTATTCTCCTATATCAAATCTCGAAAAGATTCACTGCTAAACACCAAATCACTTTTTTAAACTTCTCGACCAGCATTTCGCTATCAATGTTAGCATCATCAAGAGTTGATTTAATCTGAATCGTATTTTTAGTACAAATATCTAACAGGTTTCTGTATTTCTGTCAGTGTTTATTTTCATTAATGTAGCCGTAAATTCTAATAAATATAAAACTGATAATAATAATATAATCAGAAAATAAATTCAAATACACTTTTCGTGTTTCCCCCGTTTTAATCTCTTCTAATTATTTGACGTAGAAAGAGTTATAGAAGGGGAATTATTCTACAGGAAATGTAGCTGATATTACCTCCAGTCGAATGGATCCCCTTTCGTTACATTAAATTAACATAAGGGTTACAATAGAAACAAGGGATTTTGCTCTTGGATAGGTTAAATGTCTTTTAGAGAGTATACCAAGAGAAGCTCCAGGTTTTGTTTTATATATTCAAAGATTATGAATTGATGCAAATCGATTATTTTTAAGGAAAGTATGTGTTTGGTACATCATTTGCCAAAATAAAATGGCCAATAGGAGGGGTATTTTGCTACCTCCTCAGCCTCAATAAAGCAGGTTTCCCCTCAGGTTTTTCCCCTCAGGTTTTTTATATTAATTTTTAAATCTTTTTTTTTTAATTCCAAAAGTCAGCATTGAAAACTGAATTAAAAAAAAAGTTATTGATATATCCTCTAAATAATTTTTTTATTTTAATGTGCAATGTTGTAGGGTTTTATACAATTTTTTTGCATAATCATTTTTCAAATCAATTTTTATTACACGCAAGCGTTTTTTATGGACTCGCAATGTTTTTGGGAGAAGTAAAAATAAATTTAAAGCTCAACTTTAAATTGCATATAAAACTTTAAATGGCATAAAAATCTAAAAGGCATCATGTTCTTCGAATTCTTTAAAAAAACCTCTGGTTTATCCTCTTTCTAACGGTGTGCATTAATGCCATAAAAACATTTTAGTAATATACTAATTTTGTTTGTCGGGACGTATTAGGCTAATATTCGATAGGCAGGATAAAGCTTGTTTTTGTGTAAACAACACGCGCAAAGCAGGTAAAAACTGTTATCTCACTCATACACAGTAGAATTGCATCAACACTCTCTCTCTTTCGTTAGGAAAACGAAAAACCAGTTCAAAAAATGCGCGCTGTGGTTTTAGATTTTTTAGTCGAGATTTGACTGTCTTTGCTGATTAATGACTTTGTTGTTCCGAGGCAGCGCCGCTAATCATTTAATTCTGTTACTTGTGTTATTTGTTTTTGTTGAGTTGTGTTAGTTTTTGTTGATTTTATTGATTTGATGATGGCTGCATACTCTATTGAAAATACGCTGACATTTTGATGACATATGGAAGCACCAATGACAGCAACAGACACTTACCTTCCCGCCACACGTTCCAAAACACTGACTGACGGAGGTCAGCAATTCGAGCAAGATATGTAATCAATTAAAACATGAAAGTAGTGTTTGAGAATGTAAAGTCGTTTTACGAAACTATAGTCACGCAAATTTTGTTTAAAAATAAAAGTGATAGATAACAAAGTAATAAATTGTTTTATTCCTTCTTAAATTAAAACATTGATTATTGAGATTTTATTTTTATTTCAAGGAACGTTGGTATTCAATGTAAGAAAGACATATCAGCCAGTCCTCACTACTTAGCTTATGTTATTTACGCAAATACGTCCCGATACACAAAGTTAGCAAAGTAGTAAAGTAAGTACAACGTTTTTATGGCATGAATGAATTTTCATAGAATCCTACAACATTGCACATTAAATTATAAAAATAATTTTGAGGCCATACCGATAACTTTCTTTTTTTAAATCAAGTTTCAATGCTGACTTTTAGAATTTTTCAAATAAAGAATTAAATAATTAACATAAAATGACCTGTGGGTACAATATTGCTTTATGGAGGCTGAAAAGATAACAAAAGAGCCCTTCTATTGGCCATTTTAATTTGGCAAACGATGCATCAAACACTATGTATATATATATATATATATATATACGTATATATATATATATATATATGTATATATATGTATATATATATATGTATATATATATATATATATATATATATATATATATATATATATATATATATATATATATATATATATATATATATATATATATATATATATATATATATATATATATATATATATATATATATATATATATATATATATATATATATATATAACAAAATATGGTAACATCAGACGAGTCTCTCAATTTAAGTATTTGGGGGAAATTATCATCGAAAACGGGTTGGAAAAAGCGGCTAATAAAGGTAGATGTAAAAAAATGGAAACTGCATTGAGACTTACACAAAATATTTACAACAAAAATGCATATCTAAAAACACAAAACTGAGGCACAAAACACAGTTATTAAGCCAGAATGCCTATATGGTGCAGAAACGCTCATTTTGAATAGAAAGAAAAACATTGAGGAGATTGAAAAGATGGAAAGAAAAATCTTGG
This sequence comes from Cosmopolites sordidus, assembly GCA_031761425.1. Lineage (NCBI taxonomy): Eukaryota > Metazoa > Arthropoda > Insecta > Coleoptera > Curculionidae > Cosmopolites > Cosmopolites sordidus. The sequence goes on from JARFXV010001676.1 coordinate 103,607, forward strand.
GCCCCAAGCAAATAAATAGCACAACATACCGACTTCGAGAGAACCAAGCGATCAAGCAATACCCAGATATACATAGCGATATGAGAAAAAGAAGACTTAAGTTTTGCGGTCACATGAAACGGATGAATCGGAGCAGGCTAACTAGACAAAGAGTTGAATTTTATGAAAATAGGAGTAGAGCTAAAATAAAAACAATTAAATGGATTTCTGCAATTAAAGAGGACCTAAGATCAGCAAATATTATACAAATTGAAATTCAGGATAGAGGCTGTTTCAGACACAAGGTTGACGTTTGGGAGGTTGGCCAGAGAAAAATGGAGGAAGACCGGAACAGCTTAGTCTAACGAAAGGAAAAAAGCTCATAGTGAAAGAATGAAATCAGTATGGGCGCAAGGGGAGGTTAACAACAGGAAACGCCTCTAACGGTACTTCGCGTGGTCCAGTAGGGCCCATACGTGAACGAGCCCCACCCATCCGTTTAACCAGAAGGCATATGTTTCGTCTCTTGATGTTTAGACTCTTCAGGGTACCGACATATGCTCCCCCATTAAGAATAATAATTCCTACTTACAGCCAACAACCCATATTTTCGCCGACTTCCCGTCAGATGGCGTATAAATGCAGTGTTAGATTTCCTTGAACTGCATCCAATGAGATAACAGTAGCTGAGTGTCATCAAACAAACAACTGTTGGGTTCCACAATCTCATGGAAAGCACACAACAATCAACAAACATCAACCAACAAAAATGTTAATTTAGGCGGAGACGCAGGTTGTTTTTTTCATATATCTTAGCCTCTATCCATATTATTATAATAAGATAATACATTTCTTAGTGAAATTGAAGCTGTCCCATATACAGGGTGTTATGTAAACATGCGGCAAAAATGCAAGGGGTTATTCCTTGTCTTATTCTATAATATTTTGTTCTATGATGATTTTTGAAAAACCCTTTTGATTCGTAGATACAGGGCGAGCAAAATTTGCGACATTTGTTTGATATATGTTGGAATCATTAATGTAAATAAAAGGAGGGTAGGGTAGGTAAAAAAAAAAATTTCGATCTCGATCACTTGGAACGGCTGTTTTATCTAGTAAGTGGATTTCATTAGTTGAATTTGTTTACATAGATTGAGTGATGTTTGGCTGTTTGACGTGTCTTAAATAGTGAGTGAAGTCCTCTATCATAATGTATACAAACGCCGAGATGACGGACATGCACTTCATGTATGGACTTGCTGATGGCAATGCATTACAAGCTAGGCGATTATACAGTGAACGATTTCCAGTCCGTAATGTCCCTGACCGAAAAATCTTCGAAACCATTCATCGACGCCTTCGTGAAACAGGCACATTGAAACGAACTGAAGGGCCAGGAAGATCACTGACTGTAAGAACGGTACAATTAGAACAGAATGTGCTGGACATGATAGCGGAAGAGCCTGTTAGTTCTACGCGAAAAATTGCAAATACTTTGAATGTGAGTCATTGGATAGTTTGGAAAATTCTTAAGGACAATTTGTTGTATCCATACCACATTCAACGCGTTCAGGCACTACTGCCTGTTGATTTTCCTCCACGTATTGCATTATGTCAATGGATATTGCAAATTTACTTCGCATCCCTCTATTCCTGACACAAATTCTTTTCGCCGAAGAAGCCACTTTCGCAAGAAACGCAATAAGGAATTTTTATAATAACTATGTGTGGGCAGAAGAAAATCCTCATGAGGTCCCGTTGAATGTTTGGGTTGGAATTGTAGGTGACTATCTAATTGGACCGGTATTTCTACCACAAAGATTTACTGGCGAGGTGTATCGCAACTTTTTGGAAGCAACGCTGCCTGAGTTTCTGAAAGATGTACCATTGGCAACAACACCACCACACTTCAGTTTGGTTGCTCGTGATTTTTTAACAGCAACATACGGATATAGCTGCATTGCTGCTCGATCCCCGGACTTAAACCCCCTGGATTATTTCTTCTGGGGATATCCGAAGTCATTAGTTTACGCTACTCATTTGAAGAATTTGGATGATTTGCGAAATCGGATAATTGCTCGGTGTAACTCAATTAGAAACGACCCTGATGTGTTTGAAAGAGTTCGGCAGTCAATGACGAGAAGATTGAATGCTTGTATCAAGGCTGGAGGAAGTCATATCGAACATTTATTGTAGATTGAGCAACTTTACATGTAGTAAATGTTGTTCACAATGCATCTTCGAAACAAAGGGGTTTTTCAAAAATCATCATACAACAAAATATTCTTAGAACAAGTCAAGGAATAACCCCTTTAATTTTTGCCATATGTTTACCTAACATCCTGTATAAGGAACTCTTCAAATCCTTTTAGTGTGATGGATCATATTACTATTCTAATTATTTATTTTTGTTCTCGCTGTGTTAAAATTAACTTCACTGTTTATAATATACTAGGTTTTTAGTTATCGCGTTTTTATTAATATTAGGTTTTTGTTAATATTGATTTTTTATATTCTCGCTAATGTTTACAATCCGTTTTAAAGCAAAACTAATACTCGAGTTACATGCAACGCACGATATCGTGTGGATTTTAGAAAACAACTTTAAAGCAACATTGAAACTGATTAAAGATTTTTTTACCTGATCGTGGACAAATTAGCAATTTGTTAATGTAATAAATTTAATATCAACAAAAAATGGTCAATGTTCTGAAAAATATTCAGTTTTGAACGTCTAATGAGAAGGGTATTTAGTGACCGAGACATGAATCGAAGAATACACTAAAATTAGGGTTGACAATGCCATCATAATTGCGATTCTTCTGTGTGGAGCTGAATTCTGTATCGGAAGCAAATAAAACAACTCGAGATATTTCATCAAGGCTACCTCCGGAAAACTGCTACTCTCGAGAATAAAATGATAAGACTACCAATGTGGAGGTACTTGAAAGACCCAACACTTGAGCATAGATTCTCAGATTATAAGAATTCAGCTGAGATGGTCAGGCCATTACTGAACTTTGCGGAATACTATGTCGAATTAAATTTTCTCATCATTATCATCATTATCTATACTCGTTTACCGGCCACTGTCAGTGTTGAGTTAAGGTTTTTTATCGGACTGGACTGGAGAGGGGTTCCAGTCCGGTCCACCTCTCGAAGATACTTGTCAATCTCATCGTTCCATTTCTTTCGAGGTCTACCCCTCGTGTTTCTTTCAGTTTTTCCCATTTTCCACACTCTCTTGGTCAGTCTCGTGCAAGGCATTTTGTATACATGTCATTTGGACATCAATGGTTTCAATTGTTTCTGATGAAACAAACAGTTTTCAATGGCGATGGTTTTATCACAGTGCATTTTTCCTTATACTTCCTACAGATTTTACCCCCAATCTCCAAATTTCCTTGTTCGACACACGATCCCTCAGAATTAGTCTTATAATTCTTCTCAATCTCTCTCATCTCACAGGTCAGTATTCTTCCTTTCAGATGTTCACTTAGCTTCCACATTTCAGAGTCGTATGTCAAAGTTGCGATGCATAGTGCATTATGTACTCTAATCTTAGTCTGTGTTTTCATTTCTCTCTTGTTAAATACTTTCTTATTTAGCGAGTAATATAATCTGGTGTCGGCTTTTAATATTTCTCCTATTTCTATTTATACCTTTCCATTTTCCGCTATAGCTATTCCTAAATATTTAAATTGTTTAATTTGTTCCAGCTCTGTGTTTTCTAATCTAGTTCCTATGTTCTTGTGTTTTCTCGATACCACCAAGTAAATCTTCTATGGGGAATTAAATAACAAGAAAGGAAATCTGGGAGATCTAAAAAAAAAGAACTGTCTCTAAAGAACGCAATGTCAAGCGTGTTTGAATGACCAAAGAGGACAAACAGCTTCATGAAGAAACCAATCGCCAAAAAGCCATAGCCAAAAGGTAGGTGCGAAAATTTTAATTATATTCAATATAATTGTTAATGTAATAGCTCATGGTATAACTTTAAATGACGAAAGTTTTTTGTAGGTAAAAGTAAAAGTGGCTGAAAAATATAGACAAACTGATGGGGTAAGTTAATTATTTTAAAAAATTGCTCCCATAGAGTATACAAGTATTAAAAGAAATGAAAATGAAAATTTACGCCAAAATTAATATAAAAATAAATATAATGTTATAAATATAATGTAAAAAACAGCAATAAATTATAACATCATTTTGGAAGTAAGAAAAGAAACATCGAAGGTAATTAGACAAACTAAAAGAAAATATGAAAACAATCAACTTAATGAAATAGAAAAAGATTTCCAAAAAAATAACACCCGAAACTTTTATAAAACATTTAAAACTAAATTAACCGGCTATCAACCGCAAAGTCTTTGCTTCCAAAAGGAAAACGGACAATTAGCTCTAAATAACCAAGACAATTGCAAAGAAGTTGCGAAATATTTTGAACAAATACTAAACAGTCCTGAGCACTTAAACAAATTAGCAACACTAAACCCTAAACAAACAAACTCAGATTCATTACCACCGAATGAAGATGAAATAATTAGGCAAATCAAGCGGCTTAAAAATGACAACGCTTCTGGTGAAGATGGAATCACTGCTGAACTTTTGAAATCCGCTGGTCTAGGAACAATCAAGGAAATAACCAAAATTCTACAAGAAGTTTGGCGAACCGAACGGATTCCGGAAGATTGGAGAGCGGAGATAGAACGGATGTAAACAACTATAGAGGGATATCTCTTCTCCCAGTTTGTTACAAGATTCTATCTCAATGTCTACTAGACAGAGCACAGGGACAGTTAGAACCTAACATTGGTGAATATCAAGCAGGTTTTCGACCGGGCAGATCCTGCCCTGAACAGATTCTGAATCTAAAGTTGATTCTAAGACATCAAAAACTGTACAATAAAAATCTCGCCTGAACATTTGTGGATTTCAAAAAAGCATATGATTCTATTGACCGCGAATATTTATTCCGAATCTTGAAATAACAAGGACTAGATCTGAAAACGCTGGCAATTAGTAAAGCAACGTTAACTAACACAAGGTCAAAAGTTAAATTCATGGGTGACATCACAGAGCCCTTCGAAATTAAAACTGAAGTGAGACAAGGGGATGGACTCTCGCCACTCTTATTTAACTGTGTTCCAGAAAAAGTAATACAGGAGTGGCGTGAAAAAAAGTCGGCCCTGAATATTGACCAGCCCATTAAACTGGGGAGAACCAACATCAAAATTGATTGTCTGGCATTTGCTGATGATCTACCAATTTTAGTTCAAGATGTATTAACGACACAAAAACAGATTGAAATCCTAAAAGAAACAGCAGAAAAGGTAGGACTCCAAATTTCCTTTGAAAAGACACAATACATGACCTGCAACAGACTAAGAACACCATTTCTAAAAACAAAATATGGTAACATCAGACGAGTCTCTCAATTCAAATATTTGGGTGAAATAGTCATGGAAAATTGGTTGAAAAAAGCGGCCAGTAAGGGTAGATGTCAAAAAATGGAAACGGTATTGAGACTTACACAAAATATTTACAACAAAAAATGCCTATCTAAAAACACAAAACTGAGACATTACAACACAGTTATTAAGCCAGAATGTCTATATGCTGTAGAAACGCTCATTTTGAATAGAAAGAGGGACATCGAGGACATTGAAAAGGAGGAAAGAAAAATCATAAGAAAAATCCTAGGCCCCAAACAAATAAATAGCACAACATACCGACTTCGAGAAAACCAAGAAATCAAACAATACACAGATATAAATAGCGAAATGAGAAAAAGCAGACTTAAGTTTTACGGACACATAAAACGGATGAATCCGAGTAGGCTAACTAGACAAATAGCTAAAGTAGAAATAATTAAATGGATTGCTGCAATTAAAGAGGACCTAAGATCAGCAAATATTACACAAAGTGAAATTTAGGACAGAGGCTGTTTCAGACACAAGGTTAACGTTTGGAAGGTTGGCCAGAGAGAAAAATGTAGGAAGACTGGAACAACTTGGTCTGACGAAAGGAAAAAAGCTCATAGCGAAAGAATGAAATTAGTATAGGCGCAAAGGAAGGCTAACCACAACAAACGCCTCTGATTGTACTTCGCGTGGTCCACCAGGGCCCATACGTGAATAATAATAATATAATGTAAATATAATGTTATAAATATAATGTTGTAAATATATTAAATATAAAACTAATATGAATATATTTGCCATCCTAACCTTTCAACAATTTCTGCTTTTTTCCATATTAGGGACTGCCATGGCATTTTAACCATTGTAATTGAATTCAATTATATGCTTCTATTGTGGGATGCCCTAATAAAGCATCATCAATTTATTTTTAATTTAGCTGCACTGATAATAAGGATAATGATCCTTGTTGTCCAGTCATATTTATAAAAAATGCTCGAAACTTTCATACTAACGTCTCATTAACATGGCGGACATGAAAAGGTCTATAGTCATGGCTGAGGTCATACTCGTATCGAGCTGGCAGCCCTCATCATAGTTTCAGGTAAACACGTAACGTAATTGAGAAATATAAAGTTTGAATAAGAAGTATTTTCATTTATTTATTGTCACACTCAAGTGAACTTTTAACATCCCATCCCTCGATAGTTTCCAATTATTAAATGTAGAAGATACTGTATATTTCTATAACAGAGAATGTAACTGAAACTACCGCCAGCCGACCTAGTAAGCCGTAACTATTTAATGATGCCTCAAAAGACTCATTTATCGTAACATTTAGATAAACGTAAGTTTTATAGAGGAGAAACTGTATTGTACTCCAAGGTAAACTAAAAGTAGACAACCTAATTATATATGTATATGCATTTCGGTTTAATACTGAACGAGATACGTGTTTAGTTTTCATATTTTATATGTCTTGCTACGTAGGATGACCAAATTATTTCTAACATCGCACATGAATATTGCATTGAAACATAAAAAACTCATATTGCTAAACCGAACGTAGTGGTCAGGGAGATTAGACACTCGTCATGAGTTCGAATCCTGGTTCAGGTATGGATTTTTATATACAAGTTGCAAACTTGACTTTAAAGGCTTCAAACAGGGCTTTAAAATAAAAACACAAATAATTATTTTTTCGACATAAATTATTATTTTTATTAAAAATTGTCTATTTGCGCGTCAATACAGTATTAGGTTGAGGAATGACTTTTTTAGCTCGGCCAAGGATATGTCCTGCAAGATGGTGGTCGATGCTTTTCGAATAGCGTCAATGTCAGCATAATACTGTCGTTTTATCGGCAAATAAAGTTTTTCGAAAGGCTAGAAGTCCCCGGCAGCTAAATCATGTGAGAATGGAGAATGACTGATGGTTAAAATGCCATTTTTCGAGCGATGGGACGGCGATGGCACGGGCCGCACTCGGTCAATACGCACAACAGATGCATATATCACCAAGATAAAACACAGCATTGATTGTTTGAGCAGATGGAAGAAACTCCTTGTGCACAATTCTCTCCGTATCATAGAAACAAATCAACATTGTAACATTGTTTTAACTTCTCGAGATGGCTTTTGTTCGGATTTGGCTAGCTCGGGTGTTTCCATTCGGCACTTTGACGCCTATTTTGTAGATCATATTGAAAATACCACGTCTCATCATTAGCAACAAAACTGTACTTGAAGTTTTCGTCCTTTTTTGACTCTTTAATCAAGTCCTTGCAATGTTGGATTCGGAGCAATTTTTGGTCGTCAGTCAATTTGTATGAAACAAAGCGTGTACAAAGTCCCAAAAGATCCGTCAAAATTAGATGAATTGATTGAAAAATTCAATTTTTTTAACAAACTCTTTTGTTACAGCATTATGGAAAATAATTTAATACAGATTAATACAATATTTTTGTTAATGATTTAATAATACTACTATTGGCTTTAATTTATTATTATGATTGATAATTTACTATTATATTATCTTCCATGAGCCCAACTGCATCCATATACATGTCGTCCGCATTCAGCCGCCACCGCAGCGTCGCGGGACCTGTTTCTACCCTTATAGCCGTTATCAGCCGGGCTCGAGTTTAACGCAAGGAAAGCAGCTGAAGGAAGACGATCAGGGCCAGGTCGTGTTGACCCAGAAGACAGTTGCTTGGCGCTGTGGCAACGTGCAGTACGGATGAACGATCTCTGTTATTAAAATCCTTCTCCGTGGACTCGCTATGCCCTGTTTTGAGCTTATAAGGGGTGATTTTTTAGTGTATCTAAACTTCCGATAGGGGTCGCTGTCAAACAAACTGTCCGTTTGCAGTCATTGTTGTCAGAGGTATTCAGTATAGTCTGGCAATTCATAATTGAAAGTTAACATCAGAGCATCGCTTGCAAATTGTCGGAACTTATTATAAAAATCAGTACTTTTTCCCCAAATTTACAGTGAATTTCGTGGATTTTATAATTCCAACCAAGGGATCTATTCGCGGAATTATCGTTAAATTCCGAACCCATTTTACCGTTGCTCGATATTAACCCATTTAATCCCAAGAGGGTTTTTACGCGAATCAAGAAAAAATCTTGGATGAATATTTTAAAGTACAAATTTTAAAAACGCCATGGAACCCACCCAGAGATTATAGGTTTCCTATTTCCACAAAACGAAACTTGCACTTTCAATTGAAATGGTTGGAGAGATTCCCCTGGTTGTCATATTCGGAATATAAAAGTGGAGCATACTGCAGAGTTTGCGTGGTAATGGGACGTTCGATGGATGAAGGTAAAGGCGGTCATCAAAGGATCGGCCAGTTGGTAACCGAACCTTTTTGTAAGTGGAAAAATGCCCTAGAAATATTTGAAGCTCATGCGAAATCGGGATACCACAAGCGAAACTCAGAACTGGCGGATAACTTTCTAAAAGTAATGTCTTCGCAGGCTTTTTCGGTCACTGAACAGCTGTCTTCTGAAAGAAAGAGACAACAAGAGGAGAATCGAAATAAACTAATCCCTATCGTAAAAGCAATAATTTTTTGCGGCAAACAAGGCATCTCCTTGAGAGGTAAAATCTATTCGGGGCACATACAAATTACACCAAAATCACCAGAACCTGAACAACCACTACAGAATGGTGGTAATTTTAGAGCCCTGTTGCGGTTTGCGGCTGAATCTGGAGATAAAGATCTGGCTGAACATTTGAATACGTCACAGAAGAATGCCCTGTACATAAGCCTTCAGATCAGATCAGATTTTACAGATAATAAACACCATATACTTAAAGAGATGTTCCTTGAGTACATTCCAACGGTCGATGTTTCAGGATCCGGTCTCGCAAATCTTATTATTACAGCTCTGAAAAAGCATGAACTTGAATGTTCTCATGTCATGTGGTTGGTCAAGGTTACGATGGGGCTGCAGCTATGAGTGGGTATTTGCACGGTGCCCAAGCTTATGTTCGCCAAGAATGTCCTCTTGCTCTTTATGTACACTGTAGTACACACTGTCTCAACCTTGCTATTGCTGATTCATGTTCATTAGCAAATGTCCGAAATTGCATTGGGATTGTGCAGTCTGTTGGTTCCTACTTTCGACATTCTGCTCAACGCACTGTTTTGTTGAAAGAAAAAATTCAAGAGCTACTACCCATCGGTAACCAAAAAAGCTTGCTCTCAATGTGTGAAATACGGTGGGTCCACAAACATGGAGCTATTATAAGATTCAGGGAAATTTATTCAGCGATTGTGAATGTTCTCGAAGAACTCCAATTTAATCACAATAAGGAAACATCGCAACAAGCCGCCCAATTGCTAAGAACGCTTCGATCTTCGGATTTTGTGATGTGTTTAGTGATTCTTCAAAAAGTTATGAGCTATACATTGTCGCTATCAAAACAACTACAGACAATTGACATCGATCTTATCACGGCATTCAAACATGTAGATGATGTTATTAATGTCTTACAACTCCTGAGAAACAACACTGACGTCGAATATCTTCATCTCTATGAAGACGCAAAGGTTATACTAGAAGAAAATGGTGGTATACTGCGAATACCACGCGTCGTCGGAAGACAATTAAATAAACCGAACATTCCTGCATTGGATGTATGCACGTATTACAAAATTAATTTGTTCATTCCATTTCTTGATCATACAATTCAACAATTGATTGAAAGGTTTACCAAACATCGTAAAGTAGTATCAGCATTATCTGGTGTGCTACCTTCAAATTTTACTGCCAGTTCTGAAATTGAAGAAGCAATTTCCATGTACTCGTCACTGCTTCCCGAAAGCAACATATCAGTGGTTAAAGCAGAACTTGAAGTATGGAAAACAGTGATGACAAGTATCTCGCCTACCCCGGAAATCTAGTTTGGAATGCCTACATATGTGCGATAAAAACCTTTATCCTAATATTAATATTTATACATTACTACAAATCTTGGCTATCATTCCTGTATCCACTGCTACCCCAGAAAGGTCTTTCTCGAGCCTAAGGACACTGAAAAACTATTTACGAAACACTACAAGTGAAAACAGACTTAATGGTTTGGCTCTCATGAACATTCACTATGGAGCAGAAATTCATGCAGATGAAGTAGTGGATATATTTAAAAGAAAAAGCCGAAGATTTCTTCTTTAATGGTTTTAGATTAAGCGCAGAGGAACGTAATTAATTTAACTATTTCATTTAAAGTTAAGAACTTTATAAATATGTCGTATTTTTTTTAATATGTTTTTATAAATATGTCGTAATTTTTCGTTTCCGACTACGAATTACCCCTCAGTCACGCCAGTTAAAGGCTGGGTAAGGCCGGATGCTTCTGAGAAGTGTTCTGTGTTGGTCACTCGCCAGTCGGTAGGTTTCCTGATAGACTTATGGGTAGGCACATAACCAAGGGTTTATAGCCCGAGGGGGGTGCTGGCCTGGGTTTGTCGGCAGCTTATGACCGTGGTTCGGAACCCACGTTAAGCTGTAGGTCCAGTCGCTAAATAGCCTAGTTGCTGATGCGCCTCTAACCCAAACACTTTACTTTATTTTTTTAGTTTGCCCTTATTACTGCGGATAACCCAATGACTACAAAATTTTGGGATCTATTTAAAAATTGAATTAAACTTAGTGGAAAGATTAGCTAGAAACTACACAATTGCGTCATTATCAGAGATGTTTCGCTACAGCAATATTGGGGAGTTAAAGGTGTAGTTCTGTCTTTTGTATCTGTCTACTGTTATGCGTTTAGAAAATAGTCGTTTCTTTTTACCTTCCTGTATAAGCAAAATTACCGTCCGTCCACCTAGAAAGCCGTAAATATTTAATGACACCACGACAGACTCTCTATTCCCTATCGTAGCATTAGATTAACATAAGGGTTATCCTAGGGAAATGGTATTTTGCTCTTAGGCCAGCTAAATATCTTATAAAGTTAGGTAACGTAATTACCGAGATATATGCATCTTAGTTAAATCCTGATCAGGATATTTGCAGAGAAATTTTTGGAAATGCAACATTGCCGCCGATTTCTTTTCGCAAGTGGAAAATTTGAAAATATTAAAGAATATTATTTCTAGTTGCTAGCTTGACACGTAGATAACACTTTTAACTAAAAAAAATGAAATATTCCACTCTCTTTTGACGTGAAGTCTCATTCTGTTATTCCAATTCAAACATATTTTAATAAAAGCAAAGAGTAATATGTTTTTTTCCTTTATTTGGGTTTTTCGCCACTATCTAAAACTCAAAAAATATCAAAAATATCTGTTCTTATTTAAAGAAAGAATCACTGGGTAAAAACAAAAAACCAAACGGAGACAAATTTCTCAGTGATTCTTTTTTGTAATAAATTTGCCTAACGAACAAAATTTTAAAGATATAAAAGTGTTATAAAAAATTTTACAAACTTTTAACGTAAACGTTTCGGAGGGTACTCTCCCCCCGTTGTCAAAACTAAACTAAAAAATAAAATATATTAATTTGTAATATATAAAGTAAAGAGCGAAAGTTTTTTTTTTGGGATTAGAGGCGCATCAGCAACTGAAAAGGCTGTTTAGCGACTGGACCTACAGCTTAACGTGGGTTCCGAACCACGGTCATCAGCTACCGAAAACCCCGGTCAGCACCCCCCTCGGGCTATCAACCCTTGGTTTTGTGCTTAACCGAAAGTATCTCGAGAAGCCTACCGACTGGTAAGTGACCAACCTATGACACACCTCTCAGAAGGTATCCGGCGTTACCCAGCCTCGAATTGGCGTGACTGAGGGGTGATTCCTTGTCAGATTTTACACTCTTACCTAGAAACATTCACAAGAATTTTTTGTTTTTAGAAAAACTTTTTTGCCTAGAACGGGAATCGAACCCGCTCCACATTAACTGCCGTGTCGTAAGGCTGTCGCCTAGACACCACAGCTAATGTGGCTTCAAAGACTGAAAGTAAATATATTTTTTGTATATGTCAACGATACTTACATTGACAACAATAGATTTTCATGACAGTGACATACTACCAAAAAATATATATAGGTAATGTTTACTGTGTGATTGTTTATTGTACTGATTGCGTATTCAAATATTTAAATGTGTTTAATTGTATTCTTTAGAATCGGAAACCATATTGAATTTAAATCTACCGAAGCCATAGCAATACAGTTATTTTTATTTACATTAATTATAGCGGTTTCTTTTAATCTTCTGTAATTTGTTACCGATTCTTTTAATACCGTTTTGGAATTATTCCAATTGATTTTATCACCCGATTCCCATGCGTGTTGACAAATTCTAGATTTATTAAAATCTAATAATAATAATAATTAATATTATTATTTATTAAAATTAGCAAAGAGTAAGCTCGTGCTTCTAGAGTGTAGCAAAATCATTCGTGCTTTTATTAGCTATATAATGGAATCTTTTAACGTCTTTTTCACCCACTTCAAAATATCAGATTAAATTGAAACTTTGCACTCTTATCAAGGATCGATGACAATACAATAATTTAATAAGTTTGTCCCATTATCCTGAACAGGATCGTCAGGATCAAGGATTTGCTTTCGGAGAGGGAGCCTGAGACACGTTTACAACGCCCAAGGAATACAGTAGGCGTGCGATTTATCCACTCCCGCCACGGGTTGGTAGTGACGAAAAATAAATAATAGTTTAAAAAAATAAATAAAAAACAGGCTTTAAAGTTAAACCGATCTAAAAAGTAAAAAATAATTTTTAGTATAAGAATAAGATGATTAATTTTTCATAAAAAAGCGTAAGGAAACTTACTACTTATGGAAACGGTACTGATGGAATTTTTATAACTGACATCGAGCAACCAACGCTTTTTTCACAATGACACATCAATTGTCTCGTTCATCACTTTATTCTTATACTAAAAATTATTTTTTACTTTTAAGTTCGGTTTACTATTAAAGAGGTTTATTCCGATTTCAATTTTTTTGTTTTTTCTTCAATATTAAAGTGATTCCACGTCGAAATATTTAAGTCGCGAACTTAAAATAACTTTTAAGCGACTGTTAGCCACTCGTGATATTTGCAAAGTAGGGGGGGGGGGATACCATATCAATTCGCACCGCTCGGCTCTTGTACAAAAAGTTTTAAGAGGGATCCTTGAGTCTTTAAGTTCGGGCCAGATCATGTTCGCCACGGTCTCTCGACACCGACATTTTAAGAGAAACTGTGGCGTAGATCTTAGAACAAACACTAGGATATATTCAAGGGAATTAAGAATACCTCTAAGATTCAAATAAGTACCTCAAAAATTCAAATAGTTTTATTTTACTCTAATATTATCCTGATGGACATTTTATGACCAACCCTGACTTTTCTTTGAGTTTACGCGCTTGAAGTTGCTGTAAACTTGAGGTTTAAGCATTGTAGATGCTCCCTTTATTGTCAATCAGGAAATTCTAACTAATTAAGTACATATATTATAGGATGAGATTTAGGTTGCAGTGTTTAAACGTGCTTGTACGAATAGGATCAGAAGCGTGGTGGAGGGACAAACTCACCAGACTCTGTTAATTAAGTATATAAGGTTTTAGAGGTCAGATAATTAACAGGGCATAATATAATAAAAATCAGTAAGAATCTCATATAAATCGACTTGTTATCTAATCAATTTCAGATGAAAATACTGTCTGCAAACAAGAACGAAAACTTGTTTATGCGTGTCATACGACACGTAACGTATAGAGCGTACTCGATATGTGTCAAAGGTTCCACCAGCAGTAAAACCCATTTATTTTATGAAAAAGAAATATTAATATTTGAAAAAAAGTGTAGAAAAAATCAAAACCACAATATCTCGGCAGCCCTGGAAAAGGCCGGAAAATAATAATTAATAATAATAACGATAACAAAATTGGCGAAGAGAAATAGAGATGGGGAGAGACGAATTAGGGGGAGTATGAAGAGAGCCTGAGATAAAGACACACTCCATCGATACTTTGTCTTACGTGGCACTTGTTTTTCCTCTTTCGAGAATGAGCAAGTTATTTATTCGGTAAATTTAACTCATGAATAGTGAAGTTAGTAGCACTATGCCTTCTAATGTATCAGATATTTCCTTATATGTAAGTGAGTATAATTCATGTACTGTTCTCGTATATCAATATATAATTCTATATAATAAAAAATAAAAATAATTAATAATGGTATAAAGTTAATGAAAACTACTCGTGTTACTATTATAGTCACACTCAAGTAAACTCCTGATATCCCGGCGTTTCAATATCTTCCAATTAATAAATGAGACAGTCGCTATGTATCAGATATTTCCTTATATGTTAGTGAGTATAATTCATGTACTGTTCTCGTATGTCAATATATAATTCTATATAATGAAAAATAGAAATAATTAATAATGGTATAAAGTTAACGAAAACTACTCGTGTTACTATTATAGTCACACTCAAGTAAACTCCTGATATTCCGGCGTTTCAATATCTTCCATTAATAAATGAGACAGTCGCTATGTATCAGATATTTCGTTATATGTAAGTGAGTATAATTCATGTACTGTTCTCGTATATCAATATATAATTCTATATAATGAAAAATAGAAATAATTAACAACGGTATAAAGTTAATGAAAACTACTCGTGTTACAATTATAGTCACACTCAAGTAAACTCCTGATATTTCTTCGATATCTTCCAATTAATAAATGAGATAGTCGCTATGTATGAGATATTTCCTTATAGGTAAGTGAGTATAATTCATGTACTGTTCTCGTATGTCAATATATAATTCTATATAATGAAAAATAGAAATAATTAATAATGGTATAAAGTTAATGAAAACTACTCGTGTTACTGATATTCCGGCGTTTCAATATCTTCCAATTAATAAATGAGACAGTCGCTATATGGTTTTACAGAGATTAGATATAAATTAGGCAAGTGAAATTACCGCCCGCCGATCTAATAAGCCATACATATTTAACAACACCCCTAAAAACACACCTCTCCCCTACAATCACCTTAGTTATTATAGAGAAATAAGATTGAATTTCCAGACAAGTTATATATCTTATAAGGATAGATAATGTTATTATTGGAGCCATACGAAACATGACGATCTTGCTTTATCAGTTCGCGTACAGTGTCGATATTTTCTGGTACGACAACCGATTTTGGGTGACCTTCTTTAAATTCGTCCATGAGCGAACGACGCCCACTATTAAACTCATTAAATCATTATTATACAGTGGTTGTAGATGGTGCTTCATCGCCAAAAGTCGATGTGACTTTAACGATGCACTGTTATTGATATAATCCACGTTGTAACTAGTTAATTCCATTTTTTAACTGAGATGAAATTTTTAAGTCACTAAACAACACAAACAGCGTCCGTATGGATGGCGAATATTTTTTCCACAAGCGTTTTCAGAATATTAGGTGCTCCAAAAAGCGTACTTTCCGAATCTGGCCGCAAAACATTGATAAAACGTCTAGTTTCCGAGATATGAGCATTTGAAAATTTGAAAAATGTCAAAAAATCCAAAACGCCAGGTTTTTTGCGAATATTTCAAAAACAGTCAATAATGTCAAACTTAATAAATAGCAACTCTCGTATCCGAGCAAAAATAAAATGCTCTTTCGTCAGGATAATGCATCCACATGCACGCCTCGGATTAATGGCAGTACGAATCCGAGATCTCTATGATCTGCGTATCGACGTGCTTTCACATACCCAAATTTGCCGGATATAGATCTCGACTATTGATTCTCCTTCCAAAACTTGAAAAAAATGACTCGGTCGGAAAAGATTAATTTCAAATGATGAGATCAAAGCTGAGACAACCGCTTATTTTCCACACGTAGACAATTCACATTATACTGAGATTAATTAAATTGTTGGAAAATCGTTACTTTTAAAAATATTAAATTGCAAGATGACTAGAAATAAAAAAATAATTTTCCTTATCAGGCCGAAATTTTCAATAACTTTTCGAATACCCTGCGTACCTTAATATCATTAAATATTATGCTTAAGACTCCTAAGCATGTCGAGCATGTTTTAGAGTGTATTAAAGAACTGAGAAGTAAACGTAACCATACAATATTCTAATGAAATATCACTTTCGTGTTCCCAATATTATGTTACGTTTTTATTAATATTGATTATTCCTCTCCCTAATGTTTTAAACCCTATTTAAGAGTAAACAAATGATCGGTAAGCATGCAACTTACTATAATAGCAGTCAATTTAACGGCAAGAAGCCAAAAGTAACATTGAAACAGATCGGATGATTTTGCGCTGAGCTTGGGACAATTTTTTTATGAATGTAATTCATTAATATAATATCTATAGGAAATCTATAGGAAAACTATAAGAAAATTAACAGAATATTATCAGCCAATTTCAGATGTTAAAGTAACAATTTGCTGGAAGAAAGTCCTAAAATGCTAAAGCAGGATTTTAACGAAATCCTACATTATTATTAGGGACTTTTTTTATTAAGAATCACTAGTTTTTTGTAAAAGTAAATAAGGAATGGGGATGATGAAGGAGCAATCAAAGTTTAGAAGAAAAATCATCTTGAACACATGCTGATACCAACATAGGAAGAAAAAGAAGAAATATTTAGGAATATAAAACTCTACAATATCTTGTGGGCATATATATATAGTGATTCTTGTATATATTCTGTATATAAGTGATTATTCTTCTTCATAAGAAAGGCACACCTGAAGATTTAAAAAACTACCGCCCAATAAGCCTCCTTTCGGTTATGTACAAAGTTTTCACCAAGATAATATCTAAAAGAATATTAAAAACACTGAATGACGAACAATCAAGAGAGCAGGCAGGATTCAGAAGTGGATTTGGTACAATGGACCATATCCAGGTTGTCCAACAGACCATAGAAAGGCAAAATGAATACACCATGCCACTGTGCTTGGCTTTTATTGACTATGAAAAGGCATTTGATTCAGTATCAACGCAGACCATAATGGATGCATTGCTTACCCGATGGATAGACAGAGCCTATGTGAACCTACTGAGATCCATGTATGAGCAAGCTACAGCTACAGTTCACATAGATAACTTTGAAGTTAAAATGAACGTTTGACGTGCTGACTCAATATCGGCTGTTCTTTTCCCAGCCTGTCTTGAACAGGCATTTCGTAATCTGGATTAGGAAAAGCAGGGAATAAAAATCAATGGTGCATATCTAAGCCATCTTAGATTAGCGGATGATATCGTTCTCCTTTCACAAGACCCAGATGAGCTACAAGAACACGCTGCAAAGGGCGGGAGAACCATTTGGTTTGAAAATAAACCTAAAAAAGAGTCAGGTTATGTTTAAGAAATTTGCTGTCAACAGAAGAATTTCTATTTTAAGAAGTGATTTAGAGGTTGTGGATATATCTTGGGCAAAGGATTTCAATGGAGGTTGATACCGCCCGTGAGATGGAACGGCGGGTTAAGTGTGGCTGACAGGCATTTGGCCGGCTCAATATAGTATTTAAGAGCAAACTCCCACTTTGTCTGAAGAGAAAGGTTTTTAATCAGTGCGTGCTGCCTGTTTTGACATATGTATGTGAAACATGGACACTCACATCACAATCAGTTCAAAAGCTTCGGGTTGCACAAAGGGGAATGGAAAGGTGTATGCTTGGCATTACAGAGCGGGACAAAAAGACCTGCATATGGATCAGAGAACAAACGAAGGTATGTGACATCATTGGAAGGGCGAAATAATTGAAATGGAAGCGGGCAGGCCATATAGCGAGACGATGCGACGACAGATGGACCAAAGCAATTCTGGAATGGATACCGCTTGATCATAAACGCCCGCGAAGAAGGCCGAAAACGCGATGGACGGATGATATTATTAAGTATATTGGACCCGAATGGCAGAGGAAAGCTCAGGACCGTGCGAATTGGAAGCATGCTGGGGGGCCTTCATCCTGCAGTGGATCGACAGTGGCTGAATGATGATATATATGACCAGTTGACTTTCAGCTGTTTCCCTGCGTTGGGCTCGAGCCCAGCTGACGACGGCTGTGAGGCCAGAAACCGGTCCTGGGAGGTACTTGTCTCGACGTGGTGGCGGCGACTGATTTGAGACGAGCAGTGGTACGTGGAAGTACGGATGAAAAAATTTCTGTTTTTCAAATATCTCTCTCCACGGCCCCACTACGCTATCCTTTCAGCAAACCTTATACCTACATCCAAGGTTGTGGGAAGAATGTATCGCGAAGTTTTTGACTGCCGCGAACATTCACCGTAGGATGGCGCGAGTTGCATTGAGATTGCGACCCGCCATCGTTATGACCAGTTGACTTGGTCTTCTTCTGTTCGTTTCGATTCAGCTGTTTCCCTGCGTTGGGCTCGAGCCCAGCTGACGACGGCTGTGAGGCCAGAAACCGGTCCTGGGAGGTACTTGTCTCGACGTGGTGGCGGCGACTAATTTGAGACGAGCAGTGGTACGTGGAAGTACGGATGAAAAAAAAAATCTGTTTTTCAAATATCTCTCTCCACGGCCCCACTACGCTATCCTTTGAGCAAACCTTATACCTACATCCAAGGTTGTGGGAAGAATGTATCGCGAAGTTTTTGACTGCCGCGAACATTCACCGTAGGATGGCGCGAGTTGCATTGAAATTGCGACCCGCCATCGATATGACCAGTTGACTTGGTCTTCTTCTGTTCGTTTCGATTCAGCTGTTTCCCTGCGTTGGGCTCGAGCCCAGCTGACGACGGCTGTGCCAGAAACCCCAGGCCAGAAACCGGTCCTGGGAGGTACTTGTCTCGACGTGGTGGCGGCAACTGATTTGAGACGAGCAGTGGTACGTGGAAGTACGGATGAAAAAAAAAATCTGTTTTTCATATATATATATATATATATATATATATATATATATATATATATATATATATATATATATATGCCCACAAGATAGCGTAGGATAGATAGCGGGACCAAAGAGAGAATTATATATTAATTAATCTTTTACCCGCACTCCAAGTGGTGCCAGCGCTCGTCTCTGCTGAACTGCCCCCATGCGCCACCAGGTATCTCTTGGTTACTTAAGCCGTATGATAGCGTGAGATGTGTGCTGTTACGATCCGCCATTAAAATGGTCAGTTGACATGGGCTGGCCCTGATCGTTTCTCCTCAACTGCTTTCCTTGCGTTCAACTTGAGCTTGGCTGATGGCCGCTGAAAGGCTAGAAACCGGCCCCCAGAGATACCTGGTGACATTTATTTCCATAACAAAATAAAGTACTTTAATAACCAACATATTGGCCATCGTTAGCTATTACTTTTGATCCACCTTTCTGACAAAGAATGGAGTCCGCGCCAATAGAAGCCAAATTTTCCCTTCTTCATAAGAATATACGTGTTTTTTTTGCAAGAGTTCGTAAGATACCGCCCCTCTACTATCCCACCAAATACAAATTAAAGCTTTCTTGTCATGTATATTGCGCACAGGTTGTGATGTTGAAGGCTGGCCTGAGTCTACCCATATTTTTTTGCTTATATTTTCATCATTTGTTGCAACTCGATGCAAAACACCGTTTCTTTTCTGTCTGGCAAATAAAATTTCGCAAGTTGTTTTTCTCTTTCTCAATCTCTTTCTCAATCTCTTTCCTTCAATTCATATGGAAGCCATTTTCCTTTTTTCTGGATCGTTCTCAATGTATGTAGACATTCGGAAATGGTGGATTAGGCTTCTGCCAATTGTTTCACGTTATAAGTTGAGTCTAAATCCAATAATGCTTGCAAATTTGCATCTTCAAACTTTTTTTGCCGTCCTGGACGTTTCTTGTCTTTTATACCAAAATCACCACTTTTAAAGCGTTTAAATCATGATATACAAGTTTTTTGGGTTGGAGCATGTTTACCGTAAGCTTCAACCAACAATCAATAATTTTTAGAAGCCGTTTTCTTCAAATGAAAGAAGCTTATAAAACTTCCCCACAAAACGCCTTGTCTGGTACATCTTGCACTATAACAATTAATAATGAATTGGTTTTTGATGCCTATGTTTTCCCTCCAAAACGCCATAGACGTCATTAGTCTATAGCAACAAATGTATTAGCCATGTAAGCCACCTCTTAGCAAAATCGACATCATTAACCGAAACACCTCTTCACCTTCAAAATACCTTTATAATTCCTAAAAATCGACGAAACTAAGAAGGACAACCATATTCTCGTGCTTATTTATTATATGTCTCTTTGCATTTTGTTTAAAATATTATTCATAACCAGTTTGTACCTTATTGTTCCTAGTGAAAAGACTTTTTTAATTTGAATATTTTTGTAAAAAAGTCACAAATATGACGAAGAAGAAACAAATAAATATCGAAACCCATTCAGCGATTCTGACATTGTTTAGGGTAGGCAAATCCTAATTAAAAATATACAAGATTGCAGTTCCCGAAACTTTAAGGAGTTTTCAAGAAACTGGATCGAATATTGACAGATCAGGGACAGGTAGGCCTCGTGCAATTTCTGAACAGCCAGACCGGCCACTTATACTGCAAAGCAAAAGAAACAGGAGATGGACTGCGGCGTAAATAAGAACCAACTTTAATGAAGTAACGGGGAAACCGGTATATATAATGACTGTGAAAGTACGTCTGAGCGAAGCTAATCCAATAAGAAGAGTCGCAGTGCTTGCCTTCCTGGGTCTGCACATCCCTTCAGTTCACCACCGTAAGAACCGCCATAAAATTATAGATTTTATACAAAATGATAACACAATATTGTTTGAGATAAAATATTATATTAAATTTATTTCATTAGTTTAATGTAGATCCAATAAATATAATAAAACATGCTATCCAGTTTATATAATAAAGCTTTAATAATAAATTTCTGATTACTTATATATATATATATATATATATATATATATATATATATATATATATATATATATATATATATATATATATAGAAAGTGTCGATAGCAGTATAAGCAAAAAATCGAACTAAAAGGTGAAACGGCCGTATTCCGTCTGATATTCAATTTAGCAAATTGTTTGAACGGTTCACGCGAAACAATAAAGAAATTAAGCCAAACCGGTGCTGAATGACACTGAACGCAGCTGCATTTAACTGGCGCAAAGGGCAATTAAAGAAAATTAGAAGGAAATTAGTTTACTTAGTGGGTGAGCGTAAGTAACTTTTTTGTCGAATTACGTGAATATTAACTGCAGGTTCAGTACCCTCAAATCGAATTGTTACCTAATTCTTCGTTATAAAATGTATATGTTTATTTTATTTTTATAAACACTATAGATGAAACAATCAAAATATGTAAGAATAAAGGATGAAACCAGTTAATGTAGAAATGTGAACTGGCATGGCAGAATCTAAGAAAAAATTAAAATTCAACATAGGAGTATGGAACGAAGCAGCAGAAAAGTTTGGCCTACACGTCAATGTAAATAAGATACAGATCATGATATTAACTAATAACCAAGAACTTAGCAAGAAGAGAACACTAACCTTAAACAACACGGAAATCAAACACACTGAAAAGTACTTAGGTACTATAATTAATGGAAACCAGAACGACGAACTGAACAACAGACTGGCGAAAGAAGTGAGATTGCTACAATCATTTAGCAGAGGCTTTTTAAAGAACAAAAAATATCCAAAAAAACAAAATTAACAATATATTAAACGACATATATCCCCACTCTAACATATGGATGCGAAAATTGGGTCTTGAATGAACCGCAAAACAGTAGAGCTCAAGCGGTAGAAATGAGATATATTCGTAAGGTACAAGGAATAAAAAGAATAGACAAAGTCAGGAATAACATAGTCAGGGACAACTTGGAAATACCAGCACTCGTATCAAAAATAGAAGAGCAGAAACTGAGATGGTTCGATCATCTAAACAAATGGATCAAGACAGACAAATCAAGACAGCATTCGTTAAAACATATATATATATATATATATATATATATATATATATATATATATATATATATATATATATATATATATATATATATATATATATATATATATATATATATATATATATATATCTATATATATATATATATATATATATATATATATATATATATATATATATATATATATATATATATATATATATATATTATTAGGTGTGTATAGACCCGGTTGGATCACGCAAAGCATTCTGACAGATTTTCGAGTGTCCTTTTTGATCCTCCACACCTCTCTCATCCTTCCTCCGTGGATTCTATTTCTCTCCTTCGTTCATCTTGTCCTCGATCTCTTCTAAACTTCGCTCTCTGATTCAACGTTCCACATTCTTCATCCTCAATCTCTGTCGGACCCATTTGTGCCTTCCCCAGATCAGCTCTGACTTGTGCGATCCATTGTACTGTTGACTTGACTCCTTTTATGTATGTAAGGTGATTCTTGTCGGTGGGAGTCCACCGATATATTCATAAAATGTCAACCTTCTTTTTCTTATGTCCGCCGCTACGTTGGACATTCTCTCTGTGGTCTTTCTAGAATGT
This sequence comes from Cosmopolites sordidus, assembly GCA_031761425.1. Taxonomy (NCBI): domain Eukaryota; kingdom Metazoa; phylum Arthropoda; class Insecta; order Coleoptera; family Curculionidae; genus Cosmopolites; species Cosmopolites sordidus. The sequence goes on from JARFXV010001676.1 coordinate 126,548, forward strand.
AGTCTGTATCCTTCCTCTGTCAGTTTTGGGCCGAGAATTTTCCTCATAATTTTGCGTTCTTCTTTTAGTATCAATGATAATAATTAAAACACTTGGTATTTGTTTCACAATATATTCAAGATATTCTCTAACATGTTTCGGCCTCGCGACCATTCTCAAAGAGAGTTATGTATAACTCTCTCATACATAACTCTCTTTGAGAATGGTCGCGAGGCCGAAACATGTTAGAGAATATCTGGAATATATTGTGAAACAAATACCAAGTGTTTTAATTATTATCATTGTTACTATGTTTCACCAAGAGCCAACCGCGCAATCAATCAAAACTATTCTTTTAGTATGTTTTCTATGCCGTTTTTTGTGTGGAGTGTAAGTGTCTCACTTACGTATAGTACCTCTGGTTTGATTACTGTGATGTAGCGTCTCATTTTTGCGTTTGTGGATATGCATTTCTTATTATAGATATTGTGTGTCTTGCCGTATGCCCTCTTTATCTTCTGTAATCGAGTATTTTGTGCTATCTTTTCTCTTCCGGTGGGTTCGAGGATCCCGCCCAGGTATTTAAAGAGAGTGACATTATTTATCTTGCCGTATTTGGTGTTCAAAGTTTGGACATCTAATTTTGAGCAGAAGAATTCGGTTTATTGAAAGGAGATTGGCAAGCCGACTTTCTCTGCACGTTCCTTGAAGACTTCTATCTGTTTGATTACTCTTTTTTTCATTGCCTGCGAGTATGGAAGGAGATTCCTTTGAAATAAATGTTAAAAGATGAGTAAATTAAAAGTTAAAATTTATGCAAAAAACTACTATGCAGAAAACATCGTTTTAATTGTTGGGACTCTAGAAGATCTGCAAAGTAATGAAAATATGGTAGGTATTAAGAATAAGAAGAAGTATTGAAAGACGGCATAACTCCTGGATGCCAAGCTTGAGAGAAGGTTTCCATGCACGTCTCTCCTACTTTTGAGAGTGCTTGCTTCAAAAATACGCATATCAATGATGATTGTCAATTTTCTCAACGGGGAGGGTATTTGAGACAGACCCTGCCAAACAATGTTAGCTTCATCTTCGGAGGAAAGACAGACCAAGAACTGATGCGTCCTCAATACAATTTCATTTCTCTACAATCACTTTGAGATTGGTAGCTATTATTTTCGTGCAATGGAAACTCTTGCAAAACTTGAACAGGCCTATGGAAATAAATTTTTGTGAAAGCTCCAAATTAAATCCAGGTGGTTTAAGCCATTCTGAGAAAACTGTAACTCGATTGAAGATGAACCACACAGCGAAAGTCCTTTAAATACAAAAAGAGATGAAAATATCCATAGAATTCGGGATTCTTGTGCATTCTGATGGCCGGTTCTGGCGTCAGTCTTATTACCTTATTTGTGCACCTCGTTCAACCGTTAATGCTTGTACTGAAAAGTACTTGGATTCTTGACTTATGGTAAAATATTCCAAGCGCGTTGTATAAATGCAAATTCGCTTCTGTTGCTGGCGGTCAAGGTAATAGCTCAAAAATGTGAGAATAGCGTTAAATTTAATTTTTGATTACATTTGTTTAAACTGAAGTGAACATATATCTAACAACAAAATATCCCATTTTAATTACTTAATTTGTTTTCTATAGCTTGTATAAAACTAAAGCAGTTGCATATCATCGATTACGCTATAGAAGAAGAGCAGAAATACCACTACATAAATTAATTAAATAATAAATTAATCAAATAGAATGTATTCAATAAATTTCAAATTTAGAGCTGGATTCGGTTGGCAGCATATGCGATGTTGTCGAATTTCAATTTTTTCTTGCTAATTCCCTTTGCGGGTATTGTTAATGTTGTTACCCTGTGCGGCTGTTATAGAGATATGTAAATTTAATTGCTAATAATTGGATATGTTTAATTTAAGTCATATATATTATAGAAACTAGAATATGTTTTAGCGTGTTGCAGAAGCCTAAAGGGTGAGTATGTTGAGTATTAGTACTATTTCACAAAAAAATTAAAACAATAAAGTTTTAAAATCGCCTAGAAAGCGTAGTTTTACTAAAAGAGTTGCCAATACAGCAACTTTGGATGTAACTTCTATTCGTGACACCATTTATATCATGTATGAACATATTAAGTATTCGTAACCAAAGGATTAGAGAAAAGAGTGTTATTAAACGCATATGTAGTTTATACGTAGGCACTTGCATTTTAATTTTGTAACTTTGAATTCCTTACATGAGCAATTAAAAGAGAAACAATGTATTGAAATAAGTAGCTTTTAAATGGAAAAAAAGATGATCCAAGACGAGGTCTTTTGAAACTTTCCAATGTGAATCTTAAACGTATAGATTTTTTAAGTCGTTATATGAAGGAAAGAAAAAAGCCAAATTTGTCTTCTTAAATAAAAACTGGATTTTTCAAAATGGCATTTGTAAGTCATTCATGGCAAGATAATAATAAGAGAAGAGTAACAACCACCAAAGCTGATGGTGAAAGGTATGTTACATAAATATGCAAAAAATATGAAAAGTTTTGATTGAAAATTTTTATTTTAGATACATCATACATAACTCTAGAGGTGAATATGGATTTATTGAGGGTGCAGAGACCATATTTTCATCAAAAAATGAGCTTACTGATTTTCATGGTGAAATGAATCAAGAAAATTGCTTGAAATAGTTTGAAAATCAATTATTAAATAACTTAAGTGAGCCTTTCTTCTTGAATTTTTATTTATAATGCTTCGTATTATAGCATATTATTAAATAATATACTAAACAGATCATGGAACTATTAAGCTAACAACAGTTTGAACTAACAGATCAAACTATTAAGAATTGTAACAGAGTATATACCACAACCTAATTTAATATTTTGATATATTTTCTAAGTGGATACTTTTCAGAAATAAACCAGCACGGAAATATTTAGTAAACAATTTTGCAGAACAATATAGGTACAAAGTTTTACGTATTCCCCCATATTACTGCATTTTCAATCCTATTGAACTTGTAAATCCAATTAAAAAAAAAACTAATAAAGACCTGGGTAGAAATGGTAATAATGTGACGTGAGGCACTTCACATTATTACTCCTGAGATATGGAAGAATACGATCAAGCATACAGAAAATGAAATAATGCAATGGTATAACAGAGAGCATATACTGGATCGAAAAGAAGTTCTTCTGTTAGTTATAAACACTGCATATGTTAGCAGTGATTCCAGCCAGTACTTTTCAGATTCTGACTAATGAAAATAAATGCATGCGGATATTCCATTGTTTTTACTGTTTAGTACTTCTATATTATATATCAATAAATGTAATTGGTAATCATATAATCTTTTTATTTTAATAACCATTCAAATATTAAAAAATGTTGTAAATGGTTTTGAACGAAACATTTTACATGTGCTGAATCTATCTAGAGATACTAAATCGACGACACGAGACTTTCAATATTTAGTAACCAATTTTGTTAGTTACTTTGAAATTTGCATTTAATTTAGAGTCATTTTTTTTAATTGTTATTAAAGTTTAAATTGTAAAAAAAATCTCTAAACTGAGGTGCTGATGTTTTATCGCAATCTGGCAACAGGGTAGTCAAAATGTTGATCACGTGCTTAATGATGTGCAACTGTTTTTATTTGATATGACCTATATTTATGCAATTGGTATTCAAAATAGTACTAATACCTAATTCAGATGTAAACAAAAATATAATCATTTTTGGAAAAAAAGGACCTTTGAGTACAGGTAACAGGGCAGTGTAATTCCTAGTCATAAACCAATAAAATTCATTCCTAATGACCGTTTTTTACCAATATTTGGTATGAATATAAAGAAACAAAGTTTTAAAATTAGAACATTTCGAAGAGCTCAGTCAGGCAGACACTATCGTGCTTGTTAAATTAGATTTATATTTGGTTAAGAAAAAATGTTACCCACCAAAAACGACATTATTGAAGGTAACACAATGTGGATAGAAAACGAAGGGAGACAAAGAGTTGTACATAGAATGTAAGTATTTACTATATCTTTTTCACAGTTTTTGTTTATTTTAACCTAGTATTTGTTGTCCATGTTAGTTATGAGGTTTTGATTGAAACCCGCCTGGAAAGTATATTTTCGGCAGAAGAAGTAGAAGAAGAAATATTTGTGAACAGCACATGCAAACAACAGTACTTCAGAACTCTTGATAACATTTTGAAGAAAATGTACATCGTCCGAGGATATTCCCCATGTGAGACGAGTTGACATTAGAAATATTTAAGAAAACTTTTATTTTACATTGGTGTTCCTTAATAGTATTATTAACCAATATTGTTTGTCAATTACATTGTATACTTTAAAATCTTTTAAACGAATACTTCAAATTTTTTTAGTCAATCGGGAAAAACTTATACATTTTTTTTTAAACCGGCGTCTTCCAAAAAGTGACCAAACCACCATTTTTTTTTAAATATTCCTTTTTGAATGAACTTTTCACAAAAAAATAAATTTTCAATTTTTGGAAAAAGTATTAATTTTTCAATGTTCGCCATTTTTAACTTGTTTATTTTTTTCCCAAACAAATTGTTATCATTCTATTTGTTTTTTTTTATTTCGTCGCAATTTAACTTAGTTTTTATAATGAAATAATATAAAAAAATAGACAGAACATGTAGAATAAATGAAAGTTTTTTTTTTGAGACAGAAATAAAAATTGTAAATTTTAAGAAAAACACAAAAATTTTATAGAAGATGAATTGATATATTTTTTTTGAAAACTTTATTTAAAAACGAATAATTAAAAAAAAGTTTTATTTGGTCAATTTTTAGAAAAGTTGTGACTATTAAAAAAAAAAACGTTGGTTTTTTAAAAAGTTCACAACTTTTTTCCGGTTGAATAAAAAAATTTGGAAAAAATTACAGAAAAGTATTTGGTGGGGTATTATCACATAAAAATGTCAACCAAATCAAAAGGGGTCAGTTTTAACAGTGGTGGAAAAATAATTAAAAATAGGATAATTTATTCTATATTAATAAACTTAATTAATAACAAATGTTGAGCTTTGTTTTATGTTTTATATATTTAGTAGATTAAAAAATACTGCAGTACAATTTTTTGTTACCTTTATCCATATTCACTCTGACGATTCATGACCATTTCATAACTTTATTTAAATACTCAAAACAAAAATTAATTTGGATAAAGATTCAAAAACTTAAAAAAAGGCTTTTTTATACTGATAGAAATAGTTCGGTTTTAGATGCTTCGTTGCTTTTTGGTAAAATGTTAATTGCCCTAATAAATTTCAATAAAAATATTCCTAGTTGCTTCAAAGGCACCAGAGTCGAAGTGGTTAATACTGAATAATTTTGGGAAAAATAAAATATTATTAAATTATTATTATTATTATGTATGATTAAAACATTGTTTATTGGTTTGTGTATTTTGAATTTATTAGTATAATAAAAATTATAACTTAAATTTAATTATACATTTAATTCGGTTTCACTCTCACTGTCACTTTGATCTACATTAATAATAAGTGGCTCTATATTATTAGTAAATGATACATAGGAATCTTCTGTTTTAATAACATGGTTAGTAGAATTTACCCAATTTTCTTTGGGAATACTATCCACCCTTCCAAATTAATGTTGCAGCACTTGCACTTAGAGTCGGATAAATGTTTTCTGCTCTAGCATTGGATTTTACCTGATGTCACATATCTTCAATCGGATTAAAAATACAGTAATACGGGGGAAGGCGTAAAACCGTATGTCCTGTATCGGCAGCAATGGTATTACGTCCATATTCCTTTTTAATATTAAATGTCTTTAATATTTCTAGAAGATCATATTTTTTTATATGCATTTTCGAAGTATATATCCTTTTTTAACATATAGTTCGGATTTTTCAATTAAATGATATTGGTATTAAGAATTTAATTTTTTTGACGGTTATGATAACTATCATTGTCTATTACAATTGCGCTTTCCTTAGGCACATTGGGCAAAAGGTTATTTATAAACCAATCTTTAAAAAATTCTCCTGTGGTGTCGTCATGGTAGTCCAAATATGAATGTTTAATATTTTTGGAGGACAACCGTAAACAATTTGGAACCCATTTTCCGCCTTGTTTGCTGGGGCTTTGGCTTGGTATTTTCTTGATGTATCTACCCATGCTTTGGTTGGCGTCTCATGTGTATCGAACCATGTTTTATCAAGGTAGATAATGAGATGATTTTCTAATCCGGATTTTATTATAGAGTTTTAAGTAGTCAAACCGCCATTGTCGCAATCGTGATTCCATTAATATTTGTCTTTTATTAATGGCCCGATATGCAAAACCCATTAAACATTATATTCTCCGGATGCTAGTTCGGCTGCACAGTATGTTGGTTTCATCTTTCCTTAGTCCCTGTCGCAATTAATGTAATGCAGGCACAGTTTGCTCTTCATACATAGCATAAATTTTGTTACGGGTTACGGGTTATTCCAAGTTTTTGTCGCTTTCGTCAACACATTTGCTTGTACTAGAATCACTACAAATTTTTTGGCTTTGATTGACTTCGTCACAATATCTTTAACTGTAGACAACGCCGTTTTCCTTAATGATGACGTTTCTGTTGCGGCTGCATTTACAATAAGCCCTCTGTTCAATAAAGAAACATAAACATTTTTAACAATTTGCTTAGCATCGGACGATAAACGTTTTCTTTTAAAATTAGCACTACCGGAGGCACAATGATCAACATTTTTAGCACATTTGGAATAATAAAAAATTATAGAACTGCACTGTTTAAGAAAAGAATGCGAACTAAACTAAAACATTTCGAAACTACTTAAACCAGATATAAAATTAATTTTATCTTTTTACTTGTTATTTTATTAGGCCCAGCCCTGTTTACGTTTTTTTGCAACAGTTTATTGCAGCCATTCGATCAACGATATATCTTGAACCGCACTATATACGGTTACAATTTTGGTATTGTAAAAAACTAAATAAACTTAGGAACAAAAAAGTGCAATATCTATTATACAAAGTTGAATTAAACTGAAAATGTACTCATTGTGTAGTGTACCCTGAATTCACAACACACACTTTTTGCTTGTTCAACTTTCCGTTTCGTTATTGCAAATAATGTGTCAAAGTAACCCTACATATAACCGTCATATGCTACTGAGCTAAGAAGTATTTTTCTACTTCTACAATATTCCGGAATTGTAACGGACGGCCAATTACTACGACAAAATAAGTTGATTAAAAATGTCGTGGTATAACGAGATCATTGGACATTCTTAACAAAATTGAATTGAAAGTTAAGGTACCTGTTATCCTAAAGAAATTGAAAACGAACCGACGTCGGTCAGGTCACTTAATACATTATATTTTTTTATAATATAGGGGAGAACAAAAAAAGTTGGTCTAGTCGATACTTTATGCAATGACGAAAAAATTAAGAAATTCCACTTACACTCTTTGATAAAAAGAGAGAGGCAGTAAATTAATATTCATGGTGTTAGGTAAACATGCGGCAAAACTGCTACGGGTTATTCCTTGTCCTATTCTAAGAATATTTTGTCCTATGATAATTTTTGAAAAACCCCTTTGTTGCGAAGATACAGGGCGAGCAAAATTTGCGACAACCATATTCGATATCTGTTGAAATCATTAATGTAAATAAAAGTAGGGTGTACGTCAATGAGTTTGTCAAGTACAAAAACATTTTTTTTCGATCTCGATCACTTGGAACGGCTGTTTTATTTATTAAGTGGATTTCATCGGTCGCATTTGTTTACATAGATTGAGTGACGTTTGGCTGTTTGACGTGTCTTAAATAGTGAGTGAAGTCCTCTATCATAATGATATACAAACGCCGAGATGACTGACATGCACTTCATGTATGGACTTGCTGATGGCAATGAATTACAAGCTAGGCGATTGTACAGTGAACAATTTCCAGCCCGTAAAGTCCCCGACCGAAAAATCTTCGAAAACATTCATCGACGTCTTCGTAAAACAGGCACATTGAAACGAACTGAAGGGTCAGACAGATCACTGACTGTAAGAACGGTACAATTGGAACAGAATGTGCTGGACATGATAGCGGAAGAGTCTAGTAGTTCTACGCGAAAAATTTGTTGTATCCATACCACGTTCAACGCATTCAGGCACTAATACCTGTTGATTTTCCTCCACGTATTGCATTATGTCAATGGATATTGCAAACTTTACTTCGCATCCCTCTATTCCTGATACAAATTCTTTTCACCGATGAAGCCACTTTCGCAAATAACGCAATAAGGAATTTTTATAATAACCATGTGTGGGCGGATGACAATCCGCATGAGGTATACGAACACAGTTTTCAACATCAGTTCTCGTTGAATGTTTGTGTTGGAATTGTAGGTGACTATTTAATTGGACCGGTATTTCTATCACAAAGACTTACTGGCGAGGTGTATCGCAACTTTTTGGAAGCAACGCTGCCTGAGTTTCTGGAAGATGTCCCATTAGCAACAAGCCATGAAATATGATTTATGCACGATGGTGCACCACCACATTTCAGTTTGGTTGCTCGTGATTTTTTAACATCAACATACGGATATCGCTGGATTGGTCGAAGTGGGCCACACGCATGGCCTGCTCGATCCCTGGACTTAAACCCCCTGGATTATTTCTTCTGGGGATATCTGAAGTCATTAGTTTACGCTACTCCATTGAAGAATTTGGATGATTTGCGAAATCGGATTATTGCTGGGTGTTACTCAATTAGAAACGACCCTGGTGTGTTTGAAAGAGTTCGGCAGTCAATGACGAAAAGATTGAATGCTTGTATCAAGGCTGGAGGAAGTCATTTCGAACATTTATTGTAGATTGAGCAACTTTACATGTACTTTTTGATAATAACATGTTGTTAATGTCGTAAATTTTGTTCACCCTGTATCTTCAAAACAAAGGGGGTTTTCAAAAATCATCACACAACAGAATATTCTTAGAATAAGTCAAGGAATAACCCCTTTAATTTTTGCCGCATGTTTACCTAACACCCTGTATATTAACTATATTACAACCATTAAATTTATAATTTTTGCGAATATTCTCATTCTAAAACTTAAATAAAAACTACATTAACTCTTAGTCCATGTAAAGTAAATATTTTTCTAATTCTAGACCCTTATTGTTGACTTTTAATAATTTCCATCTAGGACAAAAATATTAAGGTAGACTTTTTATCTTCAGTACATTTTAAAGTGTAATTGTATACTTTTTAAATTAATAACTTGCTCTTACTATTTTTCTGAGTGTTCATTAGAGTTTTTGATTTTTCTCTTACTCATGGGTCCATGAAAGAAGAGGGATTTTTAAATCGTGAAATTACCAGAAAGATTTCACGTAGTACCTCAGTATTAAGCAAAAGAAAGAGTTGAGGGGATGAAAATTAGTGGTGAGAGAAGTTACTTATTTTGAGAATCACTTTAAGTTCTGCCCTATCTGTGATCGCAATCATGCACGAAGTAGATGTCCAAATAAATGTCCGTAATGTCAAACGTCTGTTCATGAAAAATCAATGAACTCAAAAGAAGGTTTCCTATTCATATGATAGCCCGTTTGACATTCGTGCAGTATAACATGTACGAGAGTATGAAGTGGCAAAAGTAATATTTTCGGCGAGAAAAAGTTCAAGCTCGATGGTCCAGATGAATACCGTTATTAACTATTACCTTGTCTCAACGAAAGAACAAGGAATATAACAAGATAACAAATGGAGGGTGGTTGAGTTTTGGTTTGGGTAGTTATGCAATTTTTCAAAAAACCTTCTACAATGTTCATGAAAAATCGGGAAAAGGAACTCCGGAAAATTGTAAAAATTATGTTTTGAATATTTAGCAGGACCAGAGTTTATTTTCCAACAGGACAACGCTCCAATCTACAGCGGAAAACTTGGAGCCTTGTTTGGAGTCTTTTATTAAAAATATTTTTGAGTAATTGTAAATAATTTCAAATAAAAAGAAGCAGAAAAGTGCAGTTTTAACCGACCGGTAAATGTTTGAAGTAGTTCTGGATAATGGCGGATTTGCGAAGTATGAACAGAGTGTATATGTATGAAGTATTAAAGATGTATGAAAGGTTGAAAAAAGTTGCTCCTTTTTAATTATTTATTTAAATATATATATATATATATATATATATATATATATATATATATATATATATATATATATATATATATATATATATATATATATATATAATTTGATATGTTTCTCGACCGTGCAATTTATAGTTTTTTTCTTGGGGAAATTGGTTGTTTTCGGGCTTGCGGTCAGCAGTAAAACAAGTGTTTAATCGTCTCGATATTTCGTCATTGTTTTGATGACTTCATCAGGAGACTCTTTATTATTTAATAAACAATGAAATAGTATAGAACACCAACATGTTAAAATATAAATTCACATAACAACAAATATACAAACTTACAATTAATGACTATGGTTCAAAACGTGTGTATCTAAATAACGTTTTAGAACGATACGGGCCCAACCAGGAATTAACAATCTTTTTTAAACACTAAGGTATTTCAACCTACAACCATGGAGGTTGAAAAGACTGGAGCACTTTCAACACGAACTTCCATTGTTTGGTGTTATTTGAGAATATGGCAATAAATACTGCTAAGACCACTCGTATCTGATTTAAAATTCATCGTGGTCTTATTTTGTCTTATATGACACATCTCCAAAAACAGTCTTTTTTTGTAGTTATTCATCTGTTGTATGACTTTTACATTGTCGAAATCCATATTATGTCCAGTATTGAGGAAATGGTCAACCACAGCACATCTGTTGTTGTGATTACGGCAGTCACTCTTGTGCAATGTCATTCTCTGTTTAAACCACTGACTGGTCTGTCCTATATACACAATGTTTGCAGGTCAGTTTATAAATTACATTTGATTGTAGACCGATTGGAATGGTATCTTTGATTTTGGTGAACAGATTCGCGATCGTTAGTTGATTGTATTGACTGATTTTTATGTGAGGAAAGTCCTTGAATACTTTTGTCACCCCTTGGGATAGACCATTCACTTTTGGGATTTTTTTGTAAACTAATTGTGGCCCGTTGTCTTCTAAAGGGCCATCATAGAATTGTGTGCTGTATATCAATCATTTCAATATATTTTTCGGGTAACCATTGTTCAGAAACAATTCGTATAGAAATTTTAAATTTTTTTGTAACAGAGTGCTATGGCTGATCCGTGTGATCCTGTTTTTCATTTGGACAATTGTGTTATATTTTTGGCTTCTGGAGTGATTTGAATGGTAGTTGATGAATCTACCTGCCGCAGTGGGTTTCTGGTACCAATCCAAGATTATCTTGTTGTTATGTAATCTTATTACCTTGGTGTCCAGAAAAGGTACCGAATTGTCCATCTCTTTTTCTAATGTGAACTGAATGTCTTTATGTATCTTATTGAACGTGTTCAACGTTATTTCTATATGTTCATTGGGGACTGCACAAATTACATCGTCGACATATTTGTAAATGAATGGAAATTGAAATGATAACTTTCCAATTGCTTGTTGAAACACGTGATCCATTGTAATAGTTGCCAATATTGGACTGATTGGAGAGCCCATTGGCGTACCTTTCTTTTGTTGGTAAATTTTTTTGTTAAATATAAAATACGTACCGTTTAAAATGAAGTTTAAACTTTCAAAAAACCCTTCATATGACAAGGATGTATGTCTTTTTATTTCTCTCCAGTTGTCTTTCAATATCTGTATTATGAGATCTTGCGGAATGTTCGTGAACAAGGAAACAACGTCCAGGGATATGAGAGAGTGTTCGGCAGGAAGTGTCATATTCTGCATGTTTTCAACAAATGTGAAAGTGTCTTTTACATTGTAGTTATTTTTGTCGTCAAATGCGAGTTGTAATGTGGTGGATAACATTTTTGATAGTTCATAGGTTGTGGAGTTCTTTGAACTGACAATGGGACGCATTGGCACTTCCGGTTTATGTATTTTCGGTAAAAGGTATAGTCTAGGCAAAGTCGAGTTGTAGATTTTTAAATGTTTCTCTTCCTGTTCATTGATCTCTCTTTTTGTTTTTAATTTGTTTATCAACTTATTGTAATGCATTTGTGTGCTTGTGGTTGGATCCCTTCTCAATTCTATATATGTGTGTTTGTCTTCAAGCAGAGAGATACCTTTATTTATATATTGTTCTCGTGTCATCGCAACGGTAGTGCCTCCTTTGTCTGATTGTAATATGACAATTTCGGGATGTAACTTAAGAAAACGTTTGCTTTTGTTATATACTGTGTGTAACTGGTCCATTTTGTCCCTTTTTGAATTGTTTACGTAATTGGAAGTTATATTAGTGATTCTTGCTCTGACAATGTCTTTGTTTTGTTGTGGGACAATGTCAATTATGTTCTCTAAGTCTGCCAAGTAATCATTTATTTTGAAATTGTTGTTGGTGACGGACAAACCAAATTTAGGTCCAAGAGATAGGAAGTCAACAATGTCGTCTGGAATAACTGTGGAATAACTCTGGAACCCACTGCGGCAGGTAGATTCATCAACTACTATTCAAATCACTCCAGAAGCCAAAAATATAACACAATTGTCCAAATGAAAAACAGGATCACACGGATCAGCCATAGCACTCTGTTACAAAATAAAATAAAAATTCTATACGAATTGTTTCTGAACAATGGTTACCCGAAAAATATATTGAAACGATTGATATACAGCACACAATTCTATGATGGCCCTTTAGAATGCAACGGGCCAGAATTAGTTTACAAAAAAATCCCAAAAGTGAATGGTCTATCCCAAGGGGTGACAAAAGTATTCAAGGACTTTCCTCACATAAAAATCAGTCAATACAATCAACTAACGATCGCGAATCTGTTCATCAAAATCAAAGATACCATTCCAATCGGTCTACAATCAAATGTAATTTATAAACTGACCTGCAAAGATTGTGAACAGTCTTATATAGGACAGACCAGTCAGTGGCTTAAACAGAGAATGACATTGCACAAGAGTGACTGCCGTAATCACAACAACAGATGTGCTGTGGTTGACCATTTCCTGAATACTGGACATAATATGGAATTCGACAATGTAAAAGTCATACAACAGATGAATAACTACAAAAAAAGACTGTTTTTGGAGATGTGTCATATAAGACAAAATAAGACCACGATGAATTTTAAATCAGATACGAGTGGTCTTAGCAGTATTTATTGCCATATTCTCAAATAACACCAAACAATGGAAGTTCGTGTTGAAAGTGCTCCAGTCTTTTCAACCTCCATGGTTGTAGGTTGAAATACCTTAGTGTTTAAAAAAGATTGTTAATTCCTGGTTGGGCCCGTATCGTTCAAGAACGTTATTTAGATACACACGTTTTGGACCATAGTCATTAATTGTAAGTTTGTATATTTGTTGTTATGTGAATTTATATTTTAACATGTTGGTGTTCTATACTATTTCATTGTTTATTAAATAATAAAAGGAAAAAAATAATTTTAGAGTCTCCTGATGAAGTCATCAAAACAATGACGAAATATTGAGACGATTAAACACTTGTTTTACTGCTGACCGCAAGCCCGAAAACAACCAATTTCCCCAAGAAAAAAAAAAAATAAATATATATATATATATATATATATATATATATATATATATATATATATATATATATATATATATATATATATATATATATATATATACATATATATAGACACACACACACACCCCGATTCACTAAATCTGACGATTACGTCAGAACAGTAAACTGAAAGCTCGGAAATCGTTATTTCAAATTTGCTGCGTGATAGTCAAAGAAGTATCACTGTCAGTAAATACAAAAACATAACCAATGCATTTAACAAAAGTTAGAAAGAGAGAGCAACAAAACCGGTTATGCTAGCTATATTGTGTAATTTCCTGTGTGGTTCCCATTGGTCACCTCATATCATAGATAAGATATATACAAGCTAAGATTGTTGACGTTCTCTGCCGTTTGTTTGGTTACAAAAGTTGTATCGTATTAGTGTTTTTCAACATTTCCACTACAGTTTAAGTGATAAAATAAGAATATTTTCGTTATATAATATATAGTTTATAATTTTATCGTCTTGAAGGGCAAACTACTGTTCTCAGTCTTAACAGCTAGTGATTAATTTGTTGAACTGTTTTGAAAAAGAGAAATCTAATGGGGGTCCCTTAATACCGCTGTCAGCAATTCAGGAAGTAAATATACAGTAACAACTGCAGAAATCGAAATAAAATATTAAAATTGCAAGATATACCAGGAATATGGGTTAAAATGTATCAAAGAAATTCTTGTAATTTTGTTATGTGCATTGAGCCTGATAGCATTTTAATTTTTTTACTGGTAGCTTGCAGTTTTTATTGTTTAAATATTTTATTATTATATATTAGGACATCTGTTTTATTTGTTTTTATTTTATTTGCTGCAGCGTGTAGCTCAACCATTAGATATATCCATGAGTACTGTGACCAGAATCCGAAGGCATTTACTTCAAAATAATAATGTAGTAAAATCTCCAGAAAAGACACGGCCCCGAAAAAAAGCAAAAATATTTGATTTGTCTAATAGCAGCAAATGTGAAATGCGATATGTTATTTATTGCATGTATTCTGAGAGTATTTACAAAATTGATAACATTATTCTAACGAGTTTTAGCGAGTTAGTATTATTAACGAGTTTAACGAGTTAGTATTATTATATATTTATTATTTTTCCTCTTTTAAAAAAGCACATCACGCTATCAAGTTTAAGTCATGAACTTGCAGAAAAATCAGTCATGTCCATAAGCAATAAATAGTTCTTTACAAAGGGTTCTACCATCTATTGGTTTCAAATACAAAAAGGATAACAGCAGGAGATATTCTGCACAACGTACAAAATGTTTGAGAATTTATGTAGAAAATTTAGAAAAAAAAATATCGTAAAGTCGTTTTTCTAGATGAAACTTGGATATTTTCAAAAGGAAATCCTAGAAAATCTTGGCAAGACACTTCTGTAAAAAGTGTAAAACGTCCATTAAGCTTTGAAGGAAAAAAAAATATTATAGTAGATGCAAGTTCTGAGAATGGCCTTATTCCAAATGCAGGCCTGGAATTTTCTTCAAAGAATAAAAATAGTGATTATCATGAAGAAATGAATAACGACTTATTTCTGCAATGGTTGAGAAATAAGCTTTTGGGTAGTTTAGAGGAACCATGTCTTATAATAATGGATAATGCTCCATATCGGAGTGCATTAAGTGAAAAAATGCCAGACCTAAGTTTCAGAAAACAGGACATTAGGACAATAGAAAACAGGACAGATAAACCATGACATTATGAAAACAGGACATATAAACAATAATTACAGAAGTGGCAGCCTTAATTATTACCATTAATGATGAAGATACCGACTCTAGCAGTGATTCTGATGCAGAAAATTAATTTAACAGATTTTCTATTTAATTTTAGCCTAGAATAAGAATGTGGGGCTCTGTGAAGTGGCGAAAGAGAAAAAGAAGAAGCCAAACATGAATGTCTTAGTGTCATATATAGCAGAATTCACATGGGGAATTGAACCAAATGGAATGTGGAATTTTATGCTTATTGAAGAATTTAAATTCAAGAGGATACTGGAGAACAGGGCAGCCAACTATATTTACATGAGTTTAGTACATATATTCTTATATTCACTATTTTCAAAATAATGCAAACATACTGTTTACATTGGCCTTTTATTATATCATTGTATTAAACAATATAATCCATAAGTATATTTAAAAAATAAATAATGTATGTAATGCCTGTTCTAAAATACAAATTAAAGCTGAAACGATTATTACTTTAATGTATCAAAACCTTTTAGAGTTTGCTGGTTTCCAACTTTATGCAAATTCTTTAGATTAGGTAATTTTATTATTAATAATTAAAAAAGTCCATCATTAAGGATGTGCTGAATGAATCAATTGTGTTAGTTCCTTGGTTTGTTATTCCTCTTTTTCTAGTTGATTCACTATTATAATGCCTGGATCTATGACAGTTGGAATGACACACAACTTTCATTTAAAAGGAAGCATTCTCCTTAATTTCTTGATTTTGTTCTTTAAAATGTGTAATTAAAAGTTGCCACATATTATTTAAAAACAAGTAATATTCACGATGTAATTTAGGGAATGTAAAAGAACAACCAAATTAATACTATTGGCATAATTAAGTACTTGAAAAATCTGCCTTTAAGACTTGAATGACAACTTTTCTCTTTGCACTTGAACTTGACTTCTTGAAGAAAGATCACATTTAGACCAAGACATTTAATTTTACCTTTATAACCAATGCAAGAGTTTAGCAAATGTTCTTGTAATTTTTTTTATAGGCCAACATCCTCATGCAGCTTGAACAGGTAGAGTTATCCTCCATTTATATTTAAAAAATGGCGTATAGCACCTATTTTACAAAGAAAGCAGTGTTAAAATGGTTAAAGTTCTAATAAAAAATACCGGTAAAAATATAAATCTTAACGTATTCCTGACAATGCTAAACAAAAAACATATTAGATGTACAGAAGCAAAATCAAAGATAAGATATATATATATATATATATATATATATATATATATATATATATATATATATATATATATATATATATATATATATATATATATATATTTTCGATACATAAAATATTCGAAAATCGATATATCATGGTGTTTCGATGCTGGGTGGGCGTATAATTAACAAGTACCTTAATAAATGTTATTATATTTTAGTCGTTTTAAATTATTGTTATTATTTAAGACTACAAAATCTACAAATAGGCCCTCTACTGACTGATTTTCGAACTAGCGAACCGGCATCTGATTGGTGGCTCGGCGATACGCGAAAGTCTTTCTCGTTAGCCCCGCTCATAATCTGGATGGCTCTAACTCAGATATACGTAAAATTCTTAGTTCAGATGGATTTTGTTTGTGACGTAATCGTCAGGTTTCGTGAATCGGAGTGTATATATATATATATATATATATATATATATATATATATATATATATATATATATATATATATATATATATAAATAAAAAAATGTCAGTGCCTGTATTTTTAGTGTACATTTGATCAAATAGAATTTATAATGAATAACAGGTCTTTCAAATTGAACGGCTTGTTTGGTAGTATTCAGTCGAGCGTGACTGAATCACTTTTGCGATTGGGAGTACTTTTAATATATTTTATATTTACTTATGGACTGCTTCAATAAAACCAAATTGCCATTACTATTCGTCGGCAATCCCGAATCGCTGTCTTAACTGGATGACTTCTTAACGTCAACTCCTCGTTTTCGTTATTATTTTTGGTTAAGTTGCCCTTCTTTGGTACCGCGTCAGACACCGATGCGGGGTTGCTGTCTGTACTTTTGTCTATTTTCTGATATATACAACATTGAAATAAATACAAATCTTAACACGGTTTTTATTTAATTTTTGAATAAAACACAGTGGGCTTTATGAATTTACCTAGGTATAGTCTCATTTCAGAAGTGTAATGTATAATATTTATAAAAAATGAAGTCATACACTATACAACAACGCGTTAAAATTGTTGAATTATTTTATGAAAATGGACGTTCAGTGAAAAATATTTTAGAAAATTACGTGATATTTATGGTTTGCACTATCGTTCATCTGAAAACAGTCTGAATTAAATTATTCAAAACTTACAAGAAACCTGTTCGCTGAAAGATAAAAGAAGAAGTATATAATTGTAATGGTCGTTTTTGGTCGTTGCTGAAGACCCAGAAATTTCCATTAGTCCACGTTCACAACAACTTGGACTCAGTGAATCCACAACATGGCGTATTTTACGAAAAGATTTAGCTCTAAAGGCAAATACGGTTCCAAAAATACACGAACTAAAACTACTAGATCATTCAAAATATCGTGAATGTCAATTGGATCAAAAATCAAACAGATGATTTTTTGAGAAAAATTGCCGCATTTGGGGTGAGGAAAATTCACGATTGATTGAATCCACGATTCATAAAATACCTTTATATCTTAAACGAGCCACTGTTTGGTGTGAATTATGGTCAGGATGTGTAATCGGGCCGTATTTCTTTCAGAATGCTGCTGGTGAAGCTGTAACTGTGAATGGTGTTCGATATCGTGACATAATAACTGGATTTTTGTGAGTTGAATGGAAAAATATTGATCTGGAGGATATGTGGTTCGAACAAGATGGCGCTACACCTCATTCTGCTAATGAAACAATTGATTTATTAGGAGAAAAAATTCTTTGACGAGTTATTGCAATAAAAGGTGATGTTGACTGGCCACCAAGATAATGTAATTTGACACGGTAGGACTATGTTCTTTGGAGTTGCGTGAAAAGGCAGGTCTATAGGAACAATCCACAATCGATTCCTGAATTAAAGGATGAAATTATTCGAATCATTGGTGAGTCAGGGCAACGGTTATATTAAAATGACGTCCAAAATTTTGACAAAAGAGTGAACATCTGTGGAGCTATAAGTGGTGGTCATTTGGCAGATATTCTCTTTCGTGATTAAATGTCTTACACTATACTTCAATTATCAATTAAAAGTTCTTTGAAATCAATGAATAGTTCGTGTTTTATTCAAGAATTAAAAAAGCCGCTCAGTTTGATAGACCCTTTATTTCCACTATGATTATTATAACTAGATATACGGAGTTTCTCACGGTAGCCGTTCGTTAGAAGTTGTCGTGGTTAGAAAAAACTTCTGAATTTTTGGACTTCAAGATTATTTAAGATTCTCTTTCATTTTAATATATTTTCAAGGTTATAGTACTTCCGGTTATCCCGGAAGTCGCCAGTAACTTCCTTAATATAAATTAAAGAGCCGGTATATTATTTCAATTTTGGATTCCTGAAAAAATTTCATGAAAAGTTTCATCAAGTTTGCCTATATCTATTTTGAACTGTTTCTTAAATATTTTGATTCTTTTGCAAATTTCGAAGGATGTAACCTAATTTTCAACACTGCGCCTTTTACCCATTTTCGACTGGTTCAGAGCGCTTCCGGGATAGATGGAATCACAGGAATGATACTTTTGATATACACATTAATTATTAATTTATCGCATACAGGGTGTCCAAAATTTGATGACCAATTACATTATTTCCAAAGTTAAAAAGTTCGTTCTTTCAAATGTAACACTCTCTATATTATTGAATGGTCGGATGCAGAATTTGATTCTGCATCGATTCGCTATAACTTTTCGTATACCTATTTCCAACGGTTTTCTTGTTAATCCATATGTATTTTTTATCAAAAGGCAATAAAACTCGAAAAGTTCTATCTAGTAAGCCTTGATTTTGACAGTTATTGAAACAATCTTGATATTATGTCAAAGCAGTATCAGTTCACAAATTCGTGAGATACCTACCTTCAATTTTAGCGATTTTATTAATTATTTTCAACTACAGTTTATAATGGAGAATAATGAAAACTATTCCAATACTGATTTGTTAAATTTGTTTTATACTCATGGTGAATGTGGATGAATTGTCTGACGAATATGCAGATTATTTAACGAACGATATCCGGACCTATCAACAATGACTCCCGGAAAATTCGCAAGAATCGAAGCACATTTTTTGGCAACTGGGAGTGTAAGCGCAACTCGAAATCATCTAAAGCCCGTAATAGATAATGAAGATAACGAGGTGAATGTGTTGGCTTAGTTTCAAGCTTATCCATGGAGTTCAACTCCAGCAGCAGCGCTGGATTTTGATATTTTAAGAAGCTCAATCCGGAGAACATTAAGAAAACATAAAATGCATCCCTTGCAAATGTTTTTTGCTTAATTATGGACAATAGAGTGCCATATCAAGTGTACCATGAAAATTTGAATGGGGCTAGATATCTGGAGATACTCAGAGCATTTGTTGGTGATTTCCTAAATGTTCTACCTCCACATGACAGAGAAAACAGTTGGTATCAGCTGGATGGTGCTCCAGCACATTCTATTATAGCTGTACACCAGCAGTTGACCTTGATGTTTGAGAATCGGTGGATTGGCCCACAGGGACTCTGAAATTGGCCACTTTGGTTTGGTTTCAAAAAACAAACGATGGCGATGTATCGGTTTCTGCCAAAAATAACATTAAAATAGAAAATATGGATTAACAAGAAAACCGTTGAAAGTAGGTATAGAGAAAGTTATAGCGAATCGATCCAGAATCAAATCTGAATCCGACCATCCAACACACACTTGAAAGAACGAACTTTTTCAACTTTGAAAATAATGTCATTGTTACATCTTTCAAAATTTGCAAAAGGATCAAAATAGTTAAGAAACAGTTCAAAATCGGTATAGAGAAACCTGACGAAACTCATCATGAAATTTTCTCGGGAATTAAAAAATGAAATAATATACCGGGTCGTCCGTTTAAAATAAAGAAGTTACTGACGACTTAAGAAGTTACTATGACCTTGAAAATATTAATTTTACTTTTAAGAGAATCTTAAATCCAAAAAGTCCAAAAATTCAGAATTCTAACCATGTTTTTTCTAAACACGGAAACTTCTAACGAACGTCTATTGTTACTTTGCCCGTATAGACTACGGGCAAGGTTGCTGGTTATCTGTGTGTTTAGTCATGGTCCTGGACTTAAGATAGTCAATTAAGCAACATTTCTTTTGCTAATTTTCTAATTACGTACGTGTCGACTGTATAAATGAAATATAAATAACTATAATGCAACAAATAACATAATGAAATATAAACATATTGGTGATATATCTTTTACAACTCCGGTCTCTAGATATAACTAGAGACCGGACTTGCTCTATAAGATAAGTGAATACATTGTTTCATGTAATGGTGTCCGCCATCACTTCAGTTTATGAAAATATCTATATCCCGAAAATGTTTTTAAATTAATTTCAATTATTTTTTGTCAGCAACAGTAGGAAGTAAACACAACGATAAAGCTAAATTTAGTATCAATTCATTTTCCTATAGATAGAGTAAACAGTGTACGACTACGACTAAAGACTATCAGAGTGTTTAGACATAGTCGCACACTATCCGCTCCCTAATTATAACCATATGTAACTCTGCGAGGCATCGACCGAATTGGATGATCTATATCTTTTTATTTCAATATTTCTCATGTGCGTTTATACATTCTCCGTAAGTTGCTACATATAGAAACAGAATGTTAATCAAGCAAAAGATTTATCGGTTTTTGTCTTCAGAGCACGCTACACAATGAGTATATTTTCAATTTGAGTCTATTATATATATATATATATATATACAAGGTTTTGAAGTTCATTTAGATCAAGGTTCATTTAGATCTTCGGAAAATCTCAATGAGTAACATTACCGGGACTAGGGAATGTCAAAAATACCTTTTTTTAAAAGCTTTTGTGTTCAATTCACAAGTCAAACAGAAAATATTTTATAAGTATATGGGGCGAATATATCATAAATAAAACAAAATTTCATGCTGAAAATATATATTAACGATATGTGATGTACATTATAGTATTTTCTCCTCAATCCAACATTAAACAAAGCTGAACGAGGTGGCTACCAGAAGGATAAGAAACGACGTTATCAGAGAAGAACTGGGAGTGATTCCTATTACTACACTGATTGAGGAATGACAACTAGGATGGTTAGGCCACTTAATTAGGATGAAAGTTAGTAATCCGGTTAGAAAAATTTGGCAAGCAGGATGGGAGAGGAAAAGACAACGACCTAGACCAACACAACAACCTGAAACCAAGATGTAGTCCAATTCTTAAAACTGCAACTGAAACGTAGCTCAAATTAAAGTCAAGAACGAAAAGATTGGAAAGAGTTTTGCAAAGCAAGGCAATACTCAACAGCTAATCGTTTGAGAGGATTTGGATAAGTAAGTAACAAAGCTTAAGAGTTTACGAATGTATATTCAATTTATTGTACAGTTTCTAATAATTTTTTCATTTATAAAAGTAAGTATATACAATCTGATTTACAAACAATATTGGTTAATAAAATAATTAAGTTACAATACAGTAAAATCAAAATTTTCCTATATAGGTTATTTTTAGTATCAACCCAGCTCACATGGTGAATATCCTCGGACGATGTACATCTTCCTCACAATTTTATCAAGAGATTTGTAGTATTGGTATCTGCATGTGCTATTTACAAATATTTCTTCTTCGACTTCTTTTGCCGAAAATACACTATCAAGGCGGGTTTCAATTAAAACTGCATAACTATTGTGAGGAAAAAATTCAAGTTAAAAATAAACAATAATTGTGAAAGGAAAACAGCAAATACTTACATTCTGTGCACAACTCCCTGTCTGTATTCTCTTTCTTTCCACATTGTATTAACTTTAGTAATTTCGTTGGAGGTGGGCATCATTACGTTAAAATAAATACAAAACAAATCGTTCAAGTACGAGATAGTCTGTTTAACTGATGTCTTGAAAATGTTCTAATTTTAAAACATTGTTTCTTTATATTTATACCAAATATTTAAAAAAAAGGTCTTTATTGGAAATGTATAAATGTAATTAGTTTATGACTAGGAGTTACCACCGACGAATTACCTGAACTCAGGGAACCTTTTTCCCAAAAATAATTAAATTTTTATTATATCTGAATTATTTCGGTAATAGCATTATTTTGGGCGCTCATTGTTTAAGTTACAAAACAAATTAGGCAATATTAAGTTTAAAACAGGGTATTGTAATGTTATTGAGCAACTATTTTGCTGTTCGGAGAACGAAACGAAAGACAAAGACATAACAATAGAAAAGATCAAATAAGCAATTTAAGTTATAAGAAGTAATAAAACATCTGGACCAGCAATACCAAGAGAATTAGTAAAATTATCGAGAGAAGACACCTTAAATATAAAAACAAACCTTTTCAACTTGATTTGCAAGACAGGTACGAGGGTAGTCTCAGAAGTACCCAACCTAATAAATAAAACACAATTAATTTGGGAAAAAATATATGTATTTCTCTACATAGTCTCCTTGTAGCCCAATACACTTTTCCCAGCGATGTTCAATAGCTTCGATTCCCTGTTTATAGTGAGAATTGGGATTTTAATCACATATAAGTTTTAAACCTAATGTCGATGACAGGCTGACAGTTCCCGAAAAAAACCGAACGTATGTGATCTCATAATGGTAACGAAAGCCAATATAACCAATATATTCGGCTCGGAACAATTCGGAGTCTCAATGAAACAGTTTATCGATATTGGTCATTGTTCTATAGGTTTGACCTATATCTTTCGGTGCTGGCTTTCGGTGCTGTCTTCGACGTTATACTCATCTTTACATAAAATATAGAAGCTCACAGGTAAGTTCAGAATCAAATATTGAAATTAGATTAGATTAATTAGATTTTTATAACTTTTATTTATATTATTTAATTCATATAGGGAAAACAAATTAACGTACCAAATTTATAAAAAGAAATATTCTTGCTTGTCCGCAAAGAATCTACATGTAGATTCACAACCGAGGGTAGTCACAATAAGAAAGCCATACAGAATCGTCTATTTTGTAGGATACGAATAATAATATTCAAGAAAGCACGAAATGACAAGAACAAAATTCGACGAAAGATAATCATATATGAAACGTCTTATACTTAGGAAAGTCTTGCAGAATAATCTAATTTCTAGATGTGCGAAGTGTACAGAAATGTATGTGATCAGTTGAATGAACATCAATGAGTTAAATTTAGGACTGGCAAAGCAGTTTTCCATGGAATTAAAACAAACATATGAAGCAGTATGAAAAAAAAGAAAAAAAGAAAAGCGAACTTACTATCCAAACAAAAAGTAAAGAAAATAGTATACAAAACAGTTAAAATATTTAGAGTTTTTCCGGATTTTGGTACATTTTATCTATTAATTGAACATATTTATTTGATAGGGTATGTTTAAACATAGGTTAGAAATTTACTATAGGCATTGACGACTGGAAATACCCTGACTATGCAATGCATCCATAATGGCCTGCTTTGAAATTGATGCTTTTCGTAGTCGATAAAAGCCAAGCACAGTGGCATGGTGCATTCGTTGTGCCTAAAGAACTAGATGTTCTTTAAATCTTTTAGTACTCCTTTTTTATGTAAAGAACCACTTCTGCATTTTTCCATAACTAGAAAAGTACTTTTTGTTCTTTGAGGCATTTTGAGCATAATTTTGCCAGTGTTTTATGTAAAGTCCAACCACCAGCTTTTAGCATTTCAACACTTTGGTCCTTTCCTAGAGCTTTGCCGTTTCTCATCGTTGCCTTTGATTGGTTCTGATCTTCATATAACTGTGAATAAAATTTTCAGACTTTCATGATCTCACTGGAGATTTTTGTCTGTTTGAAACATTTTTCTTCTGATGTTATCGAAGCAGCCATTTCAAGCACATTGTTGGTGATTTTTTCATCTTATTTCCATCTCCTCCGAGTCTTGTAACACAGCAAAGCGGTTCGACAAAGCAATCTCAAAATCGCTGCACTATCCAGCGATTTCCCAGAATACACTTTGTCCTTCTTTGACCTTACGATTGTTTCGCGTTCTCTTCCATAGTCAATCTAACTAAAACTCGTTGCATTCGGTAGTGACTTCCAACATTAAAATTTTTAGGGGCTGTATAATTGCAAAATATTGTTTTATCGTTGGTCATAATGTAATTAATTTCACTTGTGAGTGCAGATGGATTTTCGATGTCCATTTTCTACTGATATTTTTAATACTAGTCAATATATACTTTAATATTTTTATATATATGTAAAAAGTCTACCAACAAGTGTGGTGGAACTTCTCATTTTTTGCTCGGTTCCGATTGCTTTATTTAACAGATTCAGACATTTAATTTAAGATTTGAATAAAATTTCAGGCAAATGGCCATCACGGCTCTTTTTGCAGACACGGATCCGCTCGCGCCAGTTTTCTATGACCCTGGCGCACATTTCGGACTGTATGATGACTATAGCTAGACGACTGTTTGTTTCCAAGTCGACTATAGTCTCGGGTTTATTACTATAAACCTGTATTTTTACATGTCTCTAGAGAAAATAATTTAAAGGAGCTCTGGTTGGCCATCATCACATGACCTCAACGGCCAATCGATGGGACCATTTCGGGTAATATGCGGTGGTGCACCATCCTGTTGAAAATAAAAGCCATTGGCACCGATTCCATCAAATTTCGGGAAAAAAAATCTTCCAGCATTGCTTTGTAGTGCTCGATGTTGATGGTAACGGTGGTTCCTTTCTCATTTTTACAGAAATAAGGACCAATAACTCCACCATGCTAAAATCGACACCAAACTGTGGTATTTAGCAAATGCAAAGGATTGTATCACATGCGAATTCGATGCGCACCAATACCGACAATTTTGTTTATTGATGAAGTCATTGAATGAGAACAGCTTACATTATTTCAATGGCCAAATCGGCAAATTCACGACGAATACTATGATCGGTTGGCTTCAGTTTTTGCGTCAGTACCATCTTAGGATACAAGCCTAAGTTCACTCTTAAAATTCACCATGTAGTCATTGGCTAGAGGACTACCTTTTGCGAGCGTTGATCAACCGAGACACTTGCTTGACACTTGCTTCAAGACACTTGCTTGAACGGCGATAATATTCTCAACGTTTTTGGCATAATTTTGTCGTGCATTCACTACATTTTCGTGGAGAGTAAACTTTCTTTCGAATTTTTTAATAACACAATCAATATCAATTCTTCTCTTGCAACCTTTGGTGTGAAACAGTAAACTTGAAGATATTTACCACTAAACACCAAAACACTTCTTTGAACTGCTCGACGCACGTTTCGCAAACCATGTTAGATGATTTGAAAATCATCTCTTGATGATGCTAACGTGGTTAGCGAAACGTGCGTCGAGCAGTTCAAAAAAGTGTTTTGGTGTTTAGTAGTAAATCTCTTCAAGTTTAACACAATCAATATCCTATTCAGAACGACTATCACAACATATACTATCCAGGTTTTCAGAGAAAAAAATCAAAATGTGAGGTGCCAAAGCTTTGAATGATATCAACAGTTCATTAATTAAAGCTTTGCGATATTCTGCACTGAAGTTACCCAAAAAGTTTTTATGAACATTTCCAGGCGGATTTTTCAAGATCATTCAGTTTTTGCTGATAGCTATTATCCTTCATTAGTTCCCTTATTTGAGAACATACAAATATCCCCTTTTTAATTTTTGCGAGACTAATTTTGGAGAATTTCTCTTTCAGATATAAATCAACTACCAATTTTGCCCATCGCTTTTACAACATTTTTACGACGCCTTTTATATGCAATGGTCGTAAACGGACAACTTCATTTTTGGTGTGTTTTGACTTAGTTGTGATACCCTTTATAGCAGTCAAACGAAAATAACAATCACTTACGTAATCTACTGGTTCCGTTCAAATCATTGGCACCGCAAATGGCATATGTCTAGTTCCCATAGCTCAACCAACAGAAGTCTTACAAATGTTACACAGCAGATATGTGGGACTGAGGATTTATCTTGATAGTGCACAGGAAAACCAAGGTAAGCCCAATAATGTTTGGTCACTAATGGTGTGAAATTTCGACGCTGACAGGGAAAAGTTTATTCTCACAAAAGTTATTCTCAAAAGTTTATTCAACACTTTCGTTGCATATTTACAGCCTTAACGAATATCAAAAAATTAAAATTTGTTGATTATGCTAGCTATCTAACTTCAGAAATAACGTTATACAAACATAAACACGGAAAAACAGTGTTCATTGTTATAGTAAATTTAATGTTGGTCCATTTATTTACTTTCCATGTTTGCTTTTTTTATCAATATTTGCTGATTGATTTCAGGTTATTGTTTATTTTCTGCTGGACTTGTTCCCATCTCTCACTTTCCCTGACTTTATTAATATTTAGCTTTTTACTCGTTTGTATCTCAGTTTAAATCTTGCCACTACCGGATTATAATCGAATCCTACATTCTGTCAAAAATATACCGGGAACTAATCATTTGAAAAGCCCGCTTAAAGGGATTGTCAAAATTCTTTTTATCGCTAAGTTGACACAACTGTCCTCTATACCCATGCGAAGTTTGAAAGTCATCTGTCATTTAGTTTGTTTACAGTGCTCAATGTTGTCAGTTCATCTCAATCGTGTTTTGCTATTTTTACAATGGATAAAAACATCGAACAAAGGATTTGTCTTAAATTTTGCATTGCAAATTGAATTTCGTACGCCAAGTCGTTGAAAATGTTGCAGAAGGCTTACGGTTAATCGACTTTATTTAAAACACGTGCATATGATTGGTTCATTCAAAAGCGGTCGAGATGTGGTGGAAGATTTGCCTCACTCTGGTCGGCTATCAACATCTTCAACTGAAGTTAACATCGCTAAAGTGCAGGAAATGGTGACTGGAAATCGTCATTTAAGTTTGAGAGAGATAACCGCTGATCTTTCTGTATCTCACGACTCAGTCCGTGCCATTTTAAGCGATTGTTTGTGCATGAAGCGCGTGTGCGCGTGGCGCCAGATGTGGTGGAAGATTTGCCTCGCTTTGGTTGGCCACCAACGTCTTCAACTGAAGTTAACATCGCTAAAGTGAAGGAAATGGTGACTGGAAATCGTCATTTAAGTTTGAGAGAGATAACCGCTGATCTTTCTGTATCTCACGATTCAGTCCGTGCCATTTTAAGCGATTATTTGGGCATGCAACGCATGTGCGCGTAGCGCCAGATGTGGTGGAAGATTTGCCTCGCTTTAGTTGGCCACCAACGTTTTCAACTGAAGTTAACATCGCTAAAGTGAAGGAAATGGTGACTGGAAATCGTCATTTAAGTTTGAGAGAGATAACCGCTGATCTTTCTGTATCTCACGATTCAGTTCGTGCCATTTTAAGCGATTGTTTGGGCATGTAACGCGTGTGCGCGTAGCGCCAGATGTGGTGGAAGATTTGCCTCGCTTTGGTTGCCACCAACGTCTTCAACTGAAGTTAACATCGCTAAAGTGAAGGAAATGGTGACTGGAAATCGTCATTTAAGTTTGAGAGAGATAACCGCTGATCTTTCTGTATCTCACGATTCAGTCCGTGCCATTTTAAGCGATTGTTTGGGCATGCAACGCATGTGCGCGTAGCGCCAGATGTGGTGGAAGATTTGCCTCGCTTTAGTTGGCCACCAACGTCTTCAACTGAAGTTAACATCGCTAAAGTGAAGGAAATGGTGACTGGAAATCGTCATTTAAGTTTGAGAGAGATAACCGCTGATCTTTCTGTATCTCACGATTCAGTTCGTGCCATTTTAAGCGATTGTTTGGGCATGTAACGCGTGTGCGCGTAGCGCCAGATGTGGTGGAAGATTTGCCTCGCTTTGGTTGCCACCAACGTCTTCAACTGAAGTTAACATCGCTAAAGTGAAGGAAATGGTGACTGGAAATCGTCATTTAAGTTTGAGAGAGATAACCGCTGATCTTTCTGTATCTCACGATTCAGTCCGTGCCATTTTAAGCGATTGTTTGGGCATGCAACGCATGTGCGCGTAGCGCCAGATGTGGTGGAAGATTTGCCTCGCTTTGGTTGGCCACCAACGTCTTCAACTGAAGTTAACATCGCTAAAGTGAAGGAAATGGTGACTGGAAATCGTCATTTAAGTTTGAGAGAGATAACCGCTGATATTTCTGTATCTCACGATTCAGTTCGTGCCATTTTAAGCGATTGTTTGGGCATGTAAGGCGTGTGCGCGTAACGCCAGATGTGGTGGAAGATTTGCCTCGCTTTGGTCGGCCATCAATGTCTTCAACTGAAGTTAACATCGCTAAAGTGAAGGAAATGGTGACTGGAAATCGTCATTTAAGTTTGAGAGAGATAGCCGCTGATCTTTCTGTATCTCACGATTCAGTTCGTGCCATTTTAAGCGATTGTTTGGGCATGCAACGCGTGTGCGCGTAGCGCCAGATGTATTGGAAGATTTGCCTCGCTTTGGTTGGCCACCAACGTCTTCAACTGAAGTTAACATCGCTAAAGTGAAGGAAATGGTGACTGAAAATCGTCATTTAAGTTTGAGAGAGATAGCCGATGCTCTTTCTGTATCTGACGATTCAGTTCGTGCCATTTTAAGCGATTGTTTGGGCATGTAAGGCGTGTGCGCGTAACGCCAGATGGGGTGGAAGATTTGCCTCGCTTTGGTCGGCCATCAATGTCTTCAACTGAAGTTAACATCGCTAAAGTGAAGGAAATGGTGACTGGAAATCGTCATTTAAGTTTGAGAGAGATAGCCGATGCTCTTTCTGTATCTGACGATTCAGTTCGTACCATTTTAAGCGATTGTTTTGGCATGTAACGCGTTGCCACTCGACTAGTGAAAGACTTGAATTTTCTTCAGAAACTAAATCGCGTAAAGGTCACTAAAGACATGTTAAAACGAGTCAATTCCGACCTCATATTCATAAAACGCATTGTAATTGGTGATGAGACATGGGTATATGGTGATATGCGGCGTTTGAGAGAGCAAATTCGTCGAAAAATGCCAGATTTGTGGAAAGAAAACTCTTAGATTTTGCATCACGACAAGGCTATCATTGTTAACGAATTTCTGGGCAAAAACTCAACAAACATCATCGAACAGCCACCGTATTTACCTGATATGGCTCCGGTCGACTTCTTTCTCTTTCCAAAACTCAAATTACCACTTCAAAGCACCCGTTTTCAGTCGATAGAAGACATAAAATAGAATTCGCGGCGAAAACCGCGAAATGGAAATCGATTCCGGAAAAAGCTTTTAAAAAAATTGGATTATCCGTTGGCATAAGTGCATTAATTCGGAAGGGGCCTACTTTGAAGGCGATACAATAAATTTGGATAAATAATAAACATTTTCTGTTTTATTGGATAGGTTTGTGTGGGTAAAATGCAATAATACTTTACAACAAAAAACTACAAGTGTTCTGAGTCATTTTTTGTGTTTATAGGTCAAACTCTACATAAGATACATCAAATTAAACTTATTTTTGTTTACCAATATAATTCGTGAACCTCTTTCGAAAATATTTCGGTAATAATAATCAAAATTAGCTTCTCATGACCACCCATTTCGGTCGAATTTTCTTTAATTATCCTTTGCATCAATTAAATATACCTGCGTAGAGTGTCATTCAAGATCAGCCTTGTTTTATTTCTTTATGGTTTCGCGTGATCAAATCATATAATTTGCGATATTGAATATCGGATTGTATACGGCCATTTTACCTTTTAGTAATCCATATTTTAAGAATGCTACACTCGAGGGTAGCCAGGGATAAAGCTTGAAGACCCCCTTTAATCAATTTTTTCCCATTAAGATTTTAATATCATAACTGGTTAGCGTGTTCGGTCTTGGTAATTGAGATTTATTGGATGTATATGATTAGACCTGGTTTAATAAAATATTCTTTTGTTAATTATATGAAATTTTATGTGTTATTTTCCCTACAGTAAAAAGAAAGGTGCAGAACGTTTGAAACAATATTATAATTCAACATAATATCTTAAGATGTATATACAGGGTGGTTCACGGTGGATTGTACATTAGACGTTTACGGAGAACTACTTGGGGTAATGATTTTAAATTTTGGATACTTATGTAAACGAATATGAACTGGGAGCTGATTCCAACTTCATTTTTTAATGGAATATCCTATATGTTATTACATTTCTAGATTCTGTGAACCATTATGAATCTTTTTTATCTATCATTTACTATACCTATCTTGAATCGTTTTGAATATTTCTTAAAAAATATTTTTTAAGAAATTTGGCAACAATTATCCCTATTTTTTTCCCCTTTATTTGGGTTTTTCGCCACTATCTAAAACTCAAAAAATATCAAAAATACCTCTTCTTATGTAAAGAAAGAATCACTGGGTAAAAACAAAAAATCAAACGGAGACAAATTTCTCAGTGATTATTTTTTGGAATAAGTTTGCCTATTGAACAAAATTTTAAAGATATAAAAATGTTATAAAAAATTTTACAAACTTTTAACGTTAACGTTTCGGAGGGTACTCTCTCCCCGTTTTCAAAACTAAACTAAACAATAAATTATATTAATTTGTAATATATAAAGTAACGAGTGAAAGTAAATATATTTTTTGTGTATGTCAACGATACTTACATTGACAACAATAGATTTTCAAATTGACAACAATATTTTTTGAGTTTTAGGTAGTGGCGAGGAACCCAAACAAATAAAGGAAAAAAATATATGAACACGCCACAATCATTCAGACATTACTAACAATTATCCCTGACTAAAAAATTGTTTTTTTTTACAACTAGCACAGCTAAATACCTAAATTTTCGAATACGTTTCCGTAATAGGTTGCTTTATGACAATATAACGTGAGAATTAATTTATCGCATACAGAACTTAAAATTTCATGTTATGAAGAAATTTTAAATGGAACCCAACCAAACCTATTCTTAACAGTTTTCGACTTATAAACAAAAAACAAAAATAATGCAATTTAAGCAAAGATAACGGTTTATTTTTTTTAGTAAACAATAACACAAAATTAAAATTAGAAACATAGTAGTATCTAAAGAACTAATTGTATAGCTAATGTTCGAAACGCTGACCGTTTTCCTCCAAACACTTCAACATTCTAATATGGACTCACGTCGTAACGGCTCTTCTTCTCTCAATAGGATCTAAGGTTACGAATGCTTGATTTACCCGATGTTTTATCTCATTTCTAGTGTTTACTGACGTTTTGTAGATATTGTCTTTTACAGCAGCCCAAAGATAGAAATCAAGGGGAGTTATATCGGTGATCTTGGCGGCCAATTTCACGAACCCAAACATCTAAACCACCGGTTATGGAATAGTTCATAGAGTTGCCTGCTTACTTCTTCTGTAGAGTGTGCAGGAGCACCATCAAGCCGGTACTAGCTGCTTCGATACACAGGTTTTCTGTCAAATCCTCTGCTACTCTTACTATTTCTAGATACTTTCGTGAAATTAACTGTTCATCGTAAATAAATCGAATCGAATTTGTTTGTCTATGATTAAACAAAAAACATTAAAACTAATTTTCTCTTGGAATGCGGAATCCCTGGAAAAATGAGGATTTTTATTAGCCCAGAAGTGACAATTTCGTCTGTTAAAAACTCCACCTCTCGAAAATTTGGACTCGTCAGTCCAGATTATTTTTTTGTATTTTGTATTTTATATGCAGCTCGTCTTGAGCTCTTCTAATAGAAGATTTGTGGATAAGCCAAAATGTTAATCTCGTTATCCTCATGTGATGTTAGGTCAAATTCCGGGGTGGCTTTGAAAAACTAAAACTTGTTTTGCATCCGTCTAAATTTTCTTTTATTCATTCCTGCTAAATTAGGATAAATTGCGTTAAATTGTCTGGCAGATGCGGTCGATAATCTGGTGACACTGTCTATATAAAATAAGTAAATTAATGACCGCTGCATTTGAATAGTTAATTTCTTCCATTCTATACTGAAACAATTACTTACTTAAATATGCTAATAATAATATTATGAATTATCAAACTAATAATGTCAAATACATACATTTTCATAATACTCGTTTAGAAGTAATCTCACCCTAGTCGGCCGTGGCCCACTTCTACAATAAAACAATATTTGTGCATTAATTAAATCGAATAAAACAATTTTATACTTTGTTATCCATCACTTTTATTTTTAAATTTGAAGGACTATAGTTTTAAAGTAGTGTTTGAGAATGTAAAATCGGTTTACGAAACTATAGTCACACAAATTTAAAAATAAAAGTGATAGATAACAAAGTATAAAATTGTTTTATTCGATTTAAAAAGTGAACTATCACAAAGTAACGGACAAATCAATCAATAACATTGCGGAACAATTTGAAAAATAATTTCTGTTGAGTTCGATATTTAAGCTGTTTTATACGTAAATTGACATGCTAATTCCAAAACTTTATTTAGTTTTTTTCTATCACGTCAAGTTTTTTCTCTACAGTTGTTGCGCATCCGTCTAAGCTTGACGAATCACAGAAGTCACTACTGCTCTCCTACCGCCGAACCTTCCTCGATCTAGGAGTGGGGGCGTGAGTGACGTTGCGTCATCCAAAACTAGTTCGGTCAGTTACGCATGAGATCTGCGTATCTGCGATCAACATCTGTGTTGACCTTAAAATGGTCTGTTTCCTTCTTGGCCAGCAACGCGGGTATACCAAGTGTCCCTGTTTTTATTGCATGTGGGACAGCAGAGCTCGTGAGAAGCATTGAGTGCAATCGAACTGACCGCCAAGATCTGACCTAAGACCTGGTGATCCAAACATTTTAAATCAGCCACTTGTCGACCGAAAAAACATTGTATTTCCGCCTTTGCATATAAAACTGGGTCTCATGAAGCAATTTGTTAAGGCTTTGTCAATTGAAGCAGACTGCTTTAAGTATATCATTTCGGCATTCCCTAGCCTGTCATATCAAAAGAAAAAGGAATGCTTGGTTGACTTTTAAAAATATTATTAAAGACTTTCTTGGAATTACATCGAAATTGTTCAACAACTCTTGGAAAGCTTTAAAAAGCTTGGTTGCAACATGAGCATCAAACTGCATTTCTTACATAGTCATCTTGCTAACTTCCCAGAAAATCTTGGTGCTGTTAGTGATCAACAGGGCGAGCGATTCAACCAAGATCTAAAGGTTATGGAAGCGCGGTATCAAGGTAGATGGGATGTCAGTATGATGGCTGACTACTGTTGGAGCATCAAGCGAGAATGTTTACAAACTGAACACTCCAGGAAAAGCTATAAGAAGAATTTTTTGCCATAATATCTTTTATTTGTTTTTTGTATAAACACAATTTAACTTTTAATATGTTAACTTCTGTATGATTAAAATATTTTAATCTATTTGGTCAGATCTCACCTTATTTCCTTTCGTATGTACACTTTTAAGGTAAAATGTGGGGTATGCTGTAGCTTAAGAACTTGACGCGATAGAGAAAAACCGTGAATATTTTTTAATTCGGAGATGAAAAATTAGTCAAAATCTAGTCACAGATCCAAGTCAACAAAATTGTTGTTCCCTTGTGTAATCTTTGAATTAATTGTATTATTTCGATTTTTTGCTTATAAGTCGAAAACCGCTAAAAATAGGTATATCATAACTTAATACTTTTAGATAAATAATGTATTGCTTTTTTGTGCTCCACTATAAAATACAGGGTGTTCCGTTTAAAATTCGCACATAACATGAATTTTTAAGTTCTATTAAATGCGCATTATTTTGTAAAGCCCCTGTATCCTATAAATTAATTCTCAATTAAGAAGCAACTTATTAGGGAACCGTATTTAAAAATTCAGATATCTAGCTATGCTGATTGTAAAAAGAAATATTTTTATATTTAGGGATGTTTCTTGCCAAATTTCTTAAAACATATTTTTTATTTTCGAAATGGATTAAGATAGGTATGTCATATATTATATAAAAATTTTTCAAAATACCTCATAGAATCTAAAAATCAAATATTATATAAGGTATTCTATTTAAAAAAAACAAAGTTGGTATCAGCTACGAGTAGATTTGGCAACACCGCATCACAGAAAATATTTTGAATGCAGAGCTCATGATTATTTACATAAGTGTCTAAAATTTCTAATCTTTACTTTAAGTAGTTTTCATTGAATGCCTGATGTACCAGTCACCGTGAATCACCCTGTATATTTGATGACTAAAAAATTAATTCCTCGTAAATGTCTGAAAAAGTACAAAATATTTAGCGCTGATACAAAATACAGAAAGAAAAAATGTCAGTGTATAAAACCCTAATTTTCAGTAAAAATTATGAAGGATATTATGACAGAATAAGACCTCACCGCATCTCAAACATTTCAGGTAAATTTTTTCCCATGGTCACCTCTTATCAATAAGCCATTATATTAATTTTATTACTGGTTGCAAAACAATTAAAGCAGTAAAACAAAAATAAAGTGGACAAAATTGAAACAATAATTTTTTTCATCAGGATAATGCTCCAGTTAAGGAGGTACGAGTGATCTTATAGAAAAAAGGACTTTTCAAGTCTAAGACTTGAAATTCGGTAATTGTGACAAAGGATTTTTAACAAAATTTGAAAAGGCTCCGGCTAGTTTTTTAGAAAAATTTTATTTTCAAACCGATCTTATACAAAGTTTCTTATGGTAGAATGATTTCCACCACGGATTTTTCTATTTTCTCGCCATTCATTTCCCAGGTATATTTACAGCAATGGGAGGCTATTCAACAATTTAAGAAGCGTCTTTGTGAATGACAACAATTTAAATGTAGCTATTGTTAAGGAACTAGGAGTGATAGTTATGAATCCAAATGATGATAAAATTTCTTTTATATTCCCAAAACTTAAAATAGTTACAGAAATTTACAAGTTTTATTTATAATACTAAAACAAACTTTATAATTATTATTTATTTATAATCAGTGTATATTGTGCATGTGTATCAGAAATTTGACAGTGCAACATTTATATTAAATTTATATTTAGGACAACAAAATGAATATGAAAAAAATATGCGTTATTGATACAAAGGAAAGTTCCACCTCCAGGACGGTATCTTCCTACGTTAAAATCACCTGCCCAAAATATATAAAGTTGTCCACAATCTCCAAATCCCGTCCTAAAACTGAAAATCTTCTGTCCTCAACAAATTTATTGAACATAACCTGACCCTTCTTCAGGTTTATTTTTAATCCAAATGGTTCACCAGCCTTTTGGAGCTCTTGTACGCATCTTTGTAGTTCCCCGGGATATTATAAAAGGAGAACAATATCATCTGCTAATCTGGATTGGGAACAGGATGGTTTAAAGGTCAATGGTGCAAACTTAAACCATCCTGTTCCCAATCCAGATTGCAGAATACTTCTAAAAGAAGACCGATAACATTAATTCCAACTTCAAAATTATCAAGCTGAATTGTCGCTGCAGTTTCATCATATATCGATACCAATAGACATATGCTTTTTCTACCCCTGGCTAAGCAATGCATCCATTATGGTCTGTTTTGAGATTGAGTCAAATGCTTTTTCATAGTCGACAAAGGTTAAACACAGTGGTCCGTCTAACCTCGGGTAAATACCAGGTGTGTTCAAAAATAATGATGAAGTGGGCTTGTAGAGAAAGATATTAAAAACAAAAAAAATATACCCGCACTCCACGTTGGTGCTTTTTCGTTCCCCCATCCGCCATCTCAAGCTCCAGCAAGCGTCTCCCAGGCTCAGTCGAAGCGGACAACACTTGAAAATGCCAAATGAGATTTTATATATATATATATATATATATATATATATATATATATATATATATATATATATATATATATATATATATATATATATATATATATATATATATATATATATATATATATATATATATATATATATATATATATATATATATATTGGAACAACAAGAACAGACGAAAATGGAACTGGCCCATATGGAACTGGTGAGCGAGACAATAGAGGTGACAGATTAGTTGATTTTGCTGAAGGACAAGAACTATATATTATGAATTCATTCTATAAGAAAAATATCAGCAGAAAATGGACATGGAAAAGTCCATCTGGGTTCACAAGCGAAATTGACTACATCATGACCAACGATAAAACAATATTTACCAATTGTACTGTCCTTAACAATTTTAATGTTGGAAGTGACCACCGAATGGTACGAGCAAGGGTTCGGATTGACTGTCGAAAAGAGTGCGAAAGAATGGTAAGATCAAAGAAGGGCAAGGTGGATTCTGGAAAACTGCTGGAGAGAAGAAGCGATTTTGAGATTGCTTTGTCAAACCGGTTTGCTGCGTTACAAGATCCAGAGGACGTGGAAATATCAGTTCAATATGAAGAAATCGCCAACAATGTACTTCAAACGGCTGCTTCAATAGCACCAGAGGAAAAATGTCTCAAACAAACAAAAATCTCCAGTGAGACCATTGATTTAATGAAGAAACGGCGAGCAATGAGAAATGCAGGTAGTCCTTTTGGCAGGGTCGAGCACACTGAGCTCTGCAAAACTATAAAAAAACGTATGAGAGAGGACACGCGCCGATTCAATATGCAGCTAGTGCAAAAAACCCTGGAAGAAAACAAAGGAATTAACAAAGCTAAACAGAAGCTGAGAAACAAAAGAACGCAAATATATGCTTTAAAGCGTGAGGATGGCACAGTGTGCAGGACGCGTACCCAAATGTTAGAGATTGTCAGAAGGTTTTATTCCCAGTTATATGAAGATCAGAGCCAGTCAGGGACAGCAATACCCACGGAAGAACAATATATAATGCCAGATATCCTAGTGGAGGAAGTAACAAATGCTATAGAATTGATGAAGAACGGCAAGGCTCCAGGAAAGGATAGTATAACTGTCAAAATGCTAAAAGCTGGTGGTCGGACGTTACATAAAACACTGGCAAAATTATACTCAAAATGCCTCAAAGAACAAAAAGTACCTGACTTATGGAAAAATGCAGAAGTGATCCTTTTACATAAAAAAGGAGCACAGGAAGATTTAAAGAACTACCGTCCAATAAGCCTCCTATCAGTGATGTACAAAGTTTTCACTAAGATAATTTCTAAAACAATATAAAAAAAACTGAATGACGCACAACCAAGAGAACAAGCAGGATTCAGAAGTGGATTCAGTACAATGGATCACATCCAGGTTGTACAGCAGGTCATAGAAAGGCACAACGAATACACCATGCCACTGTGCTTGGCTTTTATCGACTACGAAAAAGCATTTGATTCCATCTCAAAGCATGCGATAATGGATGCACTGCTTAGTCAAGGCGTAGAGATAGCCTATGTAAACCTATTAGAATCGATATATGATGGAGCTACAGCCACAATTCACCTTGATGATCTTGAAGTGGGAATTAATATAGAACGAGGTGTACGGCAGGGTGACGCAATATCGCCTATTCTTTTCTCGGCTGGCCTTGATGAAGTATTCCGTAAACTGGATTGGGAACAGGATGGGGTAAAGATCAATGGTGCAAACTTAAACCATCTTAGATTTGCAGATGATATTATTCTCATTTCACAAGACCCAGAGGAGCTGCAAAGACGCATACAAGAACTGCAAAGGGCTGGCGAACCATTTGGCTTGAAAATAAACCTGAAAAAGAGTCAGGTTATGTTCAATAACCTCGCTCAGGACAGAAGAATTTCAGTTCTAGGAAGGGATTTAGAGATTGTGGACAGCTTTATGTATCTTGGGCAGAGGATTTCCATGGAGGGGAATACCGCCCGGGAGGTGGAACGGCGTGTTAAATGTGGCTGGCAGGCATTTGGTAGGCTCAACATAGTGTTTAAGAGCAGACTCCCACTTTGCCTGAAAAGAAAAGTATTCGATCAGTGCGTTCTACCCGTTATGACATACGGAAGTGAAACCTGGACACTCACATCGCAATCAATTCAAAAACTTCTTGTGGCACAGAGGGGAATGGAAAGATGTATGCTTGGCATTACAAGACGAGACAGAAAGTCCTGCGCATGGATCAGGGAACAAACAAAAGTCTGTGACATCATTGGAAGAGTAAAACAGTTGAAATGGAGATGGGAAGGCCATATAGCGAGGCGATGGGACGACAGATTGGATAAGGCAATCCTGGAGTGGATACCGCTTGATCGCAAACGTCCGCGAAGAAGACCGAAAGCACGATGGATTGATGACATCGTTAAGTATATTGGACCCGAGTGGCAGAGGAAAGCCCAGGACCGTGAAGGTTGGAAGCATGCTGAAGAGGCCTTCATCCTGCAGTGGATCGATGCGGGCTGATGATGATGATGATGATATATATATATATATATATATATATATATATATATATATATATATATATATATATATATATATATATATATAATCTATAATAACAGATCTTCCCAAACCTTATCGCTCTGTTTATACTCGACCATTGACGTACCATTTGAAGCAACATTTCGATACACGTATGAATGCGTATTAGTAAAGACTTACCCACGCCTTTGTACTACATGGTTTTGCATTCAAGAAAGGTTCCACCAAGGAACAATTGTCGCGCCGAAACTGCATGCGGCTTCTCAGTTCAGCGCCTTTAAGGCAATAACTGAATTCGAAACACGCATTCGCTATTTGGCACATTGTTTGAACCAATCCCTATAAACGTAAAACTTTTTATTAAAATCATAACATTGGAGAAACAAAAAATTCGATTGAAAATATAATGCAATGGCAGAGCTGCTATTTTATTTTCGATTTTAGAGTATGGACGCGTATAATTGTAAAAAGAAATTAGAAAAAAATTGAAATATACTTTTGTATATACCAGGACAGAATGTAAAGTAATGTAATATTTCTGATAGATGGCGGTGCGATCGCAAATATGGTTAAATTTCTGGAAAGTAGCTTCATTTCTGGTAAGGTTCCTTGGATTTTGTTTTGTATTACAAATTTTAACCATATTAGATGCTCATTTGTTGTTTAACAGCCATTTATATCAGTCGATGTTAGTGTTTCTGTAAAGATGAAAAGAAATCGAATAATCGAAAGGCAATTGTATTAATCTCGGCTTTAATTTGAGTAGGCGCAGTTCCTTTCAAATGCAATAATTTATGGACGGCTCCATATTCGATTTTGTCTATCCTTAAGGAAACACTAACATCGACTGACATGCATAACTGTTAAAAACCAACTAAGCATATAATATAGCTGGGATTTTTAAGGTTATCTTTCAACGCATGCGCAATTATATTACCAGAATTTTTTGACGAGTAAAGTCATCTTCATGTTGAGGCTTTTTAGGCTACCCTCATATAATTAGGCTACCCTCATATAATTAGGCTACCCTCATATAATTAGGCTACCCTCATATAATTGTCACTATATTAGATAAAATGCGCAAAAGATGCGCGTTTCAGCACATGTTTGAAGTATAATGCCATGCTGCAGAAACCATTCACATTCCTGAACAATTGTGGATTCAGATAAATTCATCAAATTTGTAATTTACATGAAATTTTTCAATAACAAGAACTAGCAATCAATCCTTGATAGGTTTCTAAAGTTTCAGTGTGACTATATTTAATCAGCAAATTACAAGTTGAATTTTTACCTGTTTTTTCTATTGAATTTCTGAGCCAATTTATTAATGTTTGGATTTTTACTATTAATTATCTAGTGTTATTAAACCTATCATTGTACATAAGCCACAGTTTTTGGACCTAAGGGCCCTTCTGGATCTATGCGCCCTCACCCCATCTGATTACCGTCGTCTCAAAACTACATGAAAGCATTTTTTTCAATTATTACATAAACTTATATTCATTATTAACTAAAACAATGCAAACTCTTTTGTTACAATATAGATAGGAATGCATTAGCATTCATACAGCTTAGATAACGATCCAACAAGCGGCATCTGTACGTAATCCCAGGTGGCATTATCAAACTGAATAAAGACGTATCTCAAGATTTATTCCAATATGCAGGCGCCAACCGCTACGTAATCGATATGGATTTAAATTTAAAATGTGAAGCTCCTGATCGGTGAAATCGAATATATATATATATATATATATATATATATATATATATATATATATATATATATATATATATTATATATATATATATATATATATCTACACATATATATATATATATATATATATATATATATATATATATATATATATATATATAAGGTGTTCCAAAAATGAACGTTAAGGCGGAAATTTGAGATGGGCACTTATCCAACAAAAAAAAAATCTTGGTTATGTACTTTTCATCACGTCAAGTTTTTTCTCTACAGTTGTTGCGCATCCGACTAAGCTTGGCGAATCACAGAAGTCACTACTGCTCTCCTACCGTCGAACCTTCTTCGACCTAGGAGTGGGGGCATGAGTGACGTTGCGTCATCCAAAACTAGTTCGGTCAGTTACGCATGAGATCCTAAAGTACGCGGGTCTGTGTCGCTCTGATATAGTGAAGTCAAAATATACATACACAACTACAGATTTTTGTTATGTTTGCCTCTGGTAGTTCATTTTGTTATATAGGTGGCAGTTTTATCATCCCCATTCAACGGACTAATATTAGTACATTTGTCAGGCAAGCCTATTTTGCTTATCTTAAAGTGAAAATAGGTGACCAAGATAAATCATGGGTCCCTCATAAAGTGTGCAAGCAATGTGTAGAGAGTTTACGAATGTGGACGAAGAGAACACGTAATAAACTTTCGATTGGTATACAAATGGTTTGGCGAGAGCCCATAGATCACTTAAGTGATTGCTACTTTTGCATAGTGAAAACATCGGGATTCCACAAGCAAAACAAACATAAAATTGAGTACCCTAGTTTACCGTCAGCTATACGCCCTGTGCCTCATTCAGCTGAAATTCCAGTGCACGTTTTTCAAGAATTACCTTCTTTAGAAATACAAGAATGTGAATTAAGTGAAGATCGAAGGGACTCCACCGACGAAGAATTCAAAGTTTCCAATGATTCTGTTTGTAAAGGATTCAATCAACATGAATTAAATGATTTAGCACGAGATTTGGGACTATCCAAAAAAGCATAGGAATTATTAGCATGAAGATTGCACGAAAAAAATTTGCTTGACAAAGGAGCTAAAGTCACTTACTATCGATTCAGAAAAAGTGAATTTAGGCAGTACTTCAGAAATAATGACGGATTTGTATATTGCCAGAACGTAGAAGGTTTAATGAAATAATTGGCCATTTCTAACTATAACGCAACTGAATGGCGATTGTTTATAAATAGCTCAAAGCGTAGCTTGAAGTGTGTTCTCCTACATAATGGAAATTTATACGGTTCAGTCCCAATAGGTCATTCAGTTTCTTTGCGTGAAGAATATGGCGACATAAAGAAAGTCATTGGCTTGTTGCAATATAACATGCACCAATGGATCATCCGTGTTGACCTTAAAATGGTCTGTTTCCTTCTTGGCCAGCATCGCGGGTATACCAAGTATCCCTGTTTTTTGTGCATGTGGGACAGCAGAGCTCGCGAGAAGCATTGGGTGCAATCAAACTGGCCGCCAAGATCTGACCTTAGACCTGGTGGTCCAAACATTTTAAATCAGCCACTTGTCGACAGAAAAAACATTGTATTTCCGCCTTTGCATATAACACTAGGTCTCATAAAGCAATTTGTTAAGGCTTTGTCAATTGAAGGAAACTGCTTTAAGTATATCATTTCGGCATTCCCTAGCCTGTCATATGAAAAGATAAAGGCTGCTGTGTTTGATGGTCCTCAGATTCGGCAACTCGTTAAATATGAAAATTTCACTGAAACAATGACTGAACTTGAAAGGAATGCTTGGTTGGCTTTTAAAAATATTGTTAAAGACTTTCATGGAAACACACGAGCCCCGAATTACATCGAAATTGTTCAGCAACTCTTGGAGAGCTTTAAAAAGCTTGGTTACAACATGAGCATCAAACTGCATTTCTTACATAGTCATCTTGCCAACTTCCCAGAAAATCTTGGTGCTGTTAGTGATGAACAGGGTGAGCGATTCCACCAAGATCTAAAGGTTATGGAAGCGCGGTATCAAGGTAGATGGGATGTCAGTATGATGGCTGACTACTGTTGGAGCATCAAGCGAGAATGTCCACAAACTGAGCACTCTAGGAAAAGCTATAAGAAGAAATTTTTACCATAATATCTTTTATTTATTTCTTGTATAAACACAATTTAACTTTTAATAATATGTTAACCTCTGTATGAATAAAATATTCTAATCTATTTGGTCAGATCTCACCTTATTTCCTTTCGTATGTACACTTTTAAGGTAAAATGGGGGGTATGCTGCAGCTTAAGAACTTGACGCGATAGAGAAAAGCTGTGAATATTTTTGAATTCAGAGATGAAAAATTAGTCAAAAACAAGTCACAGATCCAAGTCAACAAAATTGCTGTTCCCCAGTGTTATAGGTATTCAAAAAAATTGAAAATTGACATCCTCTGATGATCTTTCAAGTTGTTGGACTACAAATCTTAATTTTTCCGCATTATTTTTTTTTGGGATGTAACCCTGAATAACCCTTCTGTAAATTGCAGTCTAAAATCAAATTACAACTGCCTCAATTTTAAAGAAATTATAACTTTTTTGGCCAATCACGTACTCAAAATTATTATATCGCCCAACTTTAACGAACTGTTCTGGAAAAATAAGTATTACGCTATTTTGGCAAGTGACTTTAAAATATGGCATATTTAGTCTGGCTTCCAAAATGGTATGGCACTAGATTATTTCTTAAATGAGGAAAAAATACTGGTTTTGTAAAGAAACCTTCTAGGTAAATACTTCTAGGCTTTCTCTAAGCCCGTAACTTTAAGGTAGAGGGAAGTCCCGTAAGCTCGGATGGCTCCTAAAGCTGGACAGGATTTGAATCGGTGCAAGAAAGCGCGCCAATTTGTTACTTGTGTCGCGGTTACCAACTTCCACCTAAGTGAAGTGCGGGGGGTGACTCTCGCAAGTCAGTGCCGCTTTGTTCGTCGTGGAGATTAGTGTAAATTTTTTGTATGTGAAAGTATGACAGTAGCACAGCCAAAAGGATGGACGA
Organism: Cosmopolites sordidus; assembly: GCA_031761425.1. Lineage (NCBI taxonomy): Eukaryota > Metazoa > Arthropoda > Insecta > Coleoptera > Curculionidae > Cosmopolites > Cosmopolites sordidus. Next base: position 170,213 of record JARFXV010001676.1, read on the forward strand.
TGGCTGAAATCTTCTTGAAGTGGCTTCAATACTTTGTGGTGTTTTCAAAACCTACTAAAGAGAAACCAGTGCTATTGGTCCTAGATGGCCATTGCAGTCATAAAGATCATAAGTTACTCGAAAGAAAACCACGTGCACATGTTAAGCACTTCACCCCATACAACCCACAAACTGCAGCCCTTAGGCAGGGTTGTTATGAAACCATTCAAAGATACATATTTTGAGGCCTGTGGATTATGGGATAAGGGCTAACTCTGGTGCAAAAATAACAGACTATGACATTGCTGTAATGGTGATACAAGCTTACAATTGCGTTGCACGTTTGGATATATCAAAATCTGGATTTCAATGCACTGGAATTCTGCCTTTGAATCCAAATATTACACAGATTTGGATTTTCTGCCATCAGCAGTAACCGACGTACCCATGCAGTCAGACGTTGAAGTGAATGTTTGCAATAACACCAATACGGACATTTGCCTCAAAAGACTTTCAACTGTTTGTTAATGAAAAGAAAAATTTTGAGATACAACCGCCAAGAAACAAAACCATTATTGGGGTAATTGGCCCACTGTTACCAGTCCCAAATGATACAGAAAAGAGAGCCGTGAGTCGACGACGAAAACCTAAGAAAAGTGAAGTTTTGATAACCGCCCCCCCCCCCCCTCCCCGCTATAAAAATGCGTTCCCTGAAAATAACGCAGCAAAAGCAAAGCCTGCAGTGGTCAAAATACAACATTTTAAAGGCAAGAAAACGATCCTAAAAAAATAATAAAGGCAAAAAACCGACTTCAACATTCAAAACAACAGCGATTCCGTCATCAAAATCAATGACCGAAAACGTAAAAACTTTTTTAATTTGCCAAGGAAATAACGATGAAGACCAGACATGTTGCCAAGCTTGAAATCAGTGGGCAAATTGGAAAATTTGCTTGCTTGGAAAATTTTGAAATTTCCTAGAAAACGTTTCTAGCTCTGACCAAAGTTCATTAAGATTACGTTTAATTTGCTTTATGGTGGATTGGTTCTATTGGAATGACATTTTTACGAATTTCTGGTTAAAATAAGTTTTTTAAGTGAAATAATAAAGGAAAAGTCGACTGTCCCATATTGGGGGACCTTTTTTCAAGTGTTATCTTAACAATAAAAGCTGTTACTTAGCAACTACTACATTTATAGTAATATTTGAGACTAATTATATATCTATGTTGGTTAAGTTTATAATAGACCGTTATTTTAACGTAAATAAACAAATTAAACTATTACAAGTTTTTAAAACTTGAAGAGATTTACCACTAAACACCAAATCACTTTTTTTGAACTGCTCGACGCACGTTTCGCTAACCATGTTAGCATCATCAGGAGATGATTTAATCTCATCTCACTCGATCACAATCACATCATCTCGATCACGTCACCTCATCATCTCAATCACTCTTAATCATCTCCTAATGGTGCTCCTAACATGGTTAGCGAAACGTGCGTCGAGCAGTTCAAAAAAAGTGATTTGGTGTTTAGTGGTAAATCTTTCAAATTTAGTGTTTCACACCAAAGGTTCCAATAGAAGAATTGATTCACAAGTTTTTTGTTATTGTTAAGGTTCCTTAAGTGTCTGGTACTCGGGGACTTCCCCCTAAGTACAGTTGTGAGCAAGGACAGGAGTGCCCAAAAGTACAGCACACCGAATTTTACCGAAAAATGAGCTCCATCCGTACCATGTACAATGAGTACAAAGTCTACTACTCCGAGATGACTTTGAAAGAGTAGCATTTTGTCCAATGATGTTGCAAAGATACATGAAGTTGCGCGATTCTTGGAAAAAATTTCGTTGTCCGATGAATCGATATTTTAAAAGGATGGACACATGAACAATTTGCACGAGTGGCATGTGGAAAATCCACATTTGATGCGGGAAGATAGATCTTAGAATAGCTTTAAAGTAAACATGTGGACCGAAATTATGAATGGTAAAATTATTGGACCATTCGAGCTGTCAGAGAACTTGAATGGCGAGATTTATTTAGATTTTTTGCAAAACCATTTACCAAGTTTATTGAAAGACATGCCACTTAACATTTATGGAAACATCTGGTTTGAACATAACGGCTGCTCAGCGCATTATGCTCCCTTCCTGATTCCTTAATCGAGAAAACCCGGACTGGTGGACAGAGCAGTCTGGAACAATTTCGAGGCCAACCCGTTTTACCTGAATTAAATCTTCTAGATATCTTTTACTAGGGAGCGATAAAAGAAAAAGTCTACATCAAACCAATTTAAAACTTAGCAGAGCTGCGCCAAAAAATTGCGGAAGCCGTTGAATACATCAACTCTAGAAGATACGCCCGTCTAGTCAACCGATCTTTTTTAATGTTGGGCTAGCATTGTGGCTGAAGACAAACAATTTGAACATTTGTTATGAATCAAATAAATTTTCTCGGTTTTTTAAAACTTATAATTTTAAAAGGACATGACTATTTTTTGTATTTTTCTGATAACTATGTAATATTAGCACCATTTTAACCAGATTTTCAAAACCACTTCAAGAAGTCCTGGATAGATAGATGTTTCTAACCTAATATTTTTTCTTTCTAATCTGGTTGGCAGCAGCAAAAATATGTTGTCGCTAATCATTTTTGTCACTTATTTCAGATTTATGTGATACATTTTGATTTATTTCTTAAAAAAAAATTCCTGTCCATATAATCTTTGGAGTAATACAAATGGCCCTCAAACTGATCTCCCACTATTCCAGGTCATAGATAAATCGAAAATTCATGTTGAGATATTTTTCAGTATCTTCGTGACGATTTTCATCTGCTCAACTGTGGTTAATTATTAATATTTGAAATCCCATTTCTCGCAGAAGAAGCTTCGTCACTTGACAAAATGTTGAACAAAACATTTGGAATTCTTTTGTTTTGACAAATTCACAATATTATCTCGGTGAAAAATCAGCGGGTAAGAGTGCTTATACCATTTGTGCTTGATAAGAATATACCAGGTATAAGCTATACTTGGAATAAAGCTAATCCCAGCCCGTTCTGTAGAACGGACGTTTCAAATTTTATTCTAAGTATAGCTTATACCTGGTATATCCTTGCATTATAGAACCGGCCTTTTTGTGTTTTATGTACAATCTAATGGGAAATTTCACCTTGTGCAACAAATCAAGTGCTTCTGGTAGGACCCTCTACAGCAAGATGTAAAATATTTTCTTCGACTTCAGTTGGTTAAATTTACAATAATATATGATGGTATGTGTCAATACATCTTCCTGAACGGGATCTATAAGTGAATATAAAAGACAGAAGAAAAAATATTCAGGATAGAGAAGAATTCTATAATAAAGTCGATATGGAAACTGAAAATGACATGAAAATAATACTGGGAGATGCAAACGCGAAGATTGCAATGCCAGGGCTTTCTCTCCTGTCTTGTAATGCCTAGCATACATCTTCCCAGTCTCCTCGTTCTTCTCCTCTTCTCCTACTTCCCGATTTTTTGAACTGATTACGATGTGCCTATCGAGGTTCTACATGGCATAACGGACGCAGGCAGCATATATATATATATATATATATATATATATATATATATATATATATATATATATATATATATATATATATATATATATATATATATATATATATATATACCAGATGTCCCATTAAGGATGGATCGCGGTCGTATCTTGAAAATTATTTATCCCACAGCTTTGGGGGAAAAAAATTGTACTAAAAATGATCATGAGAAATTCATCAAAAATATTTTTAAGCTTCTAAAACGACCGCAAGAGGGCGTGATGAGCTAAATATTTTTAAAAATCATTTTTTTGTGTATTTTTGAGTGTTAACCGAGTAAGAAAAATTCTCAGTTATAATTAGCAAACTGTCTCCTACAACTTTGTTTTATGACATTTTGTCGTAACTTTTACCTATTTAGATAAAAAGTCGTCTAATGTCCGTTTGCCTAAACCGATTTTCCTCAATTTGGATTCATTTAAAAGGCAATTGCTGGGGCAATCAGATAATCTGGGAGATAAATTATTTAATTTATAAATGAAACCGCGAGGTGGTGTTACATTCAACAATAGTTTTTTGAAGTTTTGTTCAGTTTTTTCAAATCGAATGGTACAGCTTTTATTACATGGCTAGAAAGGTAATTTAAAGAGGAATCATCCAGTGAAAACCCGAAATCGATATCTCTGACATGTCAAGAGATATATCGATTTTTCTGAAAAAATCAGTTATTATTTCACTACTACCTGCATTAAGTTAAAAAAATATTAACCTAATGTTTGCCTTCCTTCACACTTTACCCAGGCTTAGTACTGGTCCAAATTCTTCGTGCAATATTAATTTGGAGCGTGTTTAAAGGCCAACGTGCTAACAACGAAGATAATAATAATAACAACAGTCAAATACAATTAACAGCACAACAGTCTAATAATTAACAGAATCTGAACTTTAACGCTTTTCTAAATGTTCAAAATGTCTTCCATCTTTATAAATGCAAAGATTTATTATTCGACGAGTACTAAAAACGGCAGCTTCAATTTCCGCTCTTGAAATGCTGGTTATTGAATTTTTATTCTTTCAATCATGTTTTCTCGTGTGGTAGGACGAGTTTGAAAAACAAGGTCTTTTAGTTTTCCCCACAAGTAAAAATCGAGGCCTGTCAAATCCTTTTCAAAACATTGGAAAAACACCGCAACATGTCATAGGCCTCGTTATTCGTAAAAGGCATTGTTAGATATTATTATAATAATTATTAATAATCAATAAATGTAATGTTGAAAATGTAATGCATTTCAAAACTGACAAGTTAATTTGACTGTTTTTGTTTGTTTCCATGGTTCCCTTCTTACACTCTTTGTGTAATGTACCTAAGGATTGCATGCGTTTATTTGGAAACCCGAAAACACATAATTTCATTCATCCATTCATTTAGTTTAAAAGAAAGAGTAGGTATATTTATTAATGACTGTTTTCCATATTCTGTCAAGTAGTATTTAAGCATCACAAAAGAGAAAATGCAACAATTGGGGAAAGGCATTTTTTCGGCTTATGTAATTAAATTAGAAAATATTATCAAGGTCAGGATTAGAACATTTATGATGATTGATACTGAATAGATAATTTTATTTTTTAAATAAAATTGTTGCGGTTGCGCTTGCGACCTAAATATTAAGACCAATTTTTAACTTAATATTATGGTAAAAATTAAAACTGATTTTTTTCAGAAAAATCAAAATATCTCTCGACATGTCAGAGATATCGATTTCGGGTTTTCACTGGACGATTCCTCTTTAAATTACCTTTCTTGTCATGTAGTAAAAGCTGTACCATTCCATTTGAAAAAACTGAACAAAACTTCAAAAAACTATTGTTGAATGTAACGCTACCTCGCGGTTTCATTTATAAACTAAATAATTTATCTCACAGATTATTTGATTGTCCCAGCAATTACCTTTTAAATGAATCCAAACTGAGGAAAATCGGTTTAGGCAAACGGACATTAGACGACTTTTTATCTAAATAGGTTAAACTTCCCCCCACTTCTTTATTCGCGAAGTTACGACAAAATGTCATGAAACAAAGTTGTAGGAGACAGTTTGCTAATTATAACTGAGAATTTTTCTTACTCGGTTAACACTTGAAAATACACAAAAAAAAGATTTTTAAAAATGTTTAGCTCGTCACGCCCTCTTGCGGTCGTTTTAGAAGCTTAAAAATAGTTTTGGTGAATTTCTCATGATCATTTTTAGTACAATTTTTTTCCCCAAAGCTGTGGGATAAATAGTTTTCAAGATACGGCCGCGATCCATCCTTAATGGGACACCTGGTATATATATATAAATATATTGCAACTTGTTTTAAAGTGTGTTAACTCTTCTTTCTGTACTTAGCTCGTCACGCCCTCTTGCGGTCGTTTTAGAAGCTTAAAAATAGTTTTGGTGAATTTCTCATGATCATTTTTAGTACAATTTTTTTCCCCAAAGCTGTGGGATAAATAGTTTTCAAGATACGGCCGCGATCCATCCTTAATGGGACACCTGGTATATATATATAAATATATTGCAACTTGTTTTAAAGTGTGTTAACTCTTCTTTCTGTACTTTCGTCAATTAAATAACTTAAAACACTATGTTGTGATGCAACTTGGAATATTTTGTATTTTAGCTAATGCCAAACAAATATTCTGACGAAAAACATCATCCCTGCGGCATTTTCCAACAGAATGAAGTTATAACTCGAGATTCATAGCAGTACGCTAAACACAACCGCTACAACGGCAATCAATAGAGATTTGAATTTAAAATTTGGCTCCCGGGTATCTAGATCGGTTTTTGATTATCTTATTTAATTTATCCAGGTAAAATTGACAACAAAAATGATCGATATGGCAAAATTGGACACTTTAACTTTATTAATAAGGTTTTTTTTTGTGACAACGAGAGATGTATCATCTTTGAAGGATTAGAAAAATCCCAATATTTAATTTTTTATTCGATATACTTGCCCAATGGGTTTCCACATTTTTTTACCTTCTCAAAAGTAAGACTTATCGAACTCTATTTTAGCAATGATCTCTTCATGTGATGTACCTTTCTTTCCAGTTACCATTGACTTCCTGTTGGAAAAGACAATGAAATCAATAAAGCTCATATCCAGAGAATAGGTTGGATTCTGAACGAATTCGCAGCGCAAATTGATCAATTTCGATGTTAAAACGGAGTAGGGGTTAGGGAATTGGCTGCTGAAAATGCGTTCCAATCAAACACGAACTATATTTCAATGCTGGTTTCCAGTTGCAGATTTACCAGCAGGCTGAGTAGGTTGGAGTCTAGGGCGGCAGACCTTAGGGGCGGCAAATTTGGGGCCAATTTTTTTTTGTCTTACAGAAACTTAAAGAAAGAAGAAACTTAACTTAAATGTTATTAGGTCCCCACAAATAATTCCACAATAAATCCATACTCCACAATAATAACATGTAATATGTTTCACCACTTAGATATTGTTTTCTACAATTTTCGTGTGTGTTGTTCGTGTCTGTGTTCAAGAGGCCTCGCTTTGAGAGGTAAAAATGAAAAGTTCGATGATCTGCATAACGGAAATTATTGTATGATTCTGGAACTGTTAGCTGAATTCGATCCTTTTTTAAACGATTTTGGAATCAAGGATGTGGATGTACCAGTTACTGATCAAAGATCGTTTGCGATGAGTTTATTCTCTTGATGGAACATAAAGTCTGATTGGAGTCAGATTTGAGATGAGATGCGAAGGGCGAAATATTTTTCTTTAAGGATGGGTTGGGGACCAACTTAACCTTGTCATTAGATACGTTTTGGAAGCAGGCAAACCTTGTCCGGTGGGTACAATAGGGCTTATAGGCTAAAATTCGAAGCCAATAATATTTTCTTTATTCGTTCCTTACTCTGCGCGCTCTTTAAATTTAGTGGCAACGGCTGCTGAATCTTACACAGGAGCTTGTCGCTTCTTTATGTTGCCTCAAGAAATCTCCGTTTTTTTTTGTAAGTTCGACACAACGCTGGCAAAAATATATGACTGAATTCGGAAAAGGAAAAACGCTAAAGAGCATAAATCTGAAAGGTTGGTCAGATAGAGAGGACGCATGTAGAGGTTTGAGAGATTCTTGGCACGAAGTCCTTAAAACTTTGGAATCAATCAAGGATGATTGTAACAAAAAGCCTGTAACGCGAAACAAACCGACGAGAATACTTTTGAATTTAGAATAATTGGAAAACGGCGGTAATGGTTGTTGTGTGGTATGTTTTTTTTTTGAAAAGAATAAATAAAGCGAATGTTCAAATTCATGTTTTTTTTCTTTATTTGGGTTTTTCGCCACGATCTAAAACTCAAAAAATATCAAAAATATCTGTTATTATGTAAATAAAGACATTACTTAGTTCAAATTCTGGCTTCTACCGTATATTTGGTCACTGTTACCGATCTTTACGAATCTCTTTGCAAGTTTTCTGTAGCAGAACGAGAAAATCTTAAGTATATCGAAGAAAGGGCGATGGAATTAAGCGTGCCGAAGCATTATACAAAAGACATGGGAAGGAGTCAACCGAAAAAGAAAAAAAATATGATGAAACACCCGATGAAGAAATGAGAATGACTGTGAGTGATACTTTCAGGGTTAACACATTTCTTATCCTCATTGACAGACTCGTATCCGACTTTAGAAAAACGACAGGAGGCTTACAACAGTTTCAATGAAAAGTTTTTATTTCTGACCAAAGCAAATGAATTGCCATCATCAACCATTACGGAAAAAGCCCTTTTCATGGAAGAAATGTATCTTAATGATTTAGAGACTGGCTTAGTTCAATGCATACATTTTCAATACCACCTGAAAGAATCTTCTGAAAGAATTTTGGTAAAACTAGATTTTTAATCATTAAAAATTTTCTTCTTTCCTGTGAAAACAAAATGTGCAAAACGTTTATACAAACTTGGATATAGCAGTTCGCATGGCTCTACGTATACCAGCGACAGCGTTCGGGTGAGAGAAGCTTTTCTTGCTTAAAACAGGTGAAAAATTATCTAAGATCTCTTATGCATAGAGTCAGAACTAATGAACAAGATTTCATACGACGCTATAATTGTTGATTTTGGGAATAGAAAATCGCGCAAACACGTATTGTAAAACTTTCATAACTTGTGCAATCTTAACTGATAAAAAAATTGTAATTAATATGATTGTGAACTAGGGTATCGAATTGTAGGGATCAGTAGGGTGGGGGGGGGGGGGTGTCAAAATTTGAATAGTCTACAGGCGGCAAATGTGTAAATCCGCCACTGCCGGTTTCGTCTTATTTAGCCGATATGGTCAGGACCCTGGTCAATTCTTCTGCTGCTTTCGAACGTTCAAATTGAGCCCGATCGGTGACAGTTTAAGGCCAGAAACCGGTCTCGCGAGATGCTTTTGGCGTTTGATTGTAACTGAAGGATTGGGAATTTTCACGTCGAGCGGGGCAAAAAATCCTTGATTTTTAAATATTTTTAATGTTCTCCTCTAAGGGGCCTCCTCTAAGGGGTGTTTTACATTGAGACCGCAAACAAGTTTGATTCAACTCGCTCGCCTCGGATTGGTTCCGTTCGACCCGGATTCGCTCGACGTTCATTGTGAATAGATACATGCTGATTCATGCGTTGGTTTCTAAAGCAGAATCAGAAAGTGTGAAGGATGCGTAAAAGTTCATGTAGGATATTGGACATCTGTTTGTTCATGTTCGTCATTACTATTCTAAGATACTTGTCATCTCAACAATCATTTTAATCTTTACTGTGCTTCTCAGTTTAGTTTACAGTTTACCTGTTCCTCAGTAATGCTCCCAACGGGACGTCTTGAGGGTGGAACTGCTACTCGTGATGGTTCGAGCATATGGAAACTTAACTCATTAATCCACTTATGATCCATGAAATGTGAAGGCGTTAAGACTCCATAATAATTTTAACTTTTCTTCGGTTTTTGCAATGGTTTTTCCAGTGTTTAGTCAACAAATTAAAGTCCATATTTTTTATGATGCAAAAATTTGGAAACTATCTAATTTCCAAGGCTGTCAAAACAAAACTAAATATTTTATGGTCTTTAAGTACAAGGAGCCACATTAGCTGTGGTGTCTAAGGAGTCAGCCTTACGTTACGGCAGTTAATGTGGACCGGGTTCGAATCCCGTACTAGACAAAAACGTTTTTCTAAAATTCTTGTGAATGTTTCTAGGTAAGAGTGTAAAATCTGACAAGGAATTACCTCTCAGTCACGCCAGTTCGAGGCTGGGTAAGGCCGGATGCCTTCTGAGAGGTTTTCTACGTTGGTCACTCGCCAGTCGATAGGCTTCTCGAGATTCTTTCGGTTAAGCACAAAACCGAGGGTTAATAGCCCAAGGAGGGTGCTGACCGGGGTTTTCGGTAGCTGATGACCGTGGTTCAGAACCCACGTTAAGCTGTAGGTCCAGTCGCTAAATAGCCTTTTCAGTTGCTGATGCGCCTTTAACCCTAAAACTTTACTTTACTTTCTTTAAGTACATGGAGCATTACCAGAAACGAAGTTACTTTCCAGAAATACAATCACCTTTAGGAATGCACTTTCATATATCGACGGCATCTGACGTTCCATTCTCTCCTCGAATATATTAATTTCCTGGTGATTTTTAGTTAATTTGTCATGCCTAAAGATTAAAAGTCTTAAATATATTTCTTTAACCATTAAATGATCTGGTGCCTTTTTTGTCATTACGCGACTTCAGTGTCTGTCAGACACCTGCTTTTAAACTTTGGGTTTTTTTACGCTTGATCATTAATGAAATGCGCGAAAAATACCTGCAAATGCTAATAAATGGTGAAAAAATACTCTAGTTGATTAAAAATATTCATTTTGTTTTATTACAAGATATACGAAGGCCTACCAGGCTAAAAACACACCGTAAAGTAAAAAAGAATTCACTAATTTGTGAAAAAAATATAATATAAAATGTCACAAAAATTAGGGAGTTGGCAAAGCAAAAATACAAGTATTACAAATTTTTGTTGAGCATTGTTGTAGACAAATTGGTTTTTGACATTTTATACATATATAAGCTGTGACGCGGTTCACTGTGTACGGGCACAAAGAGCATTTTCTTTTCCTGTCTAGTTTGTCACTCATTTGTGGACTAATTCGTACAGTAGTCGGCCCTTTTGGAACAATGCAAGTTTTTATGACTTGTTCCAGATTATTATTTAGATAGAGGGAAGATTCTCGGCGTATCAGCTCCGGTCTAATCAGTGTCAAAGCAGTTTGCTTTGTAAAGTCAAATCTCTCTATATGTTCCGCATTTTTGCAACAATTGTATAAAATATAGCTGTTGGCTATAGCAATATTGACTATTTGGAAAAATATAGCAAGAGGCCATTTATAACATTTTCTGTTACAGCTATAGGTGACACATTTTTGGTCTATTCAATCAACCCCAGCTTTCGTATTGTCTATAATCTAATAGACATCTAATAAAAGTCTATAATCTCTGGTAAACTTTTGCTTTCTATTCTCGTAATGTTATCATCAAACCGAAGAGTTTGAAGAAGTTCTTTAAACCTTCTTTTAGCCAAAGTTGCGCGGAAAATTGGCCGCCCTGTCTCGTCACTTTTGAAGAGGGACGACACGGCTTCACTATTTGATTTGAATATTGTTGTCAATAAACACAAACCAATAAAAGCTTTCATTTCAATAGTATCGGTATCTCTAAAACGATAACGGTTTTTTTGTGGCAATGACTCTTTTACATTCCGCATTTTTTGGTTTGTTCGTAGAATGATTTCATCCAACATGTTTTTATTTATGAGGAATAAGAAAATATCTTCAAGTTTATGATTGTCCGCTAATAAACATACTGTGTTCAGTGCACCAGGGAGTTTTTTAACTACATTATGACTTCTCCTGTTCAGGGAAGGAGGAGTCTTGCTCCACGTATAACAATTTCTTTTCTCATGGTAAAGTTGACTTACTGATTGTTGCTGTTGAGGAGGGGGAGGAGATTGTGCAGAGGGTGATTGTACAACAACTCTCGCAACATCAGATCCGACAGAATAATCATCTGAAACGTCTGAGCCATTTTCCTCGAAATATATTTCGTTCATTACCTCCTCTGTGTCAAGGGGTTGAAAATCGGGATTTTCATCTGAATCATCAATTGAAAAATCCTCATCAGAAAGTTCATCGTCAAAAATTATATTGTCAAGTTCTGAGTTATCGAAACGAACTAGTTTACGGGGCCCAGGTTCATCCATGGCTCCTATAAAAATTAAAATTTAATTACAAAATAAGCATTACCAATAATAAAAGTCTACTAAAAAGATTATACGAGCCAAAAAAAAAGTTGGTGTGGTGAACTCTGTGCTTCCGTGTCTGGTGGACACCTAAATATATATCTCGTATGGAGCGTCCGTGTCTGTGAGACACTGTGAGTTTAAAATAATTGAATAAAAACCAATCAAAACAAAGGTAAAGAGCACGGTGATATGTCTCAATAAGTAATGGAAAGGTACTGAGACGCTAGATCAGGTTGGCCAAACAGTGTTCCCAACACAATAATTAAAATAATCGTAGGTGTCTATCAGACACTGAAAACCAGGTAAGGGTTAATTAATAAATTTTTAAGAAATCACAGGCTGCCACCTCATACAGAGTAGTTTACATAACGCAAGAGTCGATAACATAGTGATTTGTGAAGTGTTCTAGAAGTATTGTGCGAATAACTGGGTTAAGTATTACTAAAAATTCCATTTTGAACTTCTAAAGATTTAAATCAGAAATGAATGTTTTAATTAAAAAAGTTAAAATCAAGGTATATTCACTGACAAAAGTTAGTTAAATGCTTTATTAACAATTATTTGTTATTATTAATTTAATTCTATATTATAGGTGAAATTTGCTCTTTTCTTTTTAAATATACTTTATTTTCTAGCATTACCTTTATTAATTTTCCTTTTCTACTTTCTGTAAGGCAAAGATATTCAAAAATATATGATTTTCAGTACTTTAAGTATCAGTTTATTGGGAAATTTTATCGATTTCTAAGCGAATCATTTATTCAGCCATTTTGAAACAAGGTAATCCGCTGCTTTGACTGTAAATCAACATTTACATAATTCAATTATTTGCGTATATTATAACGAGCGGCTTCTTCGGCTTCGACCAATGGCGCTGCTCCGTTACATTTTCCCCCTTCTGTAAGCCTTTTAATTATATTGTTTGAGCATGAATTATGGACTAATAAGAATGCTAATAGGCTTAGCAATTCATATTTTAGTACGGTATTGCTTTCGCGTACCTTAATAAGGCTTGGTGGTAAAACGAAACAATATCTACGTTAATTTTGTGAATGCTTTTCAAATGATATTTCGGAACCGTTTTGAAAACGACTGAAACGCAAAGCCATATATGAAAATCAATACACTTTAATTATTAAAATGAAGCTTGAGAAAGATTTTGTATTATACCTGAGCCAAATTCAATGTGCTGATGATATGTGGAGAGCAGTGCCGGCTCGTTACTTTTATTAGGGAATAACAAAAACTATTTGCATTGTGTATATTTTTTCATTCTGTATGTATCTTTGTTTATATATAAATGATGGATTTAAGACAAAATCGATGCATTATTATCTGCGATGAAAAGTGGGTTTATACGTCAAACAGTGAATTATGCGCGGAAACCAGCTTTTCCGGCACTTAGATGAGAAATATTTGTTCAAAAAGTTATGCTCTGTGTTTGGTGGAATTTTGCAGGAATAATTCACTTTGAGTTAGTTTTTGATGGTAGAACAATAAATTCAGAACTCTAGCCAGCTACAACCGAGAAAATACTCAAGTTTAGTCAATCCTCAAAAAAACCTCTTGCAAAAAGATCAGGCAAGATCACATTTTTCATATCTGAGCACCTAAAAAATTTACGAGTTTGACTTACAGCATACAGCCCCGACCTCGCTGTATCAGATTACGATTTGTTTCGGTCTGTTGCTCACTTTTTGCGAGGAAAAAATGCACGACTGAAGAAGAGGTAAAAACTGGCTTCGTCGAGTCTTTCGCCTTCAAGGACTCATCTTGGTTTCAAAGAACATTGAAGGCCTAACATGTACAGGAACTTACGTTCTTTATAACTAGAATAGTGGAATAATCTTAATTCTATCTTAAATTCTATAGCTTATCTCTAAAGTATCACAGCGGTTCAGTTTCTGCATTTTTAAACTATTTCCAGGAGGGTGACAGCGAGGGAGTTGGGGTGCACTTCAAATCACGATAGATACTTCGCACTCGTGCACTTTGTTTGGCTTTGTTTTTAAATCGCGGTATAAAGTTTTATTTGTCCCACATCAATGAGCATCAGTGATTATTCTCACTGTTTTGGATTGAAATCTCTGAATTCACCCCACATTTGGATTCCATAACTCCATATGGGTTTGATAATGTAGCACTTTGTAGAGTAAAGAACTAACATCTATAACCTATAATCAGTCTCAATTACATTTGTCTGTAATCTGTACATTTATCATGAGTCCAATTTTCGCATATGAAACTCATACCCAGTCTTTATCGAGGGGGAAGAGGTTCTAATGTTGCCCTTAGATATTTTGGGAGAAATAATAGACAATTCAAAGATTTCATATAGAGGAGATAAAGGGTTATTCAAATTGGCCCTGCAAATTGGAAAGCTATTTGACGAACTGCTTTTTATCGATAATCCATAAAATTGTTTGTTGCTTTTCATAACATAGTCTTCGAGTTCTAATTCTTGTGCGTCTGAAAATACCGGTTTTCTACGAGTTCTGGGTTGTTTTAAAACAGTCCTCTTCAAGTTACATTTATGAAAAAATTACATAAAAACACACAAAATTGAAATATTTATTGCTTGCCTTAACTCGTGCGTGCGTCCGTTTCTCCCGTATTGTTCGTAAAGTCGGAATTATACACATTTGTAATGACGTCATTTTTGTTTATTTTTGTTTAGTATATTCCAAACAGCGGAGAGAACTAACTTTTGATAAAAAATGCTGTCCAATGATTATTCATTATTATTATCCATCACTGTCAATCAAAAACATTGGTTTGTCAACTTGTTGTTGAAAGTTATTTCGAAAAGTTTTAAATAATGCCGACAAAAAGATATATTAGGTATGAACAATCGCAGCTGATTTTAAATATATTAGCTTTTTTCAACTGGAAAAGGAACAAGTCCGAAACGGAATCGCACGTCCAATTGAGAATGTGATACAGCGAGCCGCACATACAACAAAATTAAGCCCAACAACAATAGCAAATATAAAGATGAATAGGATAAAATCAAACCAGGATTAGGCTTCCTGTATGTCTTCCAAGCAAAGAACCGCAAAAACCAAAACTGCAACATATTTGAAAGATAGAATTCGGGACACAATTTATTCTATGTACACCAGAATAGAATATGTAAAATTGACAACAATAAGATAAAAGTTTAGGGAAGAAATTGAATATTTTGTGTTTTCCATCGACTCCTTAAGAAGATGGATCAATAGTATAGGCTTCAAGTGGAAAAAATCAAATATTAGAAAATATTTGATGGACTTGCCAGAGTATTCATAAAAGAATCAATTTTTTAAGGAAGTATATCAAAAACAGAAATTTAGCCTGGAAGGTTTTACTCCAGTTTTCATTGAGGAGACGTGAATCTTTAGCAAGGGATCATTTCGTAGTAGCTGGAAAGATGACGCCAAGCATACGGATTCGAGAAAAAACAGTGAAGGTAAAAATTATCTTGTAAATCTTCATAATTCTGTATGTTTCATATTTTTTTGAGCTTATAATTTTTTTTATTTTAAAAGTAGGTCTAATCGGACGGTTTGGCCCTTCAAAGTTCTCTCGCGGATCTTTAAACAATTCGCAGCGAAACAATATAAGCAATATAACACATGGGCTGAAAAGTCCCGGGCCTAACAAAGAAAACACAGTTTTTTTGGTTCAAAATTAGCTTTATTCATCAACGTAATCTCCATCAAGAGCAACGCAATCATTCCAGCGCCGCTCTAACATTTCAATACCACTTTTGTAGAATGATTTATCTTTTGCCTCAAAATAGGCTTCAGTTTCAGCGATAACCTCTTCATTCGTGCGAAATTTCTTACCGGCGAGCATTTTTTTCAGGTCTGCGAACAGCCAGTAGTCGCTGGGAGCCAAATCTGGCGAATACGGTGGATGTGGGAGCAATTCGAAGTTCAATTCATGTAGTTTTGCCATTGTTTTGATTGACTTGTGACACGGTGCGTTGTCTTGATGAAACAATTTTTTTTTTCTTTGTCACATGCGGTCGTTTCTTTGCAATTTCGGCCTTCAAACGCTCCAATAACGCTATATAATATTCACTGTTAATGGTATTTCCTTTCTCAAGATAGTCGATGAATATTACACCACGCACATCCCAAAATACCGAGGCCATAACCTTTCCAACCGATTGTTGTGCTTTCGAGCGGTTTGGACGAGGTTCACCAGTTGCTGTCCACTCAGATGACGATGGTTTTGATTCCGGAGTGAAGTGATGGATCCATGTTTCATCCATTGTCACATATCGACGTAAAAATTCCGGTTTGTTACGTTTAAACATGGCCAAACACTGCTCAGAATCATCAACACGTTCTCGTTTTTGGTCAACAGTGAGCAAACGCGGCACCTACTTTGAACAGAGCTTTCTCATAGTCAAATGCTTATGCAATATAAAGCCAACACGTTCTTTTGATATCTTTACGATGTCAGCTAACTCACGGAACTTCACTTTTCGATTATTCAAAACGATTTTGTGGATTTTTTTTATGTTTTCTGGTGTTACCGCCTCATTTGGACGTCCACTGCGTTCTGCATCATCGGTGTCTCTACGACCACGTTTGAAGTCAGCAAACCAACGTTTTATTGTTGGAGCGGAGTCCCCATAACACTTCTCAAGCCATTGCTTCGCTTGAACGGTATTTTTTCCCATCAAGAAGCAGTGCAAAATTAAAATACGAAATTGTTTTTGATCCATTGTTTTGAAAATAACAAAAGTAGCGTCACTCTTAGCACAATAACTCACAAACTAATGAATAGAATATCATGAAATTTTAACAGCTGTCTTTTGAAGTTTTGTATTAACTGAAAAAAAGGTGACTGCAATAAAACTAGCGCCATCTATGTGTTAGGCCCGGGACTTTTCAGCCCATGTGTTATAGCCTAGGAAAGCAAAATATTAATTTGACGTATTTAAGGATTATTTCAGATTATGATTTCTGGGAAACCTTGCAAAGCCCAAATCACCAGATGATTTTATCAGGACAAAATCCTTTGGATTCCAAAAAACGAAGATGTTTTATAAGGCGTTCAACTCTCAAAGTAACAAGATTCAGCAAGATAATTTTATAATAAACTACACCAATATACAAAAGTCAAAACGCGCAAGAAACAAAAAAAGGTGGTCCATCTCGACAGTTTTCAACTACAAATTGGATCCACCTACTTTCAGATAGTTGTGCCGCCCAAAATCAGAATCATGCCATGGTCCTATAGTTTTAACACTGATAGTTGAACGAAATAACAATATAACCGACATACAATATTAAATACCCAAAAGAGGTCATTCGTTCCTGCCAAATGATTGAATGTTTGGGAGAACAAAGAGACATATTCGAAAAAAATTTTGGATTTACATACCAGCCGACTATGAAAATATTATAGTTGAGGCTAATGAAAATTTTGAAATAGAAAGGCCCAAAAACTGAAGATATTATAGACATAAAAAAATGGTGGCCGAACCATTATAAGGAACTGGTGCTATCTATGGGTTTTTATAGCAGGGGCGTACCCAAGGACAAAAAAAATACTTTTGCAATTTCCAAGGTGTCAGGATTTACATTTTCCAAGTTCGCACCAGGTTTTGTGACACACCTGAATCCATATATTGTTTAATAAGTTATAAATTCCAGCTCTTATATATATATATATATATATATATATATATATATATATATATATATATATATATATATATATATATATATTCTATATAGAGTACCTTACTTATAGTATAGAGTATCTTACTATCAAATAATACTCATGAATATGCTGGTAAAATATAGCATAGTTTTGGGGTTAGAGGTACATCAGAGAAGACTATTTAGCGACTGTACCTACAGCTTAACATTGATTCCGAACCATGATCATTACCTACCGAAAACCCTGGTCAGCACCCCCGTCGGGCTATCAACCCTTGGTTTTGTGCTTAACCGAAAGTATCTCGGAAAGTCTACCGACTGGCGAGTGACCAACGTAGAAAACCTCTCAGAAAGCATCCGGCCTTACCCAACCTCGAACTGGTGTGACTGAAGGGTAATTACTTGTCAGATTTTACACTCTTATCTAGAAACACTCACAAGAATTTAAAAAAAACTTTTTATTTGCCTAGCAGAGATTCGAACCCGCTTCAAATTAATTGCCGTAACGTAAGGCTGACGCCTTAGACACCACAGCTAATGTGGCTCCTGTGGGTAAAATGCTAATCAATGAAAAGAAAATAACAGATTTAAAAAATATATTCCAGAGAAGTATCAAAATTTCTAGACAGATGTTTTTGCATGACCAACAATTTTTAGCAAACAGTGAATATCAAGAAAATCATGACTAACTAACATTTCTTCTGAAAAAAAATCTTTGAAATTTGTATGTACATCAAAGATGACATTTCGAAAAAGAAATTGATCCAAAAATTTTAAGTAAAAATACCTCTATGAAAAATGTGTTTTTTTTTATAATAAATAAATCTCCCAAAAATTATACGTTTTTATTTACCAACTTCCATTTTAACTGCTTTAGCACCATACACTACTTTAATAAGAAACATATTTTTGTTAATCCTGAAATGCTTTAATGAATGGTCTCGTGCCTTTTTCGTGGTTTTAATTAAGATATTGCACGCAGCAATTTGTATGTTGGGCAGTGTATTTCAATAATATACACACACCTACCACAGGAATATATTCCACGATGTTCAGATCGAATATTTCTGACACTTTTGTTGATGAGTTCGGTTGGATAGATTCAATAGGATATTCAAGGAACAGTTTCACTGCCCGGAAGCTCCACATTTTAAATTCAAATCGCTATTGATTGCCGTCGTGGCGGTTGCGTCTGTATAATCGCGTCAATGCCGCGACGCGTCTCTATTCAGTTTGAATATACCACCTGAGATGATGCACAGATGCCAGTTGTTGGAACATTATTTAAAACCGTATGGAAAGTATTTTATTCCATATCTCAATATCAGGTTTTATTTTGTATTATATTATTTATTTAAGACATGTCACTATATCCTTAGTTTAATATACATTACGTAATGTACCTCAAATTTTATAATTTTTTTCTATAACACCTTTGTTAAGTGAATGTAAACAGCAACAAAATAAGAAACGTAAAATTATCTTAATCACTACAATATTGACAATATACAAGGTGTTAGGTAAACATGCGGCAAGAATTAAAGGGGTTATTCCTTGACTTATTTTAAGAATATTTTGTTGTATGATGATTTTTGAAAAACCCCTTTCTAAGATAGTTTCGAAGATACAGGGTGAAAAAAATTTACGACATTAACAACATTTGATTATCAAAAAGTACATGTAAAGTTGCTCAATCTACAATAAATGTTCGAAATGACTTCCTCCAGTCTTGATACAAGCATTCAATCTTCTCGCCATTGACTGCCGAACTCTTTCACACCAGGGTCGTTTCTAATTGAGTTACCCCCAGCAATTATCCGATTTCGCAAATCATCCGAATTCTTCGATGGAATAGCGATGGAGTAGCGAACTAATGACTTCAGATATCCCCAGAAGAAATAATCCAGGGGGTTTAAGTCCGGGGATCGTGCAGACCATGCCTGTGACCCACTTCGACCAATCCAGCGATAGATAAAAAATCACGAGCAACCAAACTGAAATGTGGTGGTGCACCATCGTGTATAAACCACATTTCATGCCTTGTTGCCAATGCTACATCTTCCAGAAACTCAGGCAGCGTTGCTTCCAAAAAGTTGCGATACACCTCGCCAGTAAATCTTTATGATAAAAATACCGGTCCAATTAGATAGTCACCTAGAATTCCAACCCAAATATTCAACGAGAACTGATGTTGAAAACTATCTTTGCATACCTCATACGGATTTTCACCTGTCCACACATGGTTATTATGAAAATTCCTTATTGCGTTTCTTGCGAAAGTGGCTTCATCGGTGGAAAAAATTTGTGTCAGGAATAGAGGGATGCGAAATAAAGTTTGCAATTTCCATTGACATAATGCAATACGTGGAGGAAAATCAACAGGTAGTAGTGCCTGAACGCGTTGAATGTGGCATGGATACAACAAATTGGCCTTAAGAATTTTCCAAACTGTCCAGTGACTCACATTCAAAGTATTTGCAATTTTTCGTGTAGAACTACCAGGCTCTTCCGCTATCATGTCCAGCACATTCTGTACCAATTGTACCGTTCTTACAGTCAGTGATCTTCATCGATGAATGTTTTCGAAGATTTTTCGGTCAGGGACATTACGGACTGGAAATCGTTAACTGTACAATCGCCTAGCTGGTAATGTATTGCCATCACAAGTCCAGATATGAAGTGCATGTCAGTCATCTCGGCGTTTGTATACATTGTGATAGGAGGACTTCACTCACTATTTAAGACACGTCAAACAGCCAAACGTCCCTCAATCTATGTAAACAAATGCGATGAAATCCACTTACTAGATAAAACAGCCGTTCCAAGTAATCGAAAAAAAAAATTGTACTTGGCAAATTCATTGACGTACACCATACTTTTATTTACATTAATGATTTCAACAAATATCGAATATGGTTGTCGCAAATTTTGTTCGCACTGTATCTTCGAAACAAAGGGGTTTTTCAAAAATCATCATAGGACAAAATATTCTTAGAATAGGACAAGGAATAACCCCTTGCATTTTTGCCGCATGTTTGCCTAACACCCTGTATATCTGCATGGTTTAAGTAAACATGGTTTAAAAATTTCTTGCAATAATGCTTTGACTTATTATCGCAGTCATTGCAGCGCCCTCTTTTTTTAAGTCGAGTTGATCTTTTTTGGAGGCTCGTACTTAACCAACTTTAGGATCCATGTCTCCTTATCAAAAAATCTGTTGGTGGCACGAATCATTACATTTTCTTCGGTAAACATTTTTCTTAAAATTATTAAAAATAAAACATTTTACATACTGAAATATTTCTACAAATTTATATAAAAGTGTATATGCGTATCATTGTAATTTATACATATTAAAATCAATAACTTACCTTATTCTTTCAGAAAGATTCACCTATCCTTGTTAATGTTATTATTTGCTTTGTATATAATTGATGCATTGATTGCTGCTATATTTAGGAGCTGGCAAGAAACAGTTAGTGACCATCTCCTGGAGATACGTGATACGTTAAAATGTGCACACATGCACATTGGAGCTTTTTTGGCATAGAAGAATGTAACTATCTCGGATTCTAGACATAAGAATCACGGTCTTGTTTTTATTTGGCACGTACGACATTAAAGTGGTGTTTTTTCCTGAAAGCCAAATATGCTACTATAAATTTCTCTATTTTCGAGATTAATGAATACATTGGGCAAATGTGGCTTAGTTCTTTATAAACTATCAACTACAGTTAGGTCGTCTACAGACAGCCTTTTTGTGGCAATTTGATAAGAAGTAAAACAATTGTTGATGGTTACGTTCTTTCTTGATTTGTGCAATGGTTTGCAATTGAGCAGCTTCAGCAGGTAATAAATACTCAAATAAAAAAATAAATATAATGTTATAAATACTACTCTTTTGTATATATTTGTTGACAGGTGGTTATAAACATGCATTAGCATTACTCATGCGGATACATCGGAGAAGCGAAGATCCAACACCCACTGAATAAAAATGTTAAATAACCAAAAGATATTCTTTAGTTTTGTAATTATTTTGTGAGCGAAAAACCAATATAAATCATAATTAGAAAAACAAAACACATACATACTGTTTAAATCACTAATTTTATTTCAATAAAATAGTCACTGTTAAATATACATAATAAAACTTCCCCGAAATTGGCTAATATGGATAATATATTACAGTACATTATAATATGTATACTACATTAGTAATTAATTCAGAATCAAAAGAATCACTACCCAAAATTATATACATATTTGTTTCATTGAAGTTTGTAATACTTTTAAAACCACACCGATTCTTCAAATCATCACACTAAACTCTATTACCAATAACTCTTGATTTAATTATAACTCTTGATTTAATAATATTTGCAAATAAAAATAAATCTGACTGGTATCTCACTCTAATGCATGAACTGCCATAGATTTCCCAAATAAGAGAAGGCACTAAATCTTTTTTTTTTGTGAGTGGAAAACTTACAGTCGAACTGTGGGATTCTCCTGTTAAGGTCTACCTATTAGAAAACATCAGTCTTCAATGCCTACAATAAATTTCTAACCTATGTTTAAACATACCCTATCAAATGAATATGTTCAATCAATGTATGAAATGTACCAAAATCCTGAAAAACACTAAATATTTTAACTGTTTTGTATATTATTTTCTTTACTTTTTGTTTAGATAGTAGGTTTGCTCTTCTATTTTTCTTTTTCCTTACATACTCCTTCAGATGTTTGTTTTTATTCCATGGAATACTGTTTTGCCTTTATTGAACTAGTTGGTGTTCATCCAACTGATCACACAAATTTCTGTACTCTTCGACCATCTACAAATTAGATTATCCTGTAAAACTTTCATAAGTATAAGACTTTTCATATACGATTACCTTCCAAATCTCTAATCGAATGTTGTTCTTGTCTATTCTTGTCTAATTGTTGAATATTATTATTCGTATCCTACAAAATAGATGATCCTGTAGGGCTTTCTCATTGTTACTATTCTTTGCTGACACGCAGGAATATTCCTTGTTATAAATTTAGCAGGTTAATTTTTTTTGTTATTTTTTTATTTTTTGTTTATTTTTTTTTTCTTTATTTGGGTTTTTCGCCACGACCTAAAACAGAAAAAATATCAAAAATATCTGCTCTTATGTAAATAAAGAATCACTGGGTACAAACAAAAACCCAAATAAAAAAAATATGAAGACGCCACAATCATTCAGACATTAGCCGTGTACAGACAGCCTTTTTGTGGCAATTTGATAAGAAGTAAAACAATTGTTGATGGTTACGTTCTTTCTTGATTTGTGCAATGGTTTGCAATTGTGCAGCTTCAGCAGGTAATAAGTACTTAAATAAAAAAATAATATAATGTTATAAACAGTAATTTTTTGTATATATTTGTTGACAGGTGGTTATAAACATGCATTAGCACTACTCATGCGGATACATCGGAGAAGCGAAGATCCAACACCCACTGAATAAAAATGTTAAATGTTGAATAACCAAAAGATATTTTTTAGTTTTGTAATTATTTTTTGTTCTCTTCTTGTCTAATTGTTGAATATTATTATTCGTATCCTACAAAATAGACGATCCTGTAAAGCTTTCTCATTGTTACTATTCTTTGCTGACACGCAGGAATATTCCTTGTTATAAATTTAGCAGGTTAATTTGTTTTTTTTTTTGTTATTTTTGTATTTTTTATTTATTTTCTTTTCTTTATTTGGGTTTTTCGCCACGATCTAAAACTGAAAAAATATCAAAAATATCTGTTCTTATGTAAATAAAGAATCACTGGGTACAAACAAAAACCCAAATAAAAAAAAATATGAAGACGCCACAATCATTCAGACATTAGTCGTGTACAGACAGCCTTTTTGTGGCAATTTGATAAGAAGTAAAACAATTGTTGATGGTTACGTTCTTTCTTGATTTGTGCAATGGTTTGCAATTGTGCAGCTTCATCAGGTAATAAGTACTCAAATAAAAAAATAATATAATGTTATAAACAGTAATCTTTTGTATATATTTGTTGACAGGTGGTTATAAACATACATTAGCACTACTCATGCGGATACATCGGAGAAGCGAAGATCCAACACCCACTGAATAAAAATGTTAAATGTTGAATAACCAATAGATATTTTTTAGTTTTGTAATTATTTTTTGTTCTCTTCTTGTCTAATTGTTGAATATTATTATTCGTATCCTACAAAATAGACGATCCTGTAGGGCTGTCTCATTGTTACTATTCTTTGCTGACAGGCAGGAATATTCCTTGTTATAAATTTAGCAGGTTAATTTGTTTTTTTTTTGTTATTTTTTTATTTTTTATTTATTTTCTTTTCTTTATTTGGGTTTTTAGCCACGATCTAAAACTGAAAAAAATATCAAAAATATCTGTTCTTATGTAAATAAAGAATCACTGGGTACAAACAAAAACCCAAATAAAAAGAAATATGAAGACGCCACAATCATTCAGACATTAGTTGTGTAGAGACAGCCTTTTTGTGGCAATTTGATAAGAAGTAAAACAATTGTTGATGGTTACGTTATTTCTTGATTTGTGCAATGGTTTGCAATTGTGCAGCTTCAGCAGGTAATAAGTAATCAAATAAAAAAATAATATAATGTTATTAACAGTAATCTTTTGTATATATTTGTTGACAGGTGGTTATAAACATGCATTAGCACTACTCATGCGGATACATCGGAGAAGCGAAGATCCAACACCCACTGAATAAAAATGTTAAATGTTGAATAACCAATAGATATTTTTTAGTTTTGTAATTATTTTTTGTTCTCTTCTTGTCTAATTGTTGAATATTATTATTCGTATCCTACAAAATAGACGATCCTGTAGGGCTGTCTCATTGTTACTATTCTTTGCTGACAGGCAGGAATATTCCTTGTTATAAATTTAGCAGGTTAATTTGTTTTTTTTTTGTTATTTTTTTATTTTTTATTTATTTTCTTTTCTTTATTTGGGTTTTTCGCCACGATCTAAAACTGAAAAAATATCAAAAATATCTGTTCTTATGTAAATAAAGAATCACTGGGTACAAACAAAAACCCAAATAAAAAGAATATGAAGACGCCACAATCATTCAGACATTAGTCGTGTACAGACAGCCTTTTTGTGGCAATTTGATAAGAAGTAAAACAATTGTTGATGGTTACGTTCTTTCTTGATTTGTGCAATGGTTTGCAATTGTGCAGCTTCAGCAGGTAATAAGTACTCAAATAAAAAAATAATATAATGTTATAAACAGTAATCTTTTGTATATATTTGTTGACAGGTGGTTATAAACATGCATTAGCACTACTCATGCGGATACATCGGAGAAGCGAAGATCCAACACCCACTGAATAAAAATGTCAAATGTTGAATAACCAAAAGATATTTTTTAGTTTTGTAATTATTTTTTGTTCTCTTCTTGTCTAATTGTTGAATATTATTATTCGTATCCTACAAAATAGACGATCCTGTAGGGCTTTCTCATTGTTACTATTCTTTGCAGACACGCAGGAATATTCCTTGTTATAAATTTAGCAGGTTAATTTGTTTTTTTTTTGTTATTTTTTTATTTTTTATTTATTTATTTTTCTTTATTTGGGTTTTTCGCCACGACCTAAAACAGAAAAAATATCAAAAATATCTGCCCTTATGTAAATAAAGAATCACTGGGTACAAACAAAAACCCAAATAAAAAAAAATGTGAAGACGCCACAATCATTCAGACATTAGTTAATTTGTTTTCTCTACATGAGTTAAATAATATACATAAAAGTTATAAAAACGAATGTAAAAAACCAAAAGGAACTCTAATCTGATTTCATTCTTAACTTACATTTGAGCTTCCGTATTTTATGTAAAGATATATAAGTAAGTATAAGTACAACGTCAAAAACAGCACCAAAAGTCTAAATAACAATTAAAAGAAAGAATATTTCAAATCGATAGCAAACCAACAAAAGGATGCAGGTATAGGTTAAACTTATAAAACAATTAGTAAGATCGATAAATTGTTTTATTTTCCCGAGACTGTGATTGTCGGAAAGAGCGCGAAACAAAATTTCGGTCTAACTTCCGAATTGCTCCGAGCCGAACCACTATTAGCGATATTGGTTTTCAGTACAATTGTGAGGTTCGAGATTTTTTCTGGAATTGTCGACGTGACACCGGTACTAAGTTTAAAAATGTGTTTTTAAATTGATATAACTTTTTAATTATAAGGAAAAAAAATAAAAATAGTTTTGTTATAAAACTTATATATAATTGATGACGACAATATATATAATTGATGACGCACGGGTAAACTAGTTCAGCGGTTTAACTGTACATATTATTCGATATTTTGGGAATGGTTTTTTCGCTCAGTGGTTGCTATGTTTGTTAATAATGATCAAAGATGTCATACCTATGTCTTGGCAGCTTCAACTCCGGCTCTCAGTGTGTGTGTGATTGTTTATATAATTGCTGTCAAATAGTTTACCCACTAAACTAAATGAGGTTGTTGGGGTCGATTTCCATCTTAAGGGATAAATGGGTAAAAAAAATGCACTAAATAGCCAAAATTAAACCTTAATTAATGATTTTCTTTCAGAACAGAAGAAACATGGATTCACCATAATGGATTGGTATTGAATTAACTGTATTGTAACTTTTTAAAATATTCTGTGCATATTTCTAACAGAAATTCTCAAAATAGCACCGAAGCGTATCCGAAACAAAATTGAAAAAACAAAAGCGAAACAAAAAAAATGTTTCTAAAACATTTTCATTGGATTCTGATGAACGTTTAACTGCATTTACTTAAAAAGTTTCTGGCCCTAATTGTTCGAGTTTATGAATCGCCCGGTATTTAAAATTCAAATGCAGAAACGGGGCGGCCACCGATTCCACAACTTCGCCATAAATCTGCCTCCGAGTCCCGTATTGTATATTCGGGGGAGTTAATTTATATGCAAATATGGTGTAACCGTCAGAAAATGCGCGCCGAGTACAAATATAGACTTTTCGGCCGGGAGCTGACGGGACGGCCGATGTTTTAGTTTCAATTTGCGTTTAGTCGTTGGACGGCTTCGTCCCAGAGCTCCTACTTTTAACTAATTTTGAAAGTTTAATATTTTCATTTCGCGCTCCCAGCAAATGAGATATGCGATTTTCTTTCAAAATCAATGGGAACTTAAACAATATGCAACTGGTATGTTCCATAAGTTCCAGCCGTTTTCATAAATAGTTTGTTTTTCTTCCATATTTATTTTACTTGGCCAAGTGCATACATGTATTCGAAAGCCCCTTACCTTACTCTCTACCCAATTACGGGCATCCTTATTCTGAAAAACTTAATTTTAATTATCTTTCAGGTTTTTGGAAATAGAAATTTTAGGCGGCAAAAAACTTTTTTACCGCCGCCGCTTTTTCACTCTGGTTTTTAGGTTAGCCTTCAGGCTCCTGCCTATATGCGATAAATTACGCCCGAATCGAGTCCGATTTTTGTTTTTATGGGATTCTAGCTATCCCAGGAAGTGTCAGAATTCCCCCTTTCTTTTGCGGGGCATAGTCTGACATTACTTAAGATTACGGTTTACTACAAAGTCCAGAGAAACTTTGTGAAGGTTAACTTGATAATGAAAAACTGTCTCCATCGGAAGTGGGAAACTAGTTACGCCCAATGCCGGGCCAACGACCAGCGGGCGTCGTCGGTCCGCCATTTGGTGCGGGATAGCGGGATTTTTCGATAGCGGTTTCCTATTATGGAACTTATGTAAGCCGGAAACCCGAGAAATTCGGGCCCCATAGGCTTACTGCCACGGAAATTGGGGGACTATTGTTGGGGAATAATGGCTCCGTGGGAAGTGCGGAGCGCCGAGCTCAGTTGGGTCTGAAGTTGACCCAACAGTTGAGCTACTAGTTGCTCCACAAGGTTGGAGATAATGTCACCTTGTGGAGCGGGGTTGCTAGATGGAACTGAATTCCTTTGAGACCCCCCACACGAAGGTCGGTGGGGGTACGGCGTGTTTACGGGACTTGTTAACAGCGGCCCCACGAGATTTTCTCTTCGAAAGCCTGATGGCTTTCTCGGAGAGACCTCCATCTGGTCTCTTGCTGCAACCTAGAAAGTTCGCAGTATGCGTAGCTACACAGTTGCAGCAAGTTGGTGGGTCATTTAGATCCTTCTTGCACTCCTTTGTGGAGTGCTCGCCCGTGCATTTAACACAGGCCGGATCGGCATGACACTTTCTCGCCGTATGGCCGAATTTCTGGCAGTTGAAACACTGCACTACTCGGCCATTCGATCGCTGAGTTTGGATTTTTATGTCCTGTCCGAAGAAGGACTTTATGTCGTCTATCTCCTTGTCTTCCCTGGGGACAACGATTTGGACGATGGCCATCGGAGCGTCATCTTTCCCTGATTTTTTCCACCTTTCCACATGGATCGGATGGAAGCCCATTGCTTTTAGTTCGTTCGTTATCTCCGAGACTGGAATCGTCTCCAAGACTCCCCTGAAAGGAACTTAATGTTCCTTTCTTCGAGCAGCGCAGAAACTTCTCGGTAATCGTCAGAAGTCTGGGGGTGAAGATGAACACCTTCCGGCTTCGTGATCGACCTTGTGAACAAGATACCACGTTCCTTGCAGGTTTTCATTACCTGCAGGAACGCTTCCTTGTCTCTCAGCACGATTGGAGGCACTTTACAAGTCTTCTTTGGGACCGGAAGCTCGGCTTCCTGGTCAACCAAAGTTTGTGGAACCTCCTTAGGAGGTTCCAGTTTCCTGTACGTAGGTTTGTCAGAAACAGGAGACTCAGATGCTGGTTTTTTAAGAGGAGGAGAACCCTCTTTCACCTGCATCGAGTTCCATTTCTTTTTCCTCAATTTCTTCTTTGAGACTACCTCTTGGTAGTCTCCGGATTCGGGGGCCGAAGAATGGCTCCCTTCGTCTAGCATGTCCATCGCGGCACTCCCGACCGCGTCGTCGTCCGAATCTAGGTTTTCTTCCTGCACCTTTTCTTCACTCTTTCTTTTCTTTTCAACCTCTGGTGCTTTTATAAAAGCGCCAGAAGTTCTCTTTTTCTCCAGGCTCTTTTGCAGAGTCTGGCTTTTTTCCGTTCAGCGCCTTCAGATCACCGATGAGCTCGATCATTTTCTTCCGGAGGTCGTCGTTTTCGTCGGCCGCCATCTGATTCATTTCGAGCGCATACCGGTACTGATTCTCGAGATCAGTAATGCGCTTATCTTAATCGTCGAGCGCGTGTTTTAAGGCCTTATAGGCCTCTTCGGTGATGGCAAAACCCTTTGGGTTCGCCATCACTACTACCCGCCCGTACTACTGTAGCCCGACCACGTGTCGCGGAGCGCTCTAGAAGAGATGTTCACTCTTCAATGTCTCGGCCCGAACTTTTTTCACTTTTTTACACTTACCACTTCTTCTTTTATCGTAGTCAAAAAGCCACAGGAGCAGTTCTAAGAGTAATCTTTTGAGTCTTACCTGTTTCTATTCAAGTTCCGGCTATTCCGGTGTGTATCAGCAGAGCTGGCACGGGGTTGGGGACTTCTATCTAGTCCTGCGGTGTCGACTTGGTCGACTTTATTAATGCTGATAAAGATGTTTTGATCTCTGCTTCGGAACCAGGCCGCAAGGCCCGATTTCGCGAATAATACATTAAAATCGCATATTTTATATGGGATGCCCATGAGGGTGTGGTCGAGGGAAGGCGTAGTCTGTCGACTATGCGGATCCTTCGATGACTTGATCGGTAATTTTAAGTTGAATTTGGTACGGAAGCGGTATATCTAGCTGCAAAAGACCTTGATACATCGCTTGCTTGAAAATTTCTGCAAGTTCGGCCGTTGCTTCTTTCTGCAGTTGGTTTTGGTTTTGCACCGATGAGGTTTTCTGCTGTTTTCCTAGGCAGGTTCGAAAAACCGCGTTGTGGTTTTGGTTCTTTTCTTCATGTTGGTGATATAATGCTGATTGCATCTTCGTAGCAGGGGTACGCTTCTGTTTCTTTTGCTTTTCCACTCTTACGGGCTGAGAATGGAATTGTTTTATGTTTAGGATGGTTTTTCCATTACGAGGTACTGTTACTTGTACAATCGCGATGGGTTTATTATTTTTGTTTTGCCATCTCATGGTGGAGAGCGGATGGAAACCTAGCTGCTGGAGCTCGGTTTCAATATCCTTTAATGGTATGGTATTTACCTTGATGTTGGTGTCTGATATGAATATTCATTTTTGTTGAAAAGCTCTATGATGGCTTTTTGGTCTGATTCCGTTTTAGGGGTCAGAAGGACCCCATCCGGTCTCATTCTAGCTGGCCCGACAGCTATTTTGGGTGTTTTCAAAGCTTCCATGATGCTTAGAAACATTGATTTGTCTTTTAAGACTATTGGACTGGGCTTTCACCTTGTGGGCACTGTTGGTGCTTCAGTCTTTTCGATTCGTTTTGAGGCCTCGATGGGTTCTTCATTGTTGGTGGCTGACGTCGACGGGAGAGAAACCGGGAGAGATTTCATCCGAGGACTGACTTGCCTCGAAAGTAGACTTTTTCTTCTTCCTGCGTGTGCGGGAGCGAGTGAAAACCTGCTGGTAATCCTCTGTGTTGAAGACTAGTTGTGAGTTTTCGTTTTCGAAATCCGTTTGGATTTCTGTGCTTGTAGTTTCGAACACTGTGGTTTGTGTTTTCGGCTATTGATGTTGCGTTTTTTTAGTTTCTTTAGTTTGCGTTTCTATGTCAGAAGTTTTAAACACGCTTTTTGTTTATGTTCCTTTAGTTGAGGTTTTGGGTGTGATTTTTGGTTTAGTCTTTGAATCTTTCTTTAGGTTTAAAGCATTAAGTGATGCTTTGGATTCTTCGTAGCTTTTTGTTAAACTTTTTATTTCTTTTTCTGGTTTCGCATACTTTTTCTGGAGTTTTGTGAGTTCTACGTCGAGGTACTCATTTGTTGCCTCTAGACTGCCAATGTGCAGCAAATAATCATGTCGGCTAGATCTACGGGTAAGAGAGCCTGAGCTTCAGGGTCGTCATAGTCGTATTCGTGATCGCTCATATTGCAGGATCACCTACGCAGGATCACTTTTCACAACACTAAGATCACTACACTTTATATCACACCTTAGACTTGCCCTTCAGGAGCTCAAGAAACACGTATTTGCTCTCTGAAAGCTCAGGCAAGACTCTTACGAGCAGTTCGAGACATTTGCCCTATATATGGAGAGCACGCTAGTCTACCCGACTACTCGAAATTGATTTGCTAAAGTCAAAAATGACAATTTGAACGACACGCCCCTCTTTGGACTACCTTTCGATTTCGACGAGGATCAGCTCAAAGCGCCTTTGAAGGAGGATATATGTTATATAAATAAGATGTTTTTTTTAATTATTCGTTTTTGAATAAACTGTTCAAAAAAAGTTCAATTCATCTTCTATAAAAGTTTTGGGTTTTTCGGAAAGAACATTTTTTTTCCTAAAAAACTTTCATTAATTCTACATTTGATGCCGCAAGTTCTATAGTGGGCTAACTTTCTGTCTATTTTGTCTATCATTCATTAAAATCAATTAAAAAAATATTAAGAAAAATTTAGCCCACAATAGGACTTGTGGCATCAGACGTAGAACGAATGGAATTTGTTTTGTGGGCAGATATGTTATATAATGGATTAGTTCGGTCAATCAACAACAAGGAGACACGCGCATTATATACACGATTCAGTGCGTCACCAACCCAAGAGCGCTTGATGTCGAGTGGAGATAATTAATGAATGTCCTCTTTTTTGCCTTTGGACATCAATTGCAATTTTCAAAGGAATATGTTCACAGCAGGAAATAGTAAATTTATTAAAAAAATGTCATCTTTAAATAAACAATTTAAAAAATTGGGCTATGGAGGATATGGTAGCCGGTATTGAAGCTAGTATTAAAAACTTACCGGAGTCTTCTAAAGCTTTCGTCAGAGAGTCATGTAAAAGCAAAACTGAAAAAAATATTTCAAATAAAAGTGAAAAAATGCCAAATATTTCTATAATTGTCAAGCGTCTGCGAGAGAAGGATTGTTTTTATTTAAAAGCTGATAAAGGAAATAAGTTTGTAGTGATGGACAAACCTGATTACTTCGAACGCGTTGAAAAATTAATTCTAGATGGTCTTTATAAACGATTACCTAGGAATCCATTGTCAAAAATGATTAACGAAGTCAGAGATGCATTGAAATCTTGTTAAAGCCTTATTTCTGCTTTTTTAAAAAGCAAAATACATGTTTCTAATCCAAAAGTACCAAGATTGCATGCTCTTCCAAAAATGCATAAACGAGGAAAATCAAATAGACCAATTGTATCAGCCACTGATTCTCCAACATACAACTTGGCAAAGTTGTTAACAAAGGAACTTTCCTGTTCTGTGATATACTCAACCAAATTCATAGAAAAAGTCAAAAACACACATATACAGGAAGGTGAGGTTTTGGTTTCCTTTGACGTTTCATCGTGGTCTCCGAGTGTCCTGATTCCACAATCCTTGAAATACCTGAGGGAGTTACTCGAGTTAAACGGTTTTGATAACAAGATTGTTTCTGAGTACATCTCCTTAACAACATTATGTATGAAGCAAAATTGTTTTCAGCTTAATAATAGGTTTTATGAACAAGAAGGAACGGCAATGGGCAATCCTCTGTCACGACTCTTAACCAACTTATTTATGAGTAAATTTGAAACCGAGGCAAAAGATGAATTCATTCATTCATTTCGAAAAATGAAAATTTATATGATTTTATTAAGAACTTAAATAGTAAATCCCAAAATATAATATTCATAAATGAACTCGAAAACAACGTTAGTTTACCATTTCTGGATGTTTTAGTCAGTAGAAACAATAAAAATAGGTTAGATTTTGATATTTTCAGAAAAAAACGATTATTAACGAAAATTAACGATTCAAATCATAGCTTCCAATTAAAATGGCTAGTTTAAATTTTATGGTAAATATATTAATTAATTTTCTTTTAAATAAAAATAATTATAACAAATAATTTAAATTAAATAGGATGGTATCTGAAGTGAAGTAGAAAACATAAGTTCAGAAAATAATTAAAAGAATCTTCGACTTTTCAAAAGGATCAGAACACAAAGAAATTCATGGTAATACCAATTTATGCCCAATTAACAAGAGAGCTAGGCAAAATTTTGAAGAAAGTAGACATTAAGGTTGTGTACAAACCATATAATAAATTAAGAGAAGTTCTGGGTAATCCAAAGGATAAAGTAGAGCAACATGAAAAGTCGAGGATTTACGAAATTAGTTATCAAGATTGTTATCGAAGGTATATTGGGCAAACAAAAAGATCCATATTGACAAGATATAAAGAACATATTACCTACATTAGATATGGGAGAAATGAAAAATCTTGTGTTGCCCAACATGTAAATGAACTCGACCACAGTATAGATATTAGTAATTTAAGACTAATTAAAAGTGTTAATAATATTAGGGCTTTGGATGCATATGAAAGCATTCAAATAGAAAAATGTAAGAAAATCATGAACCGAGATAAATGGCTTATCCCGTTCAGTCAACTTTTTTCATATAAATAGAACATAGTTTAGTTTTAGAATTAGATTAAATCATCTCTTGATGATGCTAACATGGTTAGCGAAACGTGCGTCGAGCAGTTCAAAAAAAGTGATTTGGTGTTTAGTGGTAAATCTATTCAACTTTAGTGTTTCACACCAAAGGTTCCAATAGAAGAATTGAAATCTCGTTGAGTTTAACAAAGAAGCTGATTCAAGAATATTTAGTAAGATAATAGTAAGATTTAGTAAGATAATCAACATAATAAGCCAGAAAAAAATATATTTATGTAAAAAGTGCGGAAATCCCAGAAAAAATTTTTTTTGATTGTTTAAAAAGTTACTCGGTTTTTTTCTGAAAATTATAATTATATAAATATTATAAATTTAACCGCCTAACCGTGCCCTCTATCGCCGCTTCTGTGTAGTTTCCAGTTTTCCCCTACTAGCGTTCTCTTATCTGAAACTGGTGCGAGACGGCGTTATCTGCGACTACCGTGCTAAAATCGATTATGGATCAGAATTCATTTCAATAAGTTTTGCCGTGCGTAACAGAGGGAGCCACAAATCCTTAATATTAAATTTATTGTGTTTTCTTTTTATTTCCTGGCAATTTTTATAAGTTTATTCGTGTAATATCTCTAGCTTTTAACGTATGAACCTACATGAATTCCGCTTCATTGCTTCTTTGATTATTCAAATTGTATTGTGTAGTTTTCACTTCCAAATAGATCATTGGATTAGTGTGTTGTTTATATTGAAGGATCTTGACCGATAACCAATGATGGAGCGAATGACGAATCGTGTGAATCAAACTATGACACGGATTACCATTTAGTGTGAGTTCGATGTTAACCAAGGCAAATATAATCTATATTAATCAGCTTCATCAAGTCGTACAAAACACGTTGATCATGATAGATGAGACGAGATAATCAGACAAAGTCCACCATAATTAAATAAATACGAAATAATATTAGAGAGTTTTAAAACAAGATGTTGTTATTTAACAAAATTTGATATTTTGCAAATTTTATAAATTTATTTGGAAAGTTGAATGTTCACGCTTTCGAAATATTATCTCTCAAAAAATGTTTTATTTTAAGAGATATTTTGACATTCTACTTAGCGGATCTCTATTGTTGTGATTGTGTGAAAATAACTCAAATGTCACGAGATCGTGTACCATGCCGTTCTTGAGGATTATTTATAAATCTGTAAACGGACGAGCGACAGTATGAATGCAAAAGTATAATTATCGTCATTGCTTCTTACGTTATCTGGACATGAATAAAATGATATGGGGATCTGAATGATGCAGAAGCACGAGATTCTGATCGTCTCAAAAATATCCAAGGACGTGACGAATGACATTTTAAACCTCTTGTACTACAAAATTGGCATGAATATATTGGGTAAATGTATGATGCATTTGTTGAAGCTACAGGTAGGACTGCTTAATATAACGAATCCTTGTTTTACCGTCAATTAACAAAACTCTTCTCATATTTTATATGTCGGTGTTTTGATTCGTGCCTTAACTAACTTTTTTTGTCTTGATATTTGTTTTTGTCTTCGCATTTACTCGTTTTTTAGGAATCTTTCTCATAGTTATTTTCTTTTCTCTAACAATTACTTTTATTACTTAATCCCACAAAAGAGCTATCGTTTATAATTATGTATTATATACTTCTCAATATACTTCTCTCGTTATATAGAGGGTGTCCAATAACTTATCCGCTAAAGAGTAATTGGTGATAGTGGAGATCAAAATAAAACGATTTAGTCAATAAATGTGTTGGTTAGTTATTAAGAAAACAGAGTGTTGAAAGTGAAACTAAATTTTCCAAAAATTGAGATCATTTAAAAATGGTTTAAGATATCAGATTCAAAATCGGGGTAGTTGGGTTTTCAAAGACGACAAATCCGAATTTCGTACTAGTTTGAGCCTAGTTCCTAGAGGGAGTTTGCTATCTACTTTGGGAAGAATCAACTCTCGCATATTTTTTACCGTATAAAGCTGGGAATATTTTGACTTCTTTGAAATCTGCAATTTGCAATGTGTGTCTTGAATACAAGGAAAAAAAACATTAAAATGTCAAAAATACAACGGACTTTATTTAAAATAACAGTTTTTTAACATTTACTTTAATAGGTGTTGAAAGTGTCCGCCGTTTAGCTCAATACACGTTCGCAGGCTCTTTGTTAAGTGACGGCTCACATTTAATAATGTATTTTCTTCATTTGTAATAAAATTGCCCGAGTCTTGGCTCATGTATTGTTTTAATCATGGTAAACCATGGTCATATGACCCCAGAAATAAATGTCTAACGGATTAATGTCTGGGCTACGAGGTGAACAAGGAAGCTCACCATAGCGCCCAATCCATCGATGTGGAAAACGTTGATACAAATGATTTCGCACTGTAACAGTAAAATTCGATCGAACTCGTCTTGCATGAACCACATGTTTTGTCTTAAGTTTAGAGGTATACCGCCCAAAAGGTCTAATAAATGATTTTTCAAAAACTGTACATATTGATCTACATTCAGATTTTTCGGAAACTCAAATGGGCCGATTAAAAAATTGTCGATAACGCCACACCAAATCTAATTAACAATTCGAGCTGGAAATGTCGCTCTCTTGGTAGGTGTGAATTTTCCAGGGTGTAGTAATAACTATTTTACCAGTTAAAAAATCCGCCTCTGGTAAAAGTTGCCTAAGTAATGTCTGAATGATTGTGGCGTGTTCATATATTTTTTTTCCTTTATTTGGGTTTTTCGCCACTATCTAAAACTCCAAAAATATCAAAAATACCTGTTCTTATTTAAAGAAAGAATCACTGGGTAAAAACAAAAAACCAAACGGAGACAAATTTCTCAGTGATTCTTTTTTGTAATAAATTTTCCTAACGAACAAAATTTTAAAGGTATAAAAATGTTATAAAAAATTTTACAAACTTTTAACGTAAACGTTTCGGAGGGTACTCTTCCCCCGTTTTCAAAACTAAACTAAAAAATAAATTATATTAATTTGTAATATATAAAGTAAAAGTAAAGTTTTGGGGTTAGAGGCGCATCAGCAACTGAAAAGGCTATTTAGCGACTGGACCTACAGCTTAACGTGGGTTCCGACTGAGGGGTGATTCCTTGTCAGATTTTAAACTCTTACCTAAAAACATTCACAAAAATTTTTTGTTTTTAGAAAAATTTTTTGCCTAGAACGGGAATCGAACCTGCTCCACATTAACTGCCATGTCGTAAGGCTGTCGCCTTAGACACCACAGCTAATGTGGCTCCAATATATAAAGTAACGAGTGAAAGTAAATATATTTTTTTTGTATATGTTAACATTACATTTATAACATTACCTATATAAAAAATTTATATAGGTAATGTTTACTGTGTGATTGTTTATTGTACTGATTGTGTATTCAAATATTTAAATGTGTTTAATTGTATTCTTTAGAATCGCGAACCATATTGAATTTAAATCTACCGAAAGCATAGCAATACAGTTATTTTTATTTAAATTAATTATAGCGGATTCTTTTAATCTTCTGTATTTTGTTACCGATTCTTTTAATACCGTTTTGGAATTATTGCAATTGATTTTATGATATTTCTTAGATAGTGGCGAAAAACCCAAATAAAGGAAAAAAAAGTTGCCTAGTCAGTAAACAATGTCCTCTTCAGGAACACGGAGTCTTCGTTTTTCTTATGTTGAAGATTTTGACAAAATTCTGATCTAACCCAATAAATTTTGTGGCAATAAATTTTATCACTGGTAAAAAATGGTAGGGAAACATTTTTTCTTTATGAAGAAGTTTTAGAACGGTAGATTTGCAAATCCCTGTAGATGTATCGTAACGCCTAGTGCTTAGTTCAGGATTTTCCGCGATACTAGCAAAAATGTCCTCTTGTTCTATTATTATACGTTCCGGTCGTCCACCAGGATTGTTATAATAAAACGAACGTTTCGCCTAACTGATTGAAAATTCTTTGAAAAATTTGTCGATCTCGGATGATTCTGGTTGGGCTGAGCTGTTCAAACATTGTAACTGCAGGGCAACTATTATAATTTAGTTGTGCATAAACGCAGAGCATATTCTTTAAATCACGATTAGGAAACTGATTTTTTTTTTAATTTTTTACAAATTATTTAATACAACTCAAGATTGGAGAAATTTGTTTCCATCTACGTTTAACAGGAGAAATAGAAAACAATGACAGTTAAACAAAACAGTGACAATTAAATATTTTTCAGCCATCAATGGAATGTGTAATGAAATATTGGAATACGAATATCTCACAAATAGCATGAGATATCGGTATTGACCAAGGGTACCTTTTTTAACGTGGAAATTATGACTTTTCGCTATTTTGAAGTTAAACTATGAGAGTTAAAATATGATAAATCTTTATTCCATTTTATCAGAATGCGCTTTATTCAAATGCCACTGTACCCTAGAAGGCTTGATGGCTTCATTTAAAAATACTTTTTGGCAGTTTAATCTCATCGACTTGATATGCAATTCGTCCGTAGGAGAGTCCGTAAATCCATTGTTTCTCTGAACACTCAGTACTGCACTGCCGGCATTTCTTCTTAGATTTAGATATTTTGAAATAAAAAATTTACTATGGTTTCAATAAATAACAATAAATAATAAACTTTTCAACAGATTTATAGATAGTTGCAATAATAATGGCTATATGACATATCACTCATTAGTTAGCAACGAATATGGATTATTGATGAAGCACACAAAAATATTAAGACATTTCTAGAGCTATCCCTGTTTTTTATAGATTTCATTTTGTGCACACATCAACTTCTACCAAAATTGACAAAGTTCTTTTTTGCTTTTATTATTAAATATGGCAAACTTTTTATTGTTTTATTGTTTTTTTATTACATACATAGAAAGATTTTCTACAAGACACATTGATAATGATTGATTTTCAACATAGAAAGACTTTCTTCTTACATAGAAAGGTTTTATTTTGTATTATTTTATTGTAACATGGAAATAAAAAAATCTCTAATTTAAAACATTTTATTTTAACACATTGAAATAGTTAAAAAAAAACGCAAAATCTAAAACATAAACAATAAATTCTCAAATAAGTGACCTGAAACTAACAAAAAATGCAAACAAGTATCATTAAAAAATTTCTTTGTAGAAATTGGTGCAACCTAAACTTTAACCTTAATTATTCGCTTGTTGGTGCACACATGCTCTACAGCAGGCTAAAATATGCTCCATGAAGAGCCAGTATTTGCAAAAATAGCGTGTTTTGCGTTTTTTACAATATTTGCAATGGCCCCTTTTTTTTTCGAAGAGGATGAGGTTCATCTTGCCTTCTGCTTATAGAATATTTCGCAGTTGTGTGGCGGATGTACGTGTGCAGTCCCGAAGAAATTGCCCCGGAAGACATGTGGTCATTTACTAGTTCTTTTCCCAAACTTTTTATGAACAGTTGTCGTTTCTCACTTATATCAGAAGCGGGATGAATGTGTCTGACAATGACAATTATAAATGCGTTGATAGATGCAATATTTAGCTTTCCATAAAAAGTGTCAACGTTTTGTATTTCTGTCAACATTGTAAGTTGCTGCCATTTTGTCCACAATGTCCACTCCACATTTCATTGTATTGTAAAATAAATTAATTTCTGGTTTGCTACTCGCGATCTACTGTATCAGTGTAATGAAGAGATGATAACAATAGAACGTTTTTTTTTTGCTTTTCGTGGAACATATGAGAGTATTACCATTTTCTCTCAAAAGGTAAAAATGGAAGAATCAATAGGTCCTGTCCTTTACATCAGTCAAAATTCTTGGTATTTCCCGCTTATTGATTTTTTATTGTTCCAACTCCAGTAAGCTAAAGTTCTGTAATAAGTTTACTAACAACACCAGTAAACCAACGATCCATTTCTATGTTTAGTCCTATCCCAGAAAAATTGTTAAAGAAGCATTCTTAAAGTAACTGCTTCCGTGGAGTTATTTAACTCATATAGTCCATCCGGTTGTACGCCAGCATATATTTCCATAAAGCTTGTGTAAAAAATTCTAGAATACACAGTGGCTAAAACTTTAATTCCAAACTTTTTGGGCTTGTTTGGAATGTACATTCGGAAACTGCATCTGCCTCGAAATGCAAAAAGCATTTCATCGGGGGTCATTTAACTTTTCAAAAATTTCTTTTACAATTACTTACTTTGCTAACTTATCGATTTCAGGTCTTTCAGCTATATTTCTTTTGTCACTAAAGCTTATGACCCACAATAAAAATCTAAACCATCTTTGTGTCATGATTGCAATAAACAGTTTACTTCCTAAACCATCTTGGCACGAGAAATCTTTTTTTTTGATCCATGATCCAGTCCAGCTAGATGGAGTAAATCAATGAATGCTCTCATTTCCGAGACAGTCCTAATTTTTGTATCACGTTTATCTTTGTAACGTTTTGATATTTCTGGTATGTAGATATTTGTGTATTATTTTACTACTAGATCAATCACATCACTAAACAAAAGATTCCAAGAATCAATGGGAGTCATTACCTCTTTCCCTTCGCGGATAGTTCCTGGCAGAGGAGAAACAATATTTTCTCCTCTAGTGCGAATATTCTTAGTTGGTGCTATTCTTTTCCATTTCGTCCCATCTTTACCATAATAGAACAAACACCTGTCACCCTCATCAAGGTTTTCATTATCTGAAAATTCGTCCTCTTCTTCTTGCTGAAACCCACTTTGATGATAAATATCTCTTAATATCTGTCTGGTATTAAACTTGAAAAATCTCTTCAAGTTACATCTAATTTACTAAATTACATCTAATACGATGTAATCCGAGCTTTCGTTCTGATAGACCACCGTCGTTATAATGTGCAATATTATTTGTGACGCGATAAGAGGCTCCACCTAGGAAATATTTGTTAAATTAAACTTTACCAACGACCGCTAGTGCTATGAAACGTCTATTTAGTCTTATCCAGAGTTTTTTTGTTAGTCTATCCAGAGCGTGCGAAAAACAAATGGTTTTTGTTGGTGTTGAGGTTAATTTCAAAAAGTCGTGATAGTGCGTTTTTTTATTGCACGTAAGGTGTACATATTTTGATACTTTGACTTTCGATATCTAATATTTATGCTCTTTATAGTAATTTTAGATACTAATTATGCTAATAGTATACTATTTAGATGCTAATATGTTATTAGCATGGAACTTTATGAAAAAGAAGTATTGCGACTCAGAGCTCTTTATGGGAGTGTATTAACTGACGAGAACTCTGTAGCGGATGGCAGCATATTGTCCGATGAAAAGGGTAATGACTCAGATGACAACATACCAGACAGATCAATTTTTCTAATGGAACCTATGGTGTGAAAAGTGGTAAACTTGAAGAGATTTACCACTAAACACCAAATCACTTTTTTTGAACTGCTCGACGCTCTTTTCGCTAACCATGTACTATTGGTCAACTATGTACTATTTATATGAAAACCCTACCTAACGAAGCGTGTAAAAAATCATGAACTGTGAAGTTTACCAAGCCTTACATTAATAATTGAAAAAGTTGACTGAACGGGATAGGCCCTTTATCTCGGTTCATGATTTTCTTACATTTTCCTATTTGAATGCTTTCATATGCATACAAAGCCCTATTATTATTAAGACTTTTAATTAGCCTTAAATTACTAATATCTATACTGTGGCCGTGTTCGATTGCATGTTGGGCAACACAAGATTTTTTATTTCTCCCATATCTAATGTGGACAATATGTTCTTTATATCTTGTCAATATGAATCTTTTTGTTTGCCCTATATACCTCCGATCACAGTTTTGACAACTAATTTCGTAAATCCCCGACTTTTTATGTTGCTCTACTTTACCCTTTAACTACCCAGAACTTCTTTTAATTTATTATATGGTTTGTTTTCAATATTTTGTCTAGCCCTCTTGTTAATTGGGCTTCAAATGGTATTACCATGAATTTCTTTGTGTTCTGATCATTTTGAAAAGTCAAAGATTCTTTCAATAATTTTCGGAACTTATGTTTTCTAATTAATTTATCTACAATGTTCTTATTATAACCATTCACTTCAGATACCTACCTAATTAATTTTAATTATTTGTTATAATTATCTTTATTTAAAGGAAAATTAATTAATCTATTTACCATAAAATTTAAACTGGCCATCTTATTTTGGAAGCTATGATTTGAATCGTTAGGAATGTATCTCGAAGTGGTGGTGTTTTTTCGGAAAATATCAAAATCTAACCTATTTTTATTGTTTCTATCGACTAAAACATCCAAAAATGGTAAACTATTGTTGTTTTCGAGTTCATGCGTGAATAGTATATTTTGGGATTTACTGTTTACGTTCCTAATAAAATCATCTAAATTTTCATTTTTCGAATCGAAAATGGTAAAATGTCATCCACATATCTTAACCATACCTTCGGAAAGTAACCGAATACCTCTTTTGCCTCGGTTTCAAATTTACTCATAAATAAGTTGGCTAAGAACGGTGACAGAGGATTGCCCATTGCCGTTCCTTGTTGTTGTTCATAAAACCTGTTATTAAGCTGAAAACAATTTTGCTTCATACATAATCTTGTTAAGGAGATGTACTCAGAAAAAAATCTTGTTATTAAAACCGTTTAACTCGAGTAAATCCCTTAGGTATTTCAAGGTATATGGAATCGGGACACTCGGAAACAACGATAAAAGGTCAAAGGAAACCAAAACCTCACCTTCCTGTAGATGTGTGTTTTTAACTTTTTCTCTGCATTTGGTTGAGTTTATCACAGAACAGGATGGTAGTTGGTTTGGTACAATAGTTGGTTGGCTGATACAATTGGTCTCACTGATTTTCCTAGTTTATGAATTTTCGGTAGAATATACAATCTTGGCACTTTTGGATTAGAAACATGTAGTTTGCTATTCAGAGAAGAAGGAAATAATGTTGTTACAAGATTTCAATGTATCTCTGACTTCGTTAATCATATTTGACAATGGATTCATAGGTAATCGTTTATAAGGACCGTCTTGAATTAATTTTTCAACGCGTT
Organism: Cosmopolites sordidus; assembly: GCA_031761425.1. Taxonomy (NCBI): domain Eukaryota; kingdom Metazoa; phylum Arthropoda; class Insecta; order Coleoptera; family Curculionidae; genus Cosmopolites; species Cosmopolites sordidus. The sequence goes on from JARFXV010001676.1 coordinate 212,379, forward strand.
CAAAGTAATGAGGTTTTTCCATTACTACAACCTTATTTCCCTTATCAGCTTTTAAACAAAAACAACCCTTCTCTCGTAGACCATCTTTATTTGATAGTCTTAGAAATATTTGGCATTTTTTGACTATTATCTGGAATATTTTTTGCAATGTTGCTTTTATATGACTTTCTGACGAAAGCTTGACCGGTAAGTGTTTAATACCAGTTTCAATACCGGCTACCATGTCCTCCAAAGTACTTCGGGATGCCGGCAAAGCAAAATTGAGGCCTTTATTTAAAAGATCGAGTTCTGGATTGTCGAACGTCTGCTTTGAAAGATTTTCTACTATGTTGATGCTTTTTTATGGAATATGTTCTTTCGACTGCTCAATTTTGAGTTTTTTAATTTTTTTATTTAAAGATGACATATTTTTAATAAATTTACTATTTACTGCTGTTTACTCCTTTGAAAATTGCACCAACATTCATGTTCTACATTAGTTAACTTAAGAGTTAATTTCTTGTAAAGATTTTACGCCTGAATTTCAAACATATTCCTTTTACTATACAAATGTTTGATTTCTAAGTCAAGCAATTTCTGTTTAGCAAAATTAGTTATTTTGTCACATATTTTGGAACACTTTAAAATATTAACTTTAATAAAATTGGGAAATATTTTATTAGTCTGGCATGACTTAAGAAACCAAATATCTGCAAATTAGTTGTCAAAATTGTGATCGAAGGAATATTGGGCAAACAAAAAGATCCATATTGATAAGATATAAAAAACATATTGCCCACATTAGATATGGGAGAAATGAAAAATCTTGTGTTGCCCAACATGCAATCGAACACGACCACAGTTTAAATATTAGTAATTTAAGACTAATTAAAAGTGTTAATAATAGGGCTTTGGATGCATATGAAAGCATTCAAATAGAAAAATGTAAGAAAATCATGAACCGAGATAAGGGCCTATCGCGTTCAGTCAATTTTTTCAATTATTAATGTAAGGCTTAGTAAACTTCACGGTTCATGATTTTTACACGCTTCATTAGGTAGGGTTTTTCATATAAAGAGTACATTGTTTAGTTTTAGAAATACATTAAATCATCTCCTGATGATGCTAACATGGTTAGCGAAACGTGCGTCGAGCTGTTCAAAAAAAGTGATTTGGTGTTTAGTGGTAAATCTCTTCAAGTTTACCACTTTTCACAACATAGGTTCCATTAGAAAAATTGATCTGTCTGGTATGTTGTCATCTGAGTCATTACCCTTTTCATCGGACAATATGCTGCCATTCGCTACAGAGTTCTCGTCAATTAATACACTCTCATAAAGAGCTCTGAGTCGCAATACTTCTTTTTCATAAAGTTCCATGCTAATAACATATTAGCATCTAAATAGTATACTATTAGCATAATTAGTATCTAAAATTACTATAAAGAGCATAAATATTAGATATCGAAAGTCAAAGTATCAAAATATGTACACCTTACGTGCAATAAAAAAAACGGACTATCACGACTTTTTGAAATTAACCTCAACACCAACAAAAACCATTTGTTTTTCGCACGCTCTGGACTATAGACTAACAAAAATAAATTCTGGATAAGACTAAATAAACGTTTCATAGCACTAGCGGTAGTTGGTGAAGTTTAATTTAACAAATATTTCCTAGGTGGAGCCTCTTATCGTGTCACAAATAATATTGCACATTATAACGACGGTGGTCTATCAGAACGAAAGCTCGGATTACATCGTATTATAGAAAAATATGAATTACTTTTGGCTGACAAAAAGTAGGGGGTGAATGATCTGAAAGGTACCTAAAAGGACAATATTTATCAAATTTTATCTGGAGATTTACAACACTTTATGTATTTGGCCTGGAATGACATATCACCGTGGAGCATCCGAGTATTAACATTGCCTCCGCTACCGCCCTCATGGAAGGTTCCACCGCCTATTGGGGGGCGGTACAGCCCCTGTTGGAATTGTTGGTCTAATAGTACTATACCAGGTGTCCCATTAAGGATGGATCGCGGCCGTATCTTGAAAATTATTTATACCACAGCTTTGAGGAAAAAAAATTGTACTAAAAATGATCATGAGAAATTCACCAAAAATATTTTAAAGCTTCTAAAACGACCGCAAGAGGGCGTGACGAGCTAAACATTTAAAAATTTTTTTTTGTGTATTTTCAAGTGTTAACCGAGTAAGAAAAATTCTCAGTTATAATTAGTAAACTGTCTCCTACAACTTTGTTTTATGACATTTTGTCGTAATTTCATGAATAGAGGGGTGGTGGGGAGTTTTACCTATTGAGATAAAAAGTCGTCTAATGTCCGTTCGCCTTAACCGATTTTCCTCAGTTTGGATTCATTTAAAAGGCAATTGCTGGGACAATCAGATAATCTGGGAGATAAATTATTTAGATTATAAATGAAACCGCGAGGTGGCGTTACATTCAACAATAGTTTTGTTCAGTTTTTTCAAATGGAATGGTACAGCTTTTACTACATGGCAAGAAAGGTAATTTAAAGAGGAATCGTCCAGTGAAAACCCGAAATCGATATCTCTGACATGTCAAGAGATATTTCGATTTTTCTGGAAAAAATCAGTTAGTTTTAATTTTTACCGTTATATTAAGTTAAAAATTGGTCTTAATAATTAGATCGCAATCGCAACTGTAACAATTTTATTTAAAAAATAAAATTATCTATTCAGTATCAATCATTATAAATGTTCTAAGCCTGACCTTGTAAATATTTTCTAATTTAATTACATAAGCGGAAAAAATTCCTTTCCCCAATTGTTGCATTTTCTCTTTTGTGATGCTTAAATACTACTTTACAGAATATTGAAACCAGTCATTAATAAATATGCCTACTCTTTCCTTTAAACTAAATGAATGGGTGAATGAAATTATGCGTTTTCGGGTTTCCAAATAAACGCATGCAATCCTTAGGTACATTACACAAAGAGTGTAAGAAGGGAACCATGGAAACAAACAAAAACAGTCAAATTAACTTGTCCGTTTTGAAATGCATTACATTTTCAACATTGCATTTATTGATTATTAATAATTACTATAAAAATATCTAATAATGCCTTTTACGAATAACGAGGCCTATGACATGTTGGCGGTTTCCAAATCGTTGGATAGGACGGGGTAGTTTATTTTCGTGGCCGGCGCGCTCACCGGATTTGACAGTCCTCGATTTTTACTTGTGGGGAAGACTAAAAGACCTTGTTTTTCAAACTCGTCCTACCACACGAGAAAACATGATCGAAATAATTCAAAATTCAATAACCAGCATTTCAAGAGCGGAAATTGAAGCTGCCGTTTTTAGTACTCGTCGAAAAATAAATCTTTGCATTTCTAAGGATGGAAGGCATTTTGAACATTTAGAAAGGCGTTAAAGTTCAGATTCTGTTAATTATTAGACTGTTGTGCTGTTAATTTTATTTGACTGTTGTTATTATTATTATCTTTGTTGTTGGCCCGTTGGCCTTTAAACACGCTCCAAATTAATATTGCACGAAGAATTTGGACCAGTCCTAAGCCTGGGTAAAGTGTGTAGGAAGGTAAACATTAGGTTAATATTTTTTTAACTTAATGCAGGTAGTAGTGCAATAATAACTGATTTTTTCAGAAAAATCCAAATATCTCTTAACATATCAGAGATATCGATTTCGGGTTTTCACTGGATGATTCCTCTTTAAATTACCTTTCTAGCCTTGTAATAAAAGCTGTACCATTCCATTTGAAAAAACTGAACAAAACTTCAAAAAACTATTGTTGAATGTAACGCCACCTCGCGGTTTCATTTATATACTAAATAATTTATCTCCCAGATTATCTGATTGTCCCAGCAATTACCTTTTAAAGGAATCCAAATTGAGGAAAATCGGTTAAGGCAAACGGACATTAGACGACTTTTTATCTCAATAGGTAAAACTCCCCCCACTTCTTTATTCGCGAAGTTACGACAAAATGTGATAAAACAAAGTTGTAGGAGACAGTTTGCTAATTATACTGAGAATTTTTCTTATTCGGTTAACACTTGAAAATACACAAAAAAAAGATTTTGAAAAATGTTTAGCTCGTCACGCCCTCTTGCGGTCGTTTTAGAAGCTTAAAAATATTTTTGGTGGATTTCTCATGATCATTTTCAGTACAATTTTTTTTCCCCAAAGCTGTGGGATAAATAGTTTTCAAGATACGGCCGCAATCCATCCTTAATGGGACACCTGGTACATATTTAATAATACTGTTAATTATGGTATATCTGTTAACATTTTTAAAGTATTTTCCAGTTGTTTTCAATACTCTGGATAATATTAATTATTTCATCAATTTTCTGCTAATATTTCCTGTTTATTTCATCAACTATAATTTGTAATTTCTGATATTTTCAAGAATATTTTGAAAAAATTGTCTCAAAACCTCGTGTAGGTCTCACGTACATGACCATGTTGGTACGTCTTTTTTATAAGTCCCAAATTATTACTTATACGTTTTTCACGTATATCCAATATGAAACTATAAAAAATGTTGATCCGGGTGTGTCGCTGACTTTCAAGTTACAAACCCGACGTTTAAATAAAATTTGAAGCAGGAAACTGTGAAATTCAAACATTTGTCTCGCTCCAGCAATGTCCCACGATGCCGGCGATTTTCCTTTTAAACTTTAACAGCGACACTTCGGTGAAGTTGGGAAAGCAGGTGCATAAATACATGATATAGTTTACGAGATACACAAAATACCTTTGGCTAGAGCAGTCTACTAATTTTATGTTATAACTTTAATGATAATATACAATAGTTTGCAAGGTAGCCAACTTAAAGTTTGAAAGTTTTGAACGTAATTTGTGTAGAATACGACGAGAAACTCATATCGTCTTGATATGCAAATAAAATATACGTGTGGATTATTTAGACTTCGCTCATGAGACAAGATCAATTGTAGGAAAGTTTTAATCAAACGGCATTGTATGAATTAATCCAATCCGAATTTTATAAAATTTAATAAAGACATTTAAAATTAAAAGACATTTAATATTTAAATTAATACGTTGACATTATTTTTGTTGAGATTCTATATGAGATTAAATCATCGCCTAATGGTGCTAACATGGTTAGCGAAACGCGCATCTAGAAATTTAAAAAATTGACTTGGTATTTTAGTGGTAAACCTCTTCGAGTTTCGTGTTTCACATCGAAGGTTCCAATTGCAAGAATTGAATTACGAGTACTATTCATATGAACGAAGAAAATTATAAAGTTTGTGAATTAACCATACGCTTGGATATTGCTACTTTTGACGTCATCAGGACATGCATAAAAGGGTTTTGAGATCAACATAATACACAAGAATGAGTTTTTGGTGGTCCGAAAAATATATGAGGACGTGTCGAGTGGCATTTTAGACTTTTTGCTGTACGAAACGGACATGAAAAGATGCGGCAAGAGCGTGATATTTTTGTTTCAACTACATGTTGGTCTGTTTTGAAGATGACTGTTAATTGGTATGCTATAGTTGTTATAACACTTTCTCGTCTTATTTCTTTCGCTCTTCTTATTTTGTTGGGGAATTTCTCAATATTTTCATCTACTTTAATTATACATCTACATATTTCCCAATGTTGCTTTGTGTTTTCAGGAATCCCTCATATATGTTTCAACATTTCTTTTAAAAAATGTCCGGATATTTACTTGTGCTCACCTGGTTCCTTAATAGCTATTCTCTTTTTGTCTTCTTTTTCCCCTTTTTGACCATTTAGTTTTACAGGAAATCCTTTATCTATTATCCGAACTACTTTATCGCACCATATCAGCTTGTAACCCGTTTGTTTGTTTACCACAACGACAACCGTTCGCCGGAGGTAGTTAGGTGGTAGATCGTGGATGGATCCTAATGGCATTACTAAAGGGATCTAACTAATTCTTTAAGATTAAAAAAAAACATAAAGTGTGAAGAGGGTCTTACCTAATCCAAACAATTCAGCTTAACACTATATGTATTTAATACTTAAATCAACACAAATTCTGAGACAATCAAAGAAAATATATCACAAACAAATTAAACATTATAGTTATAATTAGCCTACTTAAATAACCATACAACTAGGTGTATGATTATATCAACAAATATACAAAAGATAAAATATTTAACATTATACAAATACATATATCAGAATAATAGTAAAGGTTCTTATCTAGCTTTCCAAGATAGAAATTTAAAATCGGTAGCAAACTCTATGATGATAATAATAGTGATTCTTGTAATAATATAGGTAATAATACTACTAAAACAAATCCAGAAATAGCTGTGATTAAAAAAAAAACAATAATGATTATATATGATGAATATATATGATAATACAATATGATGATACCATTTGGTGCTAAACTATTCGATCAGTATAGTTAACTGGAGCAGAATCAGCGTACACAATTTGCATCGTAAGATCAGGACACTGCTTATAAAATCACAGAACCACCACCCTAGAAGTCTGTGAAACAAACAACCTTGCTGTGACAACAAAGCGGTAAGGGATTAGCCGATATTAGTAAGCAACTGGATCAACAAATAGGAAATCTGCGCTACATAATGCTCTATCTATGCTACAAAAAGCTGTATACCAGGCTGATTTATCAACACCACTGCGACTAAACGAAGATCAAGTCCAAGTCTACGCAAAAACAGAACTTGAGAAATTATAATCATAGAGAGAAAAACCTCTGCATGGGATACATTTGAATGAGGTTACCCAGGAACAAATCGACATATTAGCGTCGAACTACTGGCTGACTACCGGGCAAATGTTTCCGTAGACAGAAGGCTTCCTACTGGTAATACAAGACCAAGATATACCTGCCAGAAATTACCTCAAGTACAGACTTCGGGACGGATGTGTGGTGGATGATCGATGTAGACATGGGTGCCGAGTCTCCAACACAATTCAGCATATAACAGGGTGAAGCAACAGAAGATAAAGAAACGCAAGACGCGGTAGCGAAGAACAGTCATCAATAATTGGCAATAAAACTACAGCTAAAGGAATCAGAAAAAGTCCCTTACTATATTTACAATCCGCAACCAGTTCTAGAGAACATTAGTTACAGAATGTATTTGTACCGGACAGTTCTTACCGAGTAGAAATTAAATAATAACAGACCCGACATTGTTCGATAAAATTCCAAGTAAAACATCGTTTATAGATATAGCTATTCTAAACAACAATAATTTAATTACAAAATATACCGAAACAATTCTGAAGTATATAGAGCTTCAAGAACAGGTGAAAAGACAATGTAGTATAAAATGTATCGAAACAATACCGATCATATTGTCATCAACTGGAATCATTCCAAAGAGCCTGATTAGGAATATTAAAACATTGGGCCTCAACTATCTCCTTTCTTTCCCTCAAGCTATATAGAAGGCTGTATTGCTTGGAACATCTCGAATTGATCGAAAGTTTTTGAATAACAATAGGAAATCAAAGACATCCACCGCCACCACCACAAACGTATGGCCCGAATACATGGAAAAGGCCCCCACAGAGCTTAATACAACTGATATCTAAGATATCTGGGATAAGTCAATTTTCCCTTTAGAGGGACTGCGAAAGCCTTTAGGCTAAATCACACCATAATGATATCTCGCTTTATTCCTGGTGATGTTACTTACATGTCCGGTAACCGAAATGTCCGGTGTCTGAAAGGTCCAGTGTCTGAGACCCCTTAACAAATACCGTGAAAATAAGTTTGTGCAAAACTTGGCCAGCTGTGGCGTTGATAAATAGGTCGCTATCCGTCTTTTTGTGCAGCACGACAGATCCACACGATGTTTTTGACAGGTCTGCCTGGCCCTATGACACGCAAGCCAGCACTACCAGTAGCGGTCATTATTTTTTTAAAAAGCCATAAGTTTCACACCAACAACAACCTTGTATACCACCTAAACATTGAGCTAACAATATCACAACAACAGCAAATAGTTTTATATAATTGTCCGGGTTTTATTAACTATCGCAAAAAATTACTGTTACAATTGGGATTTATTGGTAGGATTTGAAATAACATCCCTTTTGTAACGAGAGAAACAAAGTGCACCATTTTGCAACGAACGAAAAAAAAACAGTTTTTGTGAAGCTTGTGTGACGCAATATTCGTAAACTTATCCCTTCAGATTGCTTCAACTCTAAACAAGGAAACAACGAAGCGATAGTGGAAAGCGAATAATATGTTGTGTCTTGTTGCTAACTAATGTGGTCATGCTGTACTGTTAAGAGAGTTCTTAGCGTCGAAGGTTTACGTATTTCCTAATTAGTCAAGCACAACTTGGAGGCAGTAAAATGGGGCAATCAACTTATATCTAACAAATCTGTGCCAGTGGTGAAGGAAATATTCCCCAATAAACCGACATCGCACAAATGTGATATTCTTGGCATTACTAAAAAATATCTACCGTTATAAATTGATTATTAAAATGGCCGTAATTTAAATAAGAACAATATTTTTTGGTAGTTGAGCGGTAACTTTATGTTAATAGATTAGTGAAAACTATAAGACATAAATGATATTTTATTCCCTTCTCTTCACTACTGCTAACATCTTGATAATATTTATTCTTTACCGCATTCATTCTGATTTACGTGCAAGAAAAAAAGTCGTCGTTTTTATCTTATTAACGTAGAATTTATTATGGTACCGTGTTTTTTTAACCGTGTAAATTAAAACTTTGCGAAACTGAATTACAGAGAAAATTTAAAGTTTTCTCATTAGAATAAAATGATAAAAACAAGGAGAAGTATTATATATTGTGTAGAACCCTGATGTAGCTTTTGAATCATCAAATTTATTAAACACTAAATCATTTTTTGAACTTTGCTACGCGCGTTTTGTTAACCGTGTTAGTATCACCAGGAGATAATTGAATATAATTTTAAAACTAAACTATGTTCTATTTGAAACATGTAAAAATCATTCTTTTTTAGATCTGTCAGAGTGGCGGGCGGATGCAGAACACTTGATTTTTAACATATCCCCATAAAAAAATCACAAGGAGTCAGGTCCGGATTTTGGGAAGCTCCACTGAATGTCCCCTCTTCGAGAAATCGATTTTCTCGAAAAAAGCGCTTGAACGATCGACAAAGAGAGATTGATAGGTGGCTCCATTCTGATGGAACCAGGCGTCTAGAGTATATCCTTCAAATCCTTGAAAAGCAGGAGTGAAAAAAGCTTAGACTCTGTACTACGTTTACTACTGCGACCCGTTACTACTTACAAAATACTATTCTCCAAGGTATCTTTAATCCGTTTGCCTTTCTCCTTCAACCGCGATGCAGTTGTGACTATCCTATTCATCCGTTGTGACCTACCAATCTGTGGAAAGCACTGGGATTCCTCCAAATCCTGTTCTCTTATAGGAATGCCGTTATTTTTGCAATTATACTAGTTTAATAAAGAAAATTAAATTGATTTTGATTACATTATTTTTCCTTTTTACTATGTCATTCTTGATAACCCCTCTTACTATAAGTTCGTGCATCATTCCCATCATTTTCATTGATTTGTCTTCGGCTCTTCGCTATTTAGTTTGTATCCTTATTGGTCTGCTTCTCATTCCAGGTTACTTAAACCCCATTCCATTTTTCAGTGAGGTAATCGTTGCTATCCTGGCCTCCTGTTACGAACTTTGGTCTATTCAAAGTAGCAAGCCTGTTCCTAATCTTAAAAAGCTGGCATCTGAAATTGATTTACCACAGTCTCTGTACTGTTGAAAAATTCAACGATAAATATATCGAGCATATCGATAACAATAACTTTATTTAAATTATTAAAATCTGAATAATTCCAGTTCTAATACATTTTGACTTCTACGATAACTAAAAAATATTTAAAATCAAGGAAAATTCATTCGTGCTCTACGCAAAAATGCTTATTCCTTCAGCCGTTATTAAAACGTCAGCAAGTGTCTCTCGAGACCGGTTTCTGGTGTTAAGCCATCATCAGTCGAGCTCTACCTGAACGGTAGTAGCTGTAACGGATAGCTCTCGGGTAGTATCTGTAACAAAATGCAGCTCACGTCATCCTGTGGTGAACGCTGAGCACGGAGGGTAGTAACTGAATGAATGAGCCTTTTTATATGGAGCACGTATAGAATTTTCTTGCTTTTGAGTATTTTCTAACATATTTCTCCAAGAAGCTCTATGCAACTTTTCATTCTACCATAACATTTCGCTGTTTCTTTCTTGCTTATTAACTCTTGAAATGTATTTCTTACTTAAGGTATGGAGTTTTGTATGAATATTAATGGTAAAAATTCTTGTTACCTAGGAGTTCTGGTGATCATGAAATATGTCAATAAATACCAAACTTTTTCTGAGCATTTATTTTACCATCATGGCCTGTCCGGGTGTCCGAATTTACCACTAAACACCAAATCACTTTTTTGGAACTGCTCGACGCACGTTAATGATTAAATCATCTCCTGATGACATTCCTTATTCCTTATATATTTGACACAATTCCTTATATCCGCGGTATTTCTTACACAATTAAAAGAGTAGGAAATAAATACAACATAAAAACGTCATTTAGAATAAAAAATACTCTTAGATCTCTATTAACAAAAACTAAGCCAATCAACACCAACAAAATACCAAAAATGTGGTTTATAAAATTCCCTGCGAATGTGGCAAATTTTATATAGGTGGGATATCTAGACCGTTAGATGTTAGAATAAAAGAACATAAAAAAACCTTCTTAGAAAGGGCGTTTTTAATAAATCTAAAATTTGTCAACACGCGTGAGAATCAGGTCATAAAATCAATTGGAATAATTCCAAAACGGTATTAAAAGAATCGGTAACAAAATACGGAAGATTAAAAGAAACCGCTATAATAAATTTGAATAAAAATAAATGTATTACTATGCCTTCCGTAGATTTAAATTCAATATGGTTCCCGAGTCTAAAAAATACAATTAAAAACATTTAAGAAATTCAATAAACAATTACAATCAATATATATATATATATATATATATATATATATATATATATATATATATATATATATATATATATATATATATATTTTTTTTTTTTTTTTGTAGTATGTCACTGTCATTAAAAACTAATTGTCAATGTAAGTATCATTGACATACACAAAAAATATATTTACTTCCTATCTTTTCATAATTTATAGAAATTAATATCTTTATTTTTAGGTTCGTTTTGAAAACGGGAGGAGAATACTTCCCGAAACGTTAACGTTAAAAGTTTGTATATTTTTTTAGAACATTTTTATATTTTTAAAATTTTGTTCGTTAGGCAAATTTATTACTAAAAAGAATCAATGAGAAATTTGTCTCCGTTTGGTTTTTTGTTTTTACCCAGTGATTCTTTATTTACATTAGAACAAACAGATATTTTAATATTTTTATGTTATTGTTAAATTCAATCTTTTATCAACATGTGCATCTCTATCACCCAAAATATATGTCGTTGAAAATATTGTTAGAAAAACACAGATCTATGCTCAAATAGTGGAGATCCTATGGAGGATATTTTGTTTTAAAGTTACTATCAGCTTGATCAATATAAAGGTATAATCGTCACTTTTTAAAAAATGTACGTTTAATATCATAATTAAATGGTGGCTTAAAGGGACTTACAAATTGGAAGGTTTATAATTCTTGAATAAAATACAGACTTTCCAGTGATTTCAAAAAACTTTTTATTGATAACTAGCTATATCCTGCCGTGGGTTGTTCTGGCTTAGTCTGGTTAAATGGAAAACAAAAAGCAGACTGCAAACGCCAATCAAATTGAGAATTGTAATCTCTTAAATTGAAACGGCATATCCATTGAAATAATAGGAGTGACGACATATTTAACTTTGAAAGGTACTGTCAAGATTGTTGCTTCTACGACGTAGCTCATATGTTTTTACTTCAAGCCGCATGCCGTGGCAAAGCTTTGGCTGGTTGTTTTTTCGCAACATGATAATTGGCACGCTGATTCAATTTCAATACAATGTCACACGAAATAATTAGATCAAAATAAAAATAACTCGAAATTTATGAAAATTCAATTTAACAATGCAATCAGAAACATTGAAAACGTTAAGTGAGAGTAGCTGTCAAGAAGCACACTGTCCGGCAAGAGCAATGTTTAGTATTATGTGTGTTGCTGTTACGTTCAATAGAGGGTGCTCCTAATTGCCGTAAAATATTTAGTGTAACCTGTATTGTTTATATTATATTTAACCGTTTATATTATATTTAACCGTTTATATTATATTTAACCGTAAAAGCGGGAAAGCTAATGGGACACATTGTCCCACTTCAACTTTTTAGTGTGATAATATATCCCATTGGTATTCAGAAGACTCTAATATAAAATATAATATAGAGGTAAAAAAATAATTTATTTTCAAGGTAAACATAACTCAAGATAATATAATTAATTACATTAATTACGTTACATCATATCATATTTGTAATACGTATTTCAATTAATTATAATATGGAGTAAAGCAATTTGTACACAGCGGAATGTTACATGCAGAATATATGTACTTGGTCCTTTTATCTTTTTTGTCCAGGGCACATTTGATGCATCTTCGCCGGCCACAAGTTGGGACTAGCATATGATCCAATATCCTCCAATAATCCATTCTCCAATATTCAGTAGAAGTTTGGCCTCTTTGATCAAGGACAGCTTGATCCACTGAGCTTTCTTGTAATTTTAACACTCTGACGTCCAGTCAGAATAAGCTGTTCTGCCAGATTCACGAGAAAAGTTAGAAATTTTCCTTTTTTTAAGACTTGTTAATGTTCAATATGGCCATTTACAGCCGCTGCCATAACAGATTTATAAAAAAAATTCTTCTAACATTTAGTAGATTTTCTGTCGAGGTCGTAGACCTTAACTCTGTGTAATGTCTGAAGGATTGTGGCGTGTTCATATATTTTTTTTCATTATTTAGGTTTTCTCCACGATCTAAAACTCAAAAAATATTAAAATATCTGTTTGTTCTTATGTAAATAAAGAATCACTGGGTAAAAACAAAAAACCAAACGGAGACAAATTTCTCATTGATTCTTTTTTGTAATAAATTTGCCTAACGAACAAAATTTTAAAAATATAAAAATGTTCTAAAAAAATATACAAACTTTTAACGTTAACGTTTCGGGAAGTATTCTCCTCCCGTTTTCAAAACGAACCTAAAAATAAAGATATTAATTTCTATAAATTATGAAAAGATAGGAAGTATATATATTTTTTGTGTATGTCAATGATACTTACATTGACAATTAGTTTTTAATGACAGTGACATACTACCAAAAAAAAAAAAAAATATATATATATATATATATATATATATATATATATATATATATATATATATATATATATATATATATATATATATATGAGGTTTACCGTGTGATTGTAATTGTTTATTGAATTTCTTAAATGTTTTTAATTGTATTCTTTAGACTCGGGAACCATATTGAATTTAAATCTACGGAAGGCATAGTAATACATTTATTTTTATTTAAATTTATTATAGCGGTTTCTTTTAATCTTCTGTATTTTGTTACCGATTCTTTTAATACCGTTTTGGAATTATTCCAATTGATTTTATGACCTGATTCTCATGCGTGTTAACAAATTTTGGATTTATTAAAAACGCCCTTTCTAAGAAGGTTTTTTATGTTCTTTTATTCTAACATCTAACGGTCTAGATATCCCACCTATATAAAATTTGCCACATTCGCAGGGAATTTTATAAACCACATTTTTGGTATTTTGTTGGTGTTGTTTGGTTTAGTTTTTGTTAATAGAGATCTAAGAGTATTTTTTATTTTAAATGTCGTTTTTATGTTGTATTTATTTCCTGCTCTTTTAATTGTGTAAGAAATACCGCGGATATAAGGAATTGTGAGGTTAATTGTTTGAGAGTTATTATTATTGTTATTAATAAATTGCCTGTTTTGTCTGGAATCAAAAGAAAAAAATTAAAATTCATTAAGAAAAAAATACTTAACTCTGTGATCTGTCAAATCTACCCCTACCATTGTTTTGTTTTCTTTTTAAAATTTCAGTTTCTGTATTAGTACAATTACTGATCACCCATACTTCTTTTGAATCCAACCACCTAACTGCAAGTAGACTATCCTCAGTTGCTAAGAACTCCGAATCTCATTTTTCCTTTAGGTTAGTTGCGAAGGTCGGCATACTTTTTTCTGTTTTTCAAACAGGTTCCAACTGCTGCACACGATAATTTACTCAAAAGCTTTAAACTTGAAAGAAAATCTGTCAAAAACGATTAGTTCACTATGATAGACTTTTGTATACAAAATTTGTATACATAATTTGTATACAACTCTTTCCCCCAATGCGTTGTTATTATTGTTATTTGTCAAGTCTTTATATAAATCGAATATATAGCCGTTCAGAGAATCGCACCAGAATCGCACTGTATTCCCCGTTTTACGGGTATCAGCAGCATTGTTTTTTTTTCTTGTTTTTTCTTTTTTGTGTTTTTTGTTCTTGTTTGTTGTTGAGAGAGATTACCTTCTCTAACAGCCTTATGAAAAGTGCATTTAAAGCAATTTATCAACTCTTCTCCATAGTATAGCTTCCCAGCTTCATGAGGTTTATCAGGGTGATTAAAGTATAGTTTTCATATCAAAATTTAAAACCGATTTCTGGGATTCGACTGGGAACATGATTATAGGACAAAACTAACATCAAACCAATCAACACCATTATTTCGCCTTCATCTGTCAGTGGAATATTTTCATTTTTCACCCTGTCAGTCTGTCGTTCAAGCACTCAGCCATAAAAATAAAGCAGCCTTTGGGAAACATCAATTTGAATGACTGTAACTCGGCTTGCGATTCATTGAATCGTATTCGCACTTCTAAGGCTTTCCCCTAATAATTGGGTTTCTAATTGACGTACCTTGGTTCACATTTGTGGATTCAGAATCTTCACCTCGTTCTTCATTTTCAACACCATCAACATCACTTGATTTCATTTATTATTCACTTTAATTGATCTCGTTATTACATGGCACAAATTTCGATTCTGTTGTTGACGAAAAATCCAAGTCTTCTTCATCGGTCAACTCTTCTAGCCTTCCAACATTTTATAGTCAGTTATTGTTCTTCTACTCGTCCTAGAATAATACATAACATTGCACTGAAATTTGTTTTATTACCAGTGGAATATAAAGTCCCAGTAAAAAATACCACCGGGGCATTACATCCCAAAAACTCTAACACAATAAAATGTTTACTTATCTAAGTCAATTTATGATGTAAATATACAATTTATTGTAAAACATCAAAAATTTCAACAGCTGATTTTACGTCATTTAATATACTTCAAGCTACCACTGGCACGAAGAGAACTGCAGTTTGAATGGATCATTGGTAGTCAAAGGATTAAACAAGAAAAGCATTATCTGCCACTGGCGTCCAGTTTTTTGTCAAAATTTTAGATAACATTTTGGCATAACCATGGCTTTATCTCACCAATAACTCAAACAATTTCATTAGATTGTGACTTGTTCTAATAGGACTGACTTATCACGTTACCCTAAAAAAATACTTCAACGGTATCAAATCACATGATCTTGGTAGCCATTAACTTCATTATTTCTAGCAATAATTTGTCCAGGATTTTTTCTCTCAATAAATCAATTGTTTCATCAGCAGAGTGAGGTGTAGGGCTATCCTGTTGGAGCCACCTATGCTTCCAATCAATATTATTCAATTCAACCCACAAATATTCAGTTATTTTTTACTGTCTTAAAGTCTTTCTCGCTGTCCTAATTTTAGTTTCCGTCATTTTGATTGTTTTCTTTATTTTCTCTTCTTCTTTCTTCTAGACAATGTTATCGTTGGAGTTTAAATTTTTGCAGATTGTTTTGCCCTTTTAGATATGCTCATCAGAATTTTTGGTATGAGAGGATTGATGTAAAAATAAGTTGGAAAAAACACCAAAAGTAAACAATTTGTTACTATCCGCAAAGGTATACAGGGCGACTATCCTTTTTGATGCGGATACTTACCATTTATATTTGCGATTTAAATAAAAACAGTTCAACAATATAACGTAATAAACAGTGTAATTTCAACTTTAATATATGCAAAGAAACAAAAAGTTGACGGAAACCACAATCAGTAATATAAATATTCAATAGAAATTACTAACCAATATAATTTCGACGCCCGTCAAATTTTTGCCGCGGGAGATTTTTGCTCACACGGACAAAATACGTGCGCCTACTCCGATGGTTTACATGGTATTGTGGCCTGCAGGGGCACTCGCTATCATGTTAGGGATGTTGGTGGCGTTAGCCACCAACATCCCTAACATAATGTATTCAAAACCGGAACAAGAGGCAACTATCCGTCTTTTACCATATCTGAAACGGTGATTTTTTGAGAAAAATCATCTGTTTGTTCTTTGATCCAATTAACAAATGCACGGCGTTTTAACTAATCCAGTGGCTTTAGTTTCTGTGCTGTTTAAACCTTATATGCATTCAGAGATAGATTCTTTCGTAAAATATGCCGTGTTGTGGATTTACATTTATCTTCCTCAGAGCCATTTTCTTGAAAGTTTTGAACAATTCAATTGATAATGCTTTCAGATGAACGATTGTGAACATTTTTTATTGAGGGTCTATTTTCATAAAATAGTTCACTAATTTTAACGCGCTATTGTATTGTGTACAATTCTATTTTTATGTCATACATTACACCTCTAAAATGAGACTAGACTAGTAAAATTCGCGCGGACATCTATGTTTTGTTAAAGAATTACAAGAACCGCTCATTTTAAAAGACTCGTTATTAATAGGACACACCCTAAAATCGATATAGTTTTTTATTTTTAAATTGGCGATGAAAAATTGTAGGGTTCGTTCGGATTTATATGCAAAAACAAATTTTTCAGTGGGATTTTCTGATTAACATTGAATTTATTGTAATCCGTGGACTTTGTAACTATGCAAATTAAAACTTTGCGAAACTCGATAACAGTTCAAATTCAAACTTTTTCCAATCGAAATAAAACGATAAAATGTGGACATTATGGACAAAAACGTTTTATATATTGTTTAGAGCACCATAAAAAGTTGAAATGGGGTTGTAGCCTTTAAAACAGTAAATTTTCATCTGATTTTATATCGCTTTATACGTTCGGTACTTAAAATCCTTTTTTTTTTAATATGAAAATAGACACCTAAAACCGAGAGGGAATATAAATACGGTATGAATTGTGCCGCATTCTACTGAATAGTTGATATTAACGGAATATGTAATGTAACGTTCCGATTGTGCCTAACTAACCCTTAATATCAGAGCTGGATGTGCGAGTAAGGCTTTAGGTCTTACATAGAAACAACTGTTGATGGAATAATTATACCTATATATTAATCTAACAGCAAAAATTCAATTACTAGTATGAAAAAAAAACTTAACTATAATAAATAAAAGAATATATCGCATAACAAATATCTAAATGAATATTATGCTTGAAGGATATTTAACGGAAGTTGGGCGCCAGTAGCGGCTAATACCGACTACTATAGATATATATCTAATATCTAGATACTTATCTGTGGGCAGCAGCCTGCAGGTATCGGACGCTGTGTTCGGACCAAAGGTATGGCGATCGGCGTTATATCACCATTGCTGGCGGTGTATGGCAGGCGGTAAGTTGCCGCGGCAGCCTTGGTGGTGTGGCTGTTACAATGGGTTTGCAGTAGTAGAAGCAGGAGCTAATGCAGACGTACACTTAGAAATGGACGTCGAGGTAGAAATAGAAATAGATTTAGGCGTCGACTTAGAAGCAGAAATAGATATGGACTTAGAACCAGAATAGACACGTGGTAGTAGGCACTACCCGTGGTAGTAGGCACTACCCGTGGTAGTAGGCACTACCCGTGGTAGTAGGGCACCCGTGGTAGAAGGGAGCACGCCACGCTACTAGTCGCCAACAGACAGATCACAAAATGACCGTAAAATTGTCAGAGGCCGCGTTAGTCGTACCGAGATAAATGACAAGGTCGAAGAATGGATTTTGGAAGGGATAGAGATGGCGGAATCTGCACAGTGGGCGACGTGTTTCCTGAAATGGATAAGAGAGATCGCCGCCCATGCGGATATAATCAGAAAATGAGTAATGTCCGCCGATATGGAATCGACAAATATGAAGGAGAACATTTGTAATGGGGGTGAAAACCCAAACGTTACACTAGTTTAGTGGTATTACTTATACCGTGTGTCCCAGCCAAATGGAATAAATTCGTTCATAAATAAATGGGCGTGTTCGAAAAAACGCTCGAACACGTCGATTGGTATTTTTAGATGCGCATTTTTTTCAACAAAATTTTTTTATACAGGGTGTGTCATGTAACAGTGGCCAATACCAACTTTCTTATTTTAAATACAACACCCTGTATATTATTTAATTTTTGGATTATTCAGGAAATTCTAGACATATTTCATGTAAGATATCCTAGACTTATCTTCAAGTGTTTCGGAAATATTAACTAATTCTTCGAACATTATCAGCAAATAGGCAAAGATAAAAAATCAGGTTTTCAAAGGTAGGTATTTGTTGTATAAAACGTCAAAAAAATCAACGTGCCTTTTAAATTAGTTTTCTTTGACGTGTGTGATTCATTTGATTTAAACATGGTGTATTTTTCAGAGAGTCATAAAATAACTGTCTTAATGATGATAGGTTATGGAGATAGGACACGAACTCAAGCCGAAGTTATTCGTCTCTTTAGGGAAAAATATGCTGACTTACCACCCATATCCCAAGGTACAGTAAGTAAAGTTGAAAAACAATTTAGAGAACTGGGACACGTGAGACAAAATAAGAAGGAAGCAGTGTCGTTAACCGATAACAAAAAATTGGATGTAATGCTTGCATTCCAAGACAATCCACATACCTCAACTCGACAAGTTGCCTTGGAAAACAATGTTGGTCGCTCTTCGATTGCCAGAATATTGAAAAAGAATAAAATGCATCCGTATAAGCTACAGCCTACTCAAGAGCTTAGGGAAGACGACTTCGATAGGAGAATGGAGTTTTGCGAACAAATGATGCACAGAATAGACAACAACCTTCTGAGAGTGGAACACGTTTTATATTCTGATGAATCTACTTTTACTCTTCATGGGCATGTCAATCGCCAGAACTGTCGTTATTGGACGAGAGAAAATCCTCACTGGATGCGGGAAATTCACACACAAAGACCTGAAAAGATTAATGTTTGGGCAGGTATTATAGGAGATCAAATAATTGGTCCAATATTTTTCGATCAAAATTTAAATGGGGTAAATTACTTAGACTTTCTCCAAAATCAGCTCATTCCAAATCTTATAAATTTGTACCTTAATTGAAGAAATCCTCAATTGCTAGCCGACACAATTTGGTTCCAACAAGATGGAGCACCCCCCCATTATCAAGCTAATGTGCGGCAGTACCTCGATAATGTGTTTCCAAATCGATGGATTGGGAGGAGAGGGCCACTAGAATGGCCACCAAGTTCCCCTGACCTCACTCCGTTGGATTTTTTTTATGGAGATATCTCAACAGCGTCGTATACAAAACCAAGCTACAAGATCTGAATGATTTAAGAGGACGCATTACAGACAGCATTAGGTCAATTACGCCACAAACATTAAATAATGTCAGGAATCAGTTTTACTTGAGGTTGGGGTGTTGCCAAGACGTCCAGGGTTCACAATTCGAGCATTTGTTACATTAAATGTTTTAAATAAAAAATTTATACAAAAACTAAATAGTCTTGAAATTTCCACAATTTTGTTTACAGTGTTAAAGAAAGTGTAGTTGTGCATTTTTTCCAACGAAAACCTTTAAACAGGGTGTGTCATGTAACAGAGGCCAATACCAACTTTCTATTGTGTGTTGTAGCGAATTTCTGTAATCAAATAATTTTCAAAAAAAAAAAATCAAAAAATCAGTTAATTTTTGCAATAAACACTTAACATTTCCGAAACAGTTGAAGATAAGTCTAAGATATTTTACATGAAATATGTCTAGAATTTAATGAAAAATCCAGAAATTAAATAATATACAGGGTGTTGTATTTAAAATAAGAAAGTTGGTATTGGCCACTATTACATGACACACCCTGTATAAAAAAATTTTGTTGAAAAAAATGCGCATCTAAAAATACCAATCGACGTGTTCGAGCGTTTTTTCGAACACGCCCCCATTTATTTATTAACGAATTTATTCCATTTGGCTGGGCCACACGGTATGTCTGATGGATATTGAAATGAGTATGTAAATACTCTGATATTTGATAAGAAATCATACATAAAAATGTTCTAGTTCAAACATATATTTTAATACGCATCTAGTACGACACATGAAGCAGGTTGTATCGTGAATAATCCCCTTTACCCCCCTTCATCAGCCGAACGATACCGTCACCGGACACAAAAAAAACATTCCCGACCTCTTGCTGAATCATCATATTGATGTTATTAACCATACAGGGTGGCTACATTATTAACCATACAGGATGGCTATAGTCGGCTAACCTGGCGATTTTTCGGGTCCACATGAAGTGTTACCTTTAAATAAAATCAAATAACTAATTAGGAATCAATAATTATAAAAATTGAAAATTTCCGAAGAAAATCATCCATTCGTAGTTTAAATAGTTAATAAAATAACTTAAATAGTTTCGTAACAAAAAATTTCATTCTGTCAGAGGGGCATATTCCTGTATAAGTTTTCCTGGAGCGTGTGGATCCAGGTAGCTCTTCAACTGCGTATCCAATATGTCGTTATCCAATACTTTCGTGATAACAGAGGGTCCTTTGTAACGTGGATCAAGCTTTCTACTTTGATCCTCATTAATCCCCTTTACTTTACCGACAAGAACGTGTTGCCCCACCTCAAATATCAAAAAGGAAGCATGCGTTTTATCGTAGAGCTCTTTCTAATACTCCGCTTTTGACTCAATCAAGTTGGAGATTTCATTTCGTAATTATTCCAGATCTAGCCGTTCGTCCTCGCAAATTTAATTTGTTAAAAAGGCATTCATAACACCTCTTGGGCGACACAACACGTTTGATTCCAACGGCGCTCGTCGTCGGTAGAAGCCATAAGGGCAGAACAGAATAGTACGATTCGTTCTTTCAACTTGATCTTTAGCCGTGGAGTAGAGGTAGCACAAAGAACCTGTTTAATGTTCAGCTTTGTACAGTAAGTTGAAAACTGAGAGCTCGTAAAAGCAGTACCACTATCGCATATAAGTCTATTAGGCACCCCAAACATTTCTATTATACTGTCTAGATAATGTATTACTGGAGTCGTTTTTGTGTGTGGGACCGCTTTAAGGAACACAAACTTTGTAAATGCATTCACAACAACTATACGGTATGCGTTCATCATTTTGACTGACAGTATAGGGCGTCCATTATCCAACAAGTCTTGGACTATGCTGCGTACATTTTCTCGATTTATGAATACCAGGCGATGTGGCCTGTAGGTCACAGGTTCACTGTCGGACATTTTAATTGACATTTTTGTGATATTAGTTTTGTTAACTTCTCTTAAAGAAGCAGCAAAACATCCCTGTACCCGTTAAGCATCTTTAATAAATTAGAAAGTTCAAGAAAGTTCTAGAAACATCAAGATCTGCATCGATTTATCCTTTAATGTCTTGTATCGTAAATACTTTGATAGTTTTCACGTGAGCTGTACAATAGTCAACTGAAGGGATAACATTTTCATAACATGTTACTCCTCTTACATCACTACTATCTGACCTTTTCATACTGAATGTCAGACATGTTATTATATATTATTTTGCTTTAGATTTAAAATACACTGTCCACATTCCACTCTCTTTGCTGCAGATCTATAAAACTACCATCAAAACAATCTTCACTGTAAGTCGGTATATGGCTCATATGCTTCGGTGGTGCCCACATGCATTGTTGCTGTCTCTCGGGCAACTAAAGTGACTTTGTTATTCACTAATAATCTATCAATGCCTTCACTCGGCAAACCGTTACGGTTAAACAAGCGTATTTGGTTTCCCCTTACAATAGCAGGAATATTATCATTGTTTACAAAAGGTTGACCTATAATGACCGACACCTCTTGAACATCATCAGGCACAACCACAGCCTCTACAACCACAGTAGCCATGTCGACTTTAAGCTCATCAAAAGTTTTTGTCTTTGTAATTACGCTGCCTCCTGCATAATAACACAACCACACCATAATAGGTATTAACTCTAACCTCAAATCATTTGCATCCGTTTTCAATATGTCCTAAATAGTCGCACTTCATACTTGTGGCAAGAAGTTCTGGGCACTTGGATTGCATATGTCCCTTCTTCTTACAGTTAAAACACGTAACGTTGAAACTATCTGGTGTGGCATTTGGTCTTTTACGTTTGGCGAATACGTTACGCAAGTCTTTGTTGTGACCATTTGCACAGTATCTGCCGACATCTTGCTTATACGTAGCGCTTCTGTTGGGTAGAGGGCTTTAACGAACATTTGACAAATTCTGTTAAAGAAGGGCCTGACTCGTAGTGGCCTGCCTGAGAGTTAGGTCTGGAATACCGTCAATAATGCATGAACTGCATTTTTCCCAGTAATTTGAACTACCAATTCAATTTTGCTAAAATAGTAAATAACCATGGATCAATCGCATGACTTCTGCCTATTTAACATTTTTCTAGAATTTTTGACATAATCCACATGATCTGGGAATGTCCTGGTAATAAGAGACTTCCATTCTCTCCACGTATGATTCATTGATGTCAGACTGTGGTATCAAGTTCGAGCCATGGCAGCCAAACGTGACTGCATATGATATATTGTAGAGATGTCATTCCAACCACGTACATTTTTAAATTGCTCAATCTTTTGTAGCCAATGGTTAGCAGTCATGTTGTCATTTTCTGGAGAGAATTTCCAGAGTTTTTTGTATGAAGACCTTATATCCACAGATCCCGTCGTATCTGACTGAGTTACATTATTGGGAACATTAACCAATGTGTGCTCATTTCTGTTCGGAGAAGACTCAATTTCTCTAATATTTCTTGAAGGTATTAGTTTTATTCGCCCTGATACCGACGAAGAATTATCCGCTACCATTCCCTTCATATAAAGGTAATTTTTCAGCAGATCTTTCTAACTACAGTAGCTATTAACTGGTTCCTGAAACTTACGTAAAATTATCCAAATTACAAAATATATCCTAGCGATTACTTCATAAAAGCAATGTTTTCATAACAACAAATAAATATAACTGTACTACAACTGAATAACAATACTATATAAAAAAAAAGAATAAATCCCAATTCACTTAACACTACGTAGAAAATTATGTGAAATGTTTAGCCAAACTTAATTTAATTAAAACACTAAACCTAAACACAACTTCGTAAAAGTTATGTTTCTTATTAACTAATCGGCAGCAATGATGAACTCACACTTAAAGCACCGTAGGTCTTTTTGTATTTACGCCGCACCTGAACTGTAAATACTTTGATATTTAATAAGAAATCATAAATAAAAATGTTCTAGTTCAATTATATAGTTTAGATAGATATATTTAGTTATTCTAGATCGATATATGGAGTTGAATCGTGAATAATCACCTGTCGCCTCACTTTGTCAGCCGACCCATATCGTTACCTGTCATCCAAAAAAACAACATTCCTGGCCTCTTGCTGAATCATCATATTGATGTTAATAGCCATACAGGGTGGCTACATTATTAACCATACAGGGTGGCTACAGGTAAAATTGCTAAGTTAATGGTTGTTTGAGCTTCTGTAGCGTCATGGAGGCAAAAGACGATTTGTTCCGTATTTAGCAATCTCAAAGCCTCATGTATATTTTTCTGATATAAAATTAAAAAATTAAATTGTTTTTATATTGAAAAATAATCTTTTTCTTTGAATTATATGCTCAGGTTAGAACTAATAGCGAAAATAAAACTAAAATTTGACGAATTAAATTGAATAAAAGAAAAATTATAAAATATTTCAAATCGCTTTGACTTATATACCATTTGACTTTATTTACCATTTAAAGCGCGTTTTTCTGTAAGTGTGATATTAGTTTTATTCTAAAATAATTTTTGTCAACTTTATTCGAGCGTTAAGTGCAACATAATACCATAAAGAAATATGGTACAAACACAGTACATCATAATTATGAAGTTCAATATGAAATAATTTTGATATCAGTTGATCAGTATGAAATAATAGACACTTGAAAAATCTTTGGCTGGTCATGCATTAGAGTTGGATAGTAACCAGATTAATTTATACGTGAAAATATTAATAAACCAAGAGTATAATGTGGTGGTTTGTAAAACATGTAAGGCGAAAAATGGCCTTCGTTTTAAAAATACTGAAAACCTTAGTTAAAGCGATATATAGTATGGGTGGATTTTTTTTTGAAAATAGTGTTAATAAAGTTTAGTGTGGTGGTTTGAAAAATCGATGTGGTTTTAAAAATAACCTCGATGATACTCCTCGATGTCTCTCTTTCTATTCAAAATGAGCGTTTCTGCCATTCTGGATATTGACATTCTGGTTTAATAACTGTGTTATAATGTCTCAGTTTAGTGTTTCTAGATATGCATTTTGAATTGTAAATATTTTGTGTAAGTCTTATTGCAGTTTCCATTTTTTGAAATCTATCCTTATTGGCCGCTTTTTTCCAAACCGTTTTCCATGATTAGTTCACCAAAATATTTGAATTGAGAGACTCGTGTGATGTTACCATATTTTGTTTTTAGAAATGGTGTTCTTAGTCTGTTGCAGGTCATGTATTGTGTCTTTTCAAAGGAAATTTGGAATCCTACATTTTCTGCTGTTTCTTTTAGGATTTCAATCTGTTTTTGTGCCGTTAATATATCTTGAGCCAAAATTGCTAGATCATCAGCGAACACCAGACAATCAATTTTGATGTTGGTTATCCCCAGTTTAATGGGCTGATCAATATTCAGGGCTAACTTTTTTTCACGGCACTCCTGTATTACTTTTTCGTTAATACAGTTAAATACGAGTGGCGAGAGTCCATCCCTTTATCTCACTCCAGTTTTATTTTCGAAGGGCTCTGAGATGTCACCCATGAATTTTACTTTTGACCTTGTGTTAGTTACTGTGGCTTTGATAATCGTCAGTGTTCAGATCTAGTCCGTGTTCTTTCAAGATTTGGAATAAAGATTCGCGGTCAGTAGAATCATATGTTTTTTTGAAATCCACAAATGTACAGACAAGATTTTTATTGTACAGTTTTTGATGTCTTTGGATCAACTTGAAATTCAGGGTTTGTTCAGGGCAGGATCTGCCCAGTCGAAAACCTGCTTGACATTCACCAATTTTAAGTTCTAACTGTCCCTGTGCTCTGTCTAGTAGACATTGAGATAGAATCTTGTAACAAACTGAGAGAAGAGATATCCCTCTATAGTTGTTTACATCCGTTCTATCTTTTTTCGTGTATTTAACAGTGTATTTTTTATAAGCATTATATGTATATAATGTATATATGCATTATATGTATATAATAAGCTTTACTCTGAACTTTGAATAAACTGGATATACACGTTTCCTTCCTTTTCCGTGCTTTTACCGTGCAAATATCATTTTTGCTGTTAAGTTGAACAAAACCTATAGCCTTGTCACCGTAACTTTCTCGTCCACCTATACAAAATTTAAAAACACAAAATTCACTGGTTGGACATCATTTCTGCACTATTATTTTTTGAAGAAATACCCACATTTAGTAGCTCTGCTATTAACATATTTAATTAATTGTCATTTGAAGGTGGTATCTTTCCGAATGCTCTGAAGAGAACAAAAATAATTTTAATATTCAAGAAGGGCGATCCCCACATGCCTCAGCAACTATAGACTAATTGCCATTCTGTCCGTGGTATATAAAATAATGGAAAGAATAATGTATGATCAAATATTGCTATTTGTAAATAAATTTAATATCCTGATCTCGGCACAACACTTTTCCGAAATGAAAGATCTACTCACACAGCAATTTGCGACTTTCTTACATATGTAATAGTAATAACGCAGCTGAGCAGGCCTTAAAGGGCTTCGACTTTCTTTTCTATCGTTCTCCATTTTA
The DNA here is from genome assembly GCA_031761425.1 of Cosmopolites sordidus. NCBI lineage: Eukaryota > Metazoa > Arthropoda > Insecta > Coleoptera > Curculionidae > Cosmopolites > Cosmopolites sordidus. The sequence goes on from JARFXV010001676.1 coordinate 238,573, forward strand.
CTCTATCCATGGCTGCATCCTGCCACCCTCCTACTCTTGCTGTACCTAAATCTTCCTTGCATGCCTCCAACCACTTCCTTCTTGGTCTTCTTCTTGGTGCATCTCCTCTTGACAATGCTTGTTTTCCCATCTAGTATTTGGCATTCTTAATACATGACCCTACCACCGCAATCTGGAAGACCTAACTATCTATCATATAGATGGTTTTCCATATAAAAGTTAATTTCTGCATTAGTTCTTCTCCACATTATCTCATATAAATATCTTCCTCAGTACTCTTCGCTCCCAGATATTCAATCTTTCATTTTCTTTTTTATTAATTATAGAAGATTTACGAAAAATAGAAGGATAGGACAAAAATATGAGCGATTTTCATTATCAAATTTCCTACATATCTCTCTGGTTTAAAGGGCTCTCAAGCATTGGGGTTAAAAAACTATCTTCACTGTATTTACTGCACTGTATCTCGTCGCCAGTTTAATAATAGTCCTAATGATCCATTATCCAATATCGTATTGGATAATTGTTGCTTAAATGCACCGTCTTAACGCAAAATAATTACTACCTGTCCCATATAAGCAATCAGGGTTCGTTTTCCTATCATAATAAGTTTCTAATAGGTTTAAAACAAAATATTGTTGCAAGCGAGAAAACTCCTTTATACCCGGACGTAAAGAGGCAAAATAAAGCTTCCGTTCTTAGTTTATTCGGATCCTGTACAACAGGATAATAATCAGCAATTAGTTTGGGAGCTAAATCCTTATAGGAAGTGGTGTTGTGTAGTTTATTATTTGCGACGTGATTTAAGCGAGCAATTTTGGTCATGGCGGATGTTAAGGATTTAAATGAGATTTGTTGGGATTTTACAACCAAATGACGTTAATTTACGTAAATAAAGGATACGGCGGAGAAACAAGTGATTATAAAATATCAGTAACTAATATAAATAAATCGAAGAAGCGTTTTATTTATTAAATATAACATCTGTGAAGGTTGAATCAAATGTTAACCTAAGATGCACCGTAAATTTTTCTCTGAAATATTTAATGAGCCAGCAGGATAACGAACAGAACGCCGAGTTAAATTAATAGTCTTTAAAAACTTTATTTTAAAATTACGGAGTGGTATGAACCACGCTACAATATACAAGTTTTGTCTCTACCAAAAATCACTCAATGGGGCTAAAGAAGTTTTCACTTCAAAAAGTATAACTAATACAGAAATAAGCAACTTTCATAAAGGAGTAACAAATACTTCCATACCACTTACTTCATATTAAAGTAACATGTACGACAACGAAAAGAAAATAAAACACGATTAGTATTAAAAGTAACTAAGAAACGAAAATATGTATTTATATTTAATAACTATAAAAACTTGTGAGATCTCAAAGATCAGTGCTAAAGCCGATCATATCTTTATATCTATATTATTATATTAAAAATATTAACATATACAACTGTATATTATATTACAACATAAATCTATTTGTTATTGTTGATGGATTCATGCAGTTGTGGGTTGTATCCTTCTTCATCTGCAACAGTTTGAAGTCTTCCAGGTCTCTCTCTGGGCAGATGGTATCGAAGGCGTCAGGGTTTTTTTTTTTGCAACTGTTAGTCGATGTCGCTCAGATCTTGTATTCTAGTAGTAAGTATTTAAGCTTCTTTTTAAAATTTTTTAGGTTTAATTTTATTATGTCTTTCGGTATCTTGTTGAATTTTGCTACGGTTTCAGTTGTGAGTTTTTGCGTGAGTCTTACTTGTGTATTTTTATGAACTCTAATGTCTGATTTTCTTCTGGTTTCGTATGTATGTATTTGTTTGTTTGTCGTGAATGTGATAGTTGTCTTTATTAATTTATTTTGAATTTTGTATAGCAGCAGTATATTGTGATATTGTATTAGTTGTCTGATGTTTAGGTCTTTTGTTTTTTTGGTTAGTTCTTCGGTTGGCGTTAGTCTGTTGAGATTATATAATATTTTCAATGTCTTATTTTGTTGTCTTTGTAGTATGTTTAAGTTTTTTTCTGTAGTATTGCTCCATGTATTAATCATATAAGCATTTTTAGATGAGAATAGTGCATGGTACAGTGGTTTCTTCATTTTTGTTGGTATGATGTGCTTCATTTTTAAGAGCAAAGTAATTGTTTTGGCATTTTCTTTTTTTATTTTATTTATATGCTTATCTCATTTTAAGGTAGTGTGTATTTTAATTCCTAGGTAGTTAATTTCGGAAATTTCCTTTAATTTTTGGTTTCTTATCGTTATGTTTAGGTCTCTTGCTTGTTTCTTCTTGTTAAATATTATGTATTCTGTTTTTGTTTCGTTTATCGTGAGCGAGTTGTTAAAACACCATAGTTCGTACTTTTTCATATCGTTATATATATTATGTTGTAATCTGTTGTAATCATTGTCAGAATACAACATGCACAAGTCATCAGCGTAAGCACACATTTTTCCAGTGAAGTTTTCTTCGAATAAATCGTTTATATAGAGTATATATAACAATGGTGGCAGGTTACCTCCTTGCGGCAAGCCGTACGCAGCTGTATTAGTGTTGCTTTCTGTCTCTCCTACTTTAGTCTTTTGGGGTCTGTTCATCAAGTAGCTTTCAATTATTCTTATGTAATTATCAAATCCATATGCAATGAGTTTTTCTAGTAATTTTTCTTTATTGATTGTGTCGAATGCTTTTTTCATGTCGAAAGATATTACTACGACCGTGTGTTTCTTTTCTATACATTTTTTAATATTTTCTATCAAATCATAAACAGCTGAAGTCGTGCTCGATTTCTTTTGGAAGGCATATTGTGCTATATTTATGATGTTGTTTTGTGATATATGCTCTATCATCCTGTTGTGTAAGATTTTTTCTGTTATTTTATTCAGTGCTGATACTAAAGTAATTGGTCTGTAATTTTGTGTTTCATTCTTTTTTCCTTTTTTGTATATGGGGACTATTATGGATTGTTTTAGGTATTGTGGATATATTCTTGTGTCTAACATTTTATTTATTAGCTTTGTAAAAATTGGTATTAAGGTTTTCTTATTATTCTTGACCACGTCACGTGTTATTTTGTCAAATCCTGGGGCTTTATGTCGATGCAAGTCTTGTATTATTCTTTCTATTTCTTCTTGTTCTACATTTTTAACATCAGATTTATTATATATTTTATTTGTTATAGTTGTTGTGGTGGTTTTGTTTTTTCCCTGTATTTGTTTATCAGCTTGTTTTTGACCTATTGTGGCAAAATAATTATTTTGTTCGTTTGCTATAGTTTTTGTATCGGTGCTACTAGTTCTGTCTGCCTTAATAATTTCTATAATGTTATCATTTTTCTTGGAGTGTATTTGTCTATTAATAAATTTCCATGTTTTTCTTCTGTCTTCTCTATATTCATTGAATT
>JARFXV010001677.1:0-137545 GCA_031761425.1 Cosmopolites sordidus
AAAACTTAATATTCGCTTTTTGTTCGATGTTTATTTTTCGACCGATGGTTTAAACACACTAACCCTTAAGCGCGATAACATGGCTTCTAATGATCTGAATGTAATGAAATTTTGTCAGAACGTCAGTGAAGGATTCACTCTTCTAACGCTTATTATTATTCTAACTACACTACTATCTAGAACACTCATAACAGTTTCATAATGAAAGTAAATGGTAGGGTGATGTCAAACTTGTCTGTTTTACTGTTTTTCTTGTATTTCAAGAATAAACCACAATTTAATTAGTATCAGTACACTTCGAATAGGTACTAATAGGTACTAACGTAGGAATAGAAATTTAATATTGACTATTTTTTTATCATGTTTGTCATATTTACACTACTTCTTTCCTGAAATAATCTTGTCCTCTTCATTCCACTTCTTTTTTATCGCCCGGATATGATATGGATATAATTTGTACGGAACCATTAGAAAGTTTTAATGAGATTACTGGAACTTTCCCTGGACATTAAATTTTATTAGACATACATAAAATGTTATTGAAGAATGAGCGGATCGCACAATCGTTAATAAAAGCAGACCATTATGATTAATATTAATCGTATTGTTTATATCTTAACATGTTGAATCACACAATAATTACAAAAAATGATATTTTGTATCATATTTTAAGAAAATAATTATAAATAAATACTAAATAAATATATCAAAATAATAAAATATAAAGCGGTGTTAGATCTATTAATTTTTTTTATCAAATGACTATGATATTACAAAATATCGTCATGGTATACACAAAAATATAGAATAAATCTAATAAAGTGTATTCTATAGTATTGCATTTTTATTTATTCTTTAATACTATATATAACAAAATAATCTAAAATACCTGCATAGCTATAAAAAATATGTATAGCGATTGCTGACTGATATAAAGCGACCAAATGATTTTATTATCTGTTAGCTTTATCTGCGACAGTGTTAAAATAGTTAGAGTACGCTAGGGTGTCATCGGGACATAATTAAATGACATATAACTGGTCCCAGAGTAGGTATTATATCGAATAAATCGTAATACATAAGTCGTTTGTTAATGCTTTATGAGCAGGAGAAATTTTAAATATTTCTTTCGACACAAACATATTTTAAGTCATAATGTCTTTGTTTTCATCAATGATATAGTACGGAAGTTTTATTTTTATTATTTAAATCGCTACATTCTCTGTTACAGGTATGTGCTTGCAACGCCAGTTCCAAACATTTAGAAGTAAATAAATTTACACCGGTAAGATTATTATTATATATTTAATGCTTCAATGAATAACTTAGTCTGTAGACACTAAGATTATACAAAATGTACTGAAAGAAAAAGGTGATGAAGTAAAATACAATATACTTTATTATTAATCACATTATGAATTATAATTTTCAATATTTTCGTTCGTATGTATTTATATAATTATGAGAAGATTATTTTTAAGCACTATAACTCATTCATGGAAATCAAAGTCGCGACCGGGCCAATATGGAAGATGGTCAAGCACCACAAGACTTTTTACTCAACGAATATCGTATAACATTGCTTTTGTGCGTTTTCCATTTTGTATTGTCGATTTTCCCCAAATTTAAAAATTTTAAAATTCCAAAATTAAAAATTCTAAATAATTATTCGGATTTGTTAAGGATATTAATGTGTCTTATTGGTGATGAAGTTTTATAATTATTATATATTTATTATATATTATATTATATATAATTATTATATATTATATTATATATTATAATATTTATAATTATTATATATTATATTATATATAATTATTATATATTATATTAGATATAAATTTTATATATTATAATATATATAATTATTTTATAATATATTTTCAGATAATATGAATGACAAAACAATAATTTTTATATTATGAATAGATATTAACAAAAAAGTTATTATTATATATTATCATCATCGTCGTCACTCAGTCATTATCTATCCACTGCAGGATAAAGCATGTTTCCAACTCGCGTAGTTCTGAGCTTTCCTCTATCATTCAGGTGCAATATATTTGATGAGGTCATCAGTTAATCGTGTTTTCGGTCTTCTTTGTGGACATTCATGGTTAGCGGCATCCACTTCCGGATTGCTTTGGTCTATCAATCATCACATTGTCTCGATGTATGACTTCCTCCATATCAATTGCTTTACTCTTTCCAATAATGTCACACACTTTTGTTTATTCTCTGATCCATGTGTAGGTCTTTCGGTCCCGTCTTGTAATATCTATTACCCCTCTCTGGAGTAATCACCACATTTAATATGTGGTGATTCATAATATTCAAATCCCTCAAAACAGACATTCTTCGATCATCTGTAAATTTATTGAACATGACCTGATTCTTTTTCAGGATTATTCTCAAGCTAGATAGTTCTCTCGCCCTTTGCAGCTCTTGTATGTGTTTTGTAGTTCATCTGGGTCATGCAAGTCTTTTCACGTTCTGAAGAATAAATATCACCTACGGATCTAAGTGTGCACCATTGTGTTTTATTTCATCTTATTCCCAATTCAAAATGAAGGGGAATACCCCTTCAAGGCAGAGTAAGAAGGCGATGTTGCTTGCCGAACACCCCATTCTACATTAATTTTAATATCGAGATCATCCATGTGAACTGTCGTTGTAGCTTCATACATATATTCAAGTAGGTCCATACAGGCTCTGCCTACTCCTTGGTTAAGCAATTAAGCTTTGAGATTGCATCAAATACCTTTTCATGATCAATAAAAGTGGCCAATAATCAGTGTCGTGAAAAATGTATTTCGAATGACGATGAAAAATTTATATAAATGAATATATTTGTTATTTGTGTATATATTTGCGTTAATTGCGTGTTCATCTCGTTGTTCGAAATAAAGAAAATTGAATAATTTATTCTTTATTTACTTTCATACACATATAAAACCTTGTTATTATTTACACTTTTAACAAGTATTAAATTACTATTGTTTATATAGAATGGTCATGCTCGAGTGCATGTTGCACACAACATGTGCAACACAAGATTTTTCCATATCTCCCATATCTAATAGGGGCAATGTATTCAATATATATACGAGGATGAATTAAATATAAACCGGAATTCTTTTATACCTATTTATTATTTATAAAACAATATACAAAAACAATTGATCATTTTTTCGACATAGTCTCCTCCATGCTCTACCCATTTTTCCCAGCGGTTTGGAAGCTTGTAAATTCCTTATTCATAGAAACACTGAATTTGGGTTATCAGCCAATTGCGTACGAAGTCCTCAACATCTTCATCGTTATCGAATCGTACCCCTCCAAGAGCATTTTTTTACTGGCGCAAACAAAAAAATCACAATCAATCAGGGTGAAAAAATCTGGACTGTATGGACACTGTTCAAGGGTTTCCCAATGCATATTATCCAGTTTTCCCTTTGTCAAAAAGTCTGTGTGTCGTCTGGCGTTGTCATGGAGAAAGAGAACGTCTCTGATGCCTCTGATTTTGTTGCCTTCAACAGCTGGCCATATTAGGCAGCATTAACCACACGACGATCATGTAGAAAACCAATCAGCAAACCTCTCTTCTAGTCGAGAAAAACACGGTCACGAGAACCTTACCAGCTCAAAGACGGGTTTTGGCCTTTATAGGGCAGGTTTCGTGTTTCCTTCGTCATTCCTTAATCGCCATTTTTGATTCTGCAGTGTAATAATGCACCTACGTTTCACCACATATCGCGACACGCTTCAAAAAGTCTCTCCTTTCCGCCGAAATCGAATCAGAAGTATTTTTACTGATTTGCAATCGGATGTTTTTTAATCTTCGATCAAAAACTTCGGAACCCATCGGGCACATATTTTATTGAAGCCGGGATGATTTCTGATGATTGTTTCTGATGTTTTCTGAAGGAGCACTGCCGCCAGAACTAATACCCACCTTTAAAGCGATTTCATGAATTGTGGCCCACCGGTCACCTTCGATAAGGTCGCGAACTGCATCAATGTTGTCCTTGTTGTTGACCTTGACCTGGGACGTCGATTATGACTTACATTTACTACACTTTCTCGTCAACTGTTAAACTTCTTGACCCAACCAAACACTTGGGTCTTAGACAGGGTATCGTCTCCATACTGAACCTTCAACAGAGTTAATATATCGGATAGTTTAACGCCTTCCTTGGTTAAACTTTATTATAGCTCGTTGCGCAACGCACTGCGCAAACTGTTGCTCACTCATGGTGAAACAGCTCACCGAGCGTTTCCCCCAATACATTACACTACATTACCTCGTATATATATATATATATATATATATATATATATATATATATATATATATATATATATATATATATATAGTAAAAAGAAAGGCCTATAATGAATTATTGAACTTCCACATATATATTGAAAATAAAAATGTTCAATACCTATCCATTCGTTCAATTATTCAATTAAAAAGGCATTGACATTAAACAGAAAAATTATTCTAAATTGCGTTATAACGAAGGATATTTCCTCTTTGCGTCTGACCTCTTAAATAAACCATTGGAAGAGACAGTGATTGTTTTTGACGGAGGTGGAGTTCTACAGGAAATGGCCAATCACGTGCCTGCTTTCGAAACGTACAATTTTTAAGTCGTTTGTCACCTGTTTGATAATGGTTATTATCGGGCTTGCTTGATGGACAAACAGGAAATTAAACAATCAGTACTACGTAGCATTTTGTTTTTTCACTAAAATATATTTTTAAATATTAATCTAGAAGTTAATAGAAAATCTGTGGCAATATTTTACGATGATTATTATTTTTTGCCCTTAAAAATATACTACATTATTGAATATTAGAATGATCCATAAGTTCGTTCGTTTGTTAGTTTTTGTTCAAGCTTTTTACTAACTTTTATAATAATTACAATATATTTTTCGAAATTAAAGGTTTTTAATTCGGTAATTGTAGTTAATTATCAAGTACTCAGTATTATTCCCACTGCTAGTATTTGTATTTGGAGGCAAACATTTACGCCATTCAGTTTCAAGATCGACCAGATTATTGAAGCACTGTACGTATAATGTATATCAATAAATGGAAACGGTGAAAATCAGGTGGTATCAAGTCTAGGCTATTTGCTGGACCTGGTAGAAGGTCAGTTAGTTTCTTGGAAATATTTAATTATTTAAAAAAATATTTAACTAGTATATGTGGAATAATGATGAAAAATGTTATAATATAGATATCTGGAATTTGATAGAAGTTTTTAATATTGGCGCTATTTACAATAAAATAATGCTCAATTTTTTAATGAATCAGGTACTGTATCGGCGATTTTCAAAATGAAGAATTTTGATGGGCAACACATTTCCATATAATTTTCATGCAATTTTATACATACAAAAATAATATATTTCGAGAAAAGTTCTACTTTACCTTTATGATAGGCAAGCATTTTCACTGTAAATGCAAACTTTTAAAGAAGGCCAATGCAAGATCATGCAGCAGTGTCTACAGAAAGTAATCAACAGTAGACAATGAAAACTATATCTAAATGCTTTGGTAATGAAATCTATACTATATTCATAGTTTTTAATTGATTAGTTTTGGTACTTTTTGATTAGAGTAATATCTCGATTTTTTTCTTTTCTTATTAACATTTTTTTAAATTTATTCAAATTGCCGTTAACTGTAACTTACCGGTAATAAATAAATTGTTAAATTGGAGGCATATGGATAATAATAAGATAAATCATTGCGTTAAGGATATCGTTAGGACAAATTAGAGATAGTTCTGGAGCGGAAGTTCAAATTGAAGGTACGTAGGAAGGTATTCTAATAACATCGCACGCATACGAAAAGAAAATTAACAGTTATAAAACCAAGCAATTTCAGAGATTGCCGTTCAAATTATAATATAATTCTCAATTGTGTGTACAATTACCAGGAGTTGTACTGATATCCCGTAAATTATCACACTTTATAATAATGTCAGATAGAGTGTCAGATCATGTGTCAATAAGAGTGTCAGAACTTTAAAATAAGCATAATAATAAGGCAAGTGATAATCCGGAAATATATTTATTTTTTCTTGAAGAACAAAAAATGGCATTATATTTTGAAAATATTGTTTGAAAATAATGGTGTTCACCCGTGCTCCATGGCAAAGCACCGACGTGGAACACGGGTAACTTTTCTTTGCTTTTAGACTTTTCTTCACGAGTCCATTTCACTATTTTTCTTAAATACCTGGTACTTACTTAAAGTCAGAAGGGCCATGAACGATTTCGCACAGCCTGACTGTTGCGACCGTTTACCGCAGGATGGCTGAGCTGCATGTGATTGCAAACACCATTAGACATGGCCAATTTACACAGTCGTGGGTTTTAGTCATTCCTTCATCCGCTCTCCAAGCGTTCAGCTTTAGCCCTACTGATGACGGTTGTTTGTGGCGTACTGTTTCACGGATGGGAAAACATGTATTGGAACAGCTTGCAGACGTTTCGGCAAAATCTCATTTGCTGCTTACTGTCGCGAGGTTCGTGCTCCCTTCAACCTCCCGACAGTGACCAATTCGACATTCGACCACCGGATGTATTCCCGGAAAAAACTTCACAATAATTCTAACGTAAACCTATGTCCGTAGTCCCAAAGAAGTAAGAACCAATAATGTCAAAAGATAATATTTTATACCACACTATGCCCTTTGTTAGCAATGATTTTCTTTAAAAATACTGAACTTATATTAGTTTTACAAGCTGTTACATACACGTTATTTGCAGAAATAGCAAAATTGAAGCTAGAATAGACAGACAATTCAACGAACAAATAAACTTAAGATAAGGTACAAGACATGGAGACCCCTTAACTCCCTTTATTATTCAATTTAACAATGGATGGAGTGATAAAGCATGTTAATAAAAAGGAAGGAATATCCAATGAGCAAGAAAGAGATCAAAATATTCTGATACATGGACGATGCAATGTTTATAAGCTTAAAAATGGTTAGTACATATATTTAACACAACAGCAAAACCATTTAATATGATCATCGCAAACAAAGTTTGAACAAAAAACCTGATAGATGTAAGATAGAACTTGATGGTACAAGAATAAAACAAATTATGGAAGCGAAGTGCTTAGTCATCACGTTAGCCTTTGCAAAGGTGTAGAAAAAGGACCAAACCAAACCAAATGCAGAAAGCTAATAAAGTGAGGATGTCTAAACAATACATTCTGGGGAAATACGCACATTAAAAGCACAGGTTAAGTTGTTGTAAACGGCAGATATGAGAATATTAAGAACATATAGTGGAAACACGTCGAGGGATCGAATAAAAATGACAAACTCGGAAGGAAATGTAATGTAGAAGAGATACATACATAAACGAGTGGACAGTACATAGGTAAAGAGAATGGAATGATCACAAAAGAAGAATCACTGTCAAGAAATGTAGACCGAGCACCTCATAGACCAATTAAATAAAATGCAGAATTGCCTAATAGAAAGGAGGAAGAAGAAAAAAAAAGAGATCAGTTTATAATTACTTCAAACTTAATTTTGAAAGCTTTTATATCAAATTTTATATTAAAGCATGCACTTAAAATGATTTGTGCAATGATATTAACAAATGGCAGCTCTACATTTTTTTTATAGTTCTCGATCAAACAAGAATAATTCATCAATACCCCTTATATATTATTTTTAGCAAATAAACCATTCACGCCTTTTCATGTACTGACCGTTTAGATAATGTTTGATACAAATACATCTTGCAGAACACTTTATCATTAATACAGACTATTGCAGTATATATATGTGTGAAAGAATATATGTATTAATATTAGGTCAGTGGTAGACCACTTCTCTATTTTAATTTTCTAGGCATAACGTATAAACGTGAAGGATTCGCACATCGACGCGCAGACAGGACTTCAATTTGCCTTTGGGCACGGGGATTATCTTGGCGTCGCCATTCCGGGCGCCTCCCCAATCCAGACTTGAAATCGGGATGTCTTAACGGGACCGAGGTGGGACGTGCTTCGTATCGAAAATGTTGCGCCTATTTTGTGCGTAAATGATTCGGATTTTATTGCATTTTACTACTGGCACGTGGTAGAAATTGTTTTCTTCTTTTTGTAATAGAACCGACAATGCCAGAAAAAAATATCACTAAAACATAAATACGTTCAAGTTCATATTGCAATTGTTCAAGTTGCAATTGCAATTGTTCAAGTTCATACGTTCAAGTTCATATTGCTTCAAAAGTTCATATTGCTTAAACATTACTGTCATAACTTTAAAAATGATCATTGATTAGTTTCAATGTTCGTTAATACAGAGAATTGTTCACGAAGAAGATTAATGTTATAAAATCAGTAACACATAAACACATAATAAATAATTCCTTCATTATTATGCACTGTAACTGGTTTTTCAATAAGGATTTTATTTAAGCATCTAATTTAGTCCATATTTGAAAAACCTTCATTACTCAAGAGAAAATGTTATTTCTTCATTTTTAATATAAAATTGTATTTATTTGAAGAATATGTATAAAAAATGTGAGCTAAGTGGGGCGTAATGAGGTTGGACGTGGATGGTACAAGTTTAGGAAGAGTGGACCTAGAAGTGGAAGAGAGAAAGGGGTTATGGGGTCACAAGGTGTCCTAGTCGAGGTTGCTTTACTTGAGGTTATGTAAGTAGAATACGAGGGTTGCTATTTTTGTTTTCGGAATAATAAATAAAAACTAATATTTATTATTGAAAATGGTTTTCTTATTTTTTAAAATATTCTCCTCGATGATCGGTACACTTTTGCATACGTTTGAACCAATTTTTATAGCACTTTTTCCATTCCGATTGAGGTCTCTGAGATCTCCAAAATATGCACTTTGAACACATCAACCTTTCTTCTGGATTAGAAAAAATTAACCACGTAGTTTATTCTTTACGGACGAGAACAAAAAGAAATCATTGGGTGCCAAATCAGAATTGTATGGCGGATGACTCATCAATTCTATGTTTTAACCGGTCAAATATTGAGTTGTTCGGTCCGATGTGTGAGAGCTCGCGTTGTCATGGTGAAGAATGATCGTGCGTCGCTAATAGTTTTTTCATATGTCTCGAAAAACTTCTGGCAAATAGATTGAATCAGAATTTTGACGCACCACGATTTTATTTTTTGAGCATTTCTTCGCACCAATCGACACGAGCCTTTTTTGAGCGGTTGTCAAATTATGCAGAATCCAACGCGTATAAATCTTTTTCACGATTCAAGTAAAATTTTATGTATTCTTTTCATACAAATACCCAGGATGCCTCAATCTCACGTTATATCACATGATGATTTTGCTTTATCAGTTCGTGCATAGTATAGATTTTTTCTGGCACAACAACCACCAGGATTGAATTGACTAAACCAGTGATATACAGTGGTTTTAGATGGTGCTTCATCATACGTATACAGTCAACAATATCAAACTTTCGGATGTATATAGCGCCTAACTTTAGAATATATTATGGCGCCTAGCAACATCATTGTTGCCAATTCCGGATAAATAATTAGCAACCCTGATACAATCAGCAGTACTAACACGCTGAGTGCCACAAGGTATCATAATTTTCTTCTGGGTTGTGGCGGTCACAAAACTGTTCTTCGTGGTAAATACGAGTAAGTTTTTCACTCTTGCCTTGGTGATATAGTATGAGACTTTATCTATAACTTGTATTATTTGTATTCACAAATCAACCCCTGTGTCTGAGGAAGAATTTATTGTTGCAGTTGGGGCTATGCAAATCTAGAGCTCCACTGTATATAGATTTTCCACAAGAAGGGCACAACTGAGGTGACGTATAATTTTGCGATGCTGTTAGGGGGAGTTGTCTTTCTCTGTTCCTTTCACGCAATGAAGGTTTGTAAAAAAATGTTCCATAAATTTGATTTGAAAATGAACCTAAATAATCCCCACGCAGTGAGTTTTAGTGAGTGTAGCGATCTGTCATGAATAACCCGAGGATTTTTAACGGTTCATATATCACAATTTTGCTTATTAACGGATCCTGATGATATTAGAAACAACTAAGTGGATTGAAGACATACTGACATGCTCTTAGAGGGAGTTCACTATAGAGAAGGTCAAGATGCAAGTAATAACGCACTTACAGAAGCCTCTGGTATGATTCGATTCAGATACATTCGCAATAAACAATTTTTTAAATTCCATTATCTTGTTTGCTTGGGTTACTTTCAGATTCTACCCCGCCTACATATTTTGTGCTTACTTTGTATACTCTAAAGGAGGGGATTGCCTCTCTAAATACTTTTATTTTACGTGTGTAAATATATTATTTAAAAGGATCAGTTGTCAATATTTATAAGGTACCCATAAGTTATGTCATTTGTTGATACTGTTCAAAATTTTGTTTTATTTTAGAGTAAATACAGTTTTGTTCTACAATATAATCTGCATCGTAATTGGCTGTCTTCGTCCATCTCTATGATAATTTTTTTATTCTTTGTAATAAAATGAGGGTGATTTTGAAGTAAAATAATCTTCGAGTTCAGTTTTGATAACTGTCGCAGTAAGGTTTTTTTACAAAGAATATGTTCCATATACCTGAAAAGATGGTAATCTGACGATGCAGTATCGGGAAAAAACGGTGGGTGAGGAATTACTTCCTAGCCTAACTCTCCGACTTATTTCTTAGGTGATTGTAGTATTATGATATCTTGCATTTTCATAGAGCAGAATAACACCCTTTCGATTAATTAAATTTAGACGTCTTTAAATCAAAGCTATGTTTAATGTATCAAACCGAGCATAAGCACTTATGATTTCATTAAGATTAAGAACCTCATAGGGAATAATGCCTGAAAATCCTTATTTGAAGACCTGGTTTTCTAGTAGGCAAAAATAGTTAGTAAAATGGTTGTCCTGGTGTTTACTATTGTTATTTTTATGTAGGTTGCTGTATGGAGTCCTCTTTTAATCTGCCGTAACAATATGTTGAGGAAAAGGATCATTTCCTAACCTAGCCAAAAATGCAGCTGGTTACAGGTTGAATGTTGTTTTCAATTGAAAGTTGATATGGCATCCACATTCCTTCTCTTTGCATTTTGTTCAGTTGTTTTACATACCACTATTTTGTGGACCTTGAAGTTTTAAGTCTTGTGACTAGTTCCTGGATGGTTTGTTTGAGATCAAATTCAATTTTAACCATTAATAGATCAAACTGAACTTTTTTCAGATTTTTTACAGTCGAAAATATTGAAATTACAGTTTTTAATTTTTTTTTAACAAACCCTGACTTGTTCTGCTATCCAAGACAGCATTCATAGCATTATATATATATATATATATATATATATATATATATATATATATATATATATATATATATATATATATATATATATATATATATAACTTTGTTTTGCTGATAACACAGGTTTTTCGATTTTTGCACATTTTATTGATACTAGTATTTACACGTTATTTCAGTTCTTTTTTAATCTTCAAATAATTCGTTTAAAATACGTAAGAGTAATTGCTTTGTTACAACAGGGCTTTAATCAAAGTGATATCGCGGAAAATGTAGGTGTTTTCCGAAGTACTGTATCGAAAATTCATAAAAATTCCGAGTGACAAATGACGTAAATGATCGCCCTGGAAGTGATAGAAAATGATGTAGAACAGCTGCACAAGATCAGCAGATATCAATAATACCTCGATGAAATCATCTGAAATCTACAAGTGGTATATAAAGGGGGTTGTTAGGCTTGAAAGAGTAAATGTTTTACGAGAAATGATAACACGCAGACTAAAAGCGGTAAATTTGCATTGTAGAAGACCTTTACGTGTTCGCAAAGTAACACTTCAACAAAAAATGTAAGATTGCAATGGGCTCGAGAAATGGTGGATTACCATGTGAGTCGGTAATTACTTTCCTGTTTTTGTAACAGATTTCACTAGCTATATGTATTTAAGCAAGCAAGGTAATTTTGCAGCATGACAACGCGTCGTCTCATATAGCAAAATCAGTCAAAGAAGAGTTGAGACTTGGATGGGAAGTTTTATTTCACCCGCCGCACTCTCCAAACCTGACTCCATTCGACTAGCACCTTTTCGCATCGATGCGGCTCGCGCTTGCAGTTAGAGTTAAAGTTAAAAAATGGCTCGATGAATGGTTTAGCTCAAATGAGAAACTGTTCTTTTGGAATGGCATCCATAAATTGCCTGAAAGATGGGCAAGATGTATGGAATCAAATGGCCAATACTTTGAATAAATACATTTTAACTATCCATTGTAAATAACGTGTTTTCTTTAGCGAAAAAACCGGAAAGGAATTACCGACACACCTGGTATAGTCCTAACTGGAATAACGTAATGTTCTCCGATGAGATGAGAATTGGCTTGGTTTCTAATTTACTAAGAACATTAGTTTGGAGAGTCCCAAATCGACATGCCTGACTAGAGACAGCTCAAATACGTATATCATTTGAAGGTGGGACCGTGATATTTTCGGGTGGTATTATGAGGGGTACACGAACATCTTTACTGGTGCTGGAGAGAAGAGTCACTGATCCTGTGTAGATCGAGGAAGTTTTAAATGCTGTTGTGCATCTGTTTCGAGGTGCAGTGGGCGACGGATTTGTTTTCATGGATGACAACGCACCTCTTCATCGAACAGCAACAGTACGAAATTTTCTTGAAGAGAAGGCCATAACCCGGTTAGAGTGGCCAGCAAATTTCCCTGACATGAATGTCATTGAAGTTGCTTGGGACATTCTGAAAACACGCATCAACAAAAGAAACAATTATCCTTTTAACCTACGAGAACTAAAAGATGCTGCTCGTGAGGAATGAGAGAGAGAGTCCAGATTGATCATTTAATCGAGAGCGTGCCAAATCGCCTACAGGCATGCATACAGATCCATGGAGAGAATACTGCTTATTATTTTTACTGAAAATTGTTCATTTTACTTTAAAATTGTTTTTAAATGTAATTGGTACATTGTAAATTTTTATCTCCAAAATAATAGGTCAATTTTAGACACATTGGTCATTTGGTGTCGAGTTTTATTTAGTACCAGTAAGAATCGTTATATATATATATATATATATATATATATATATATATATATATATATATATATATATATATATATATATATATATAACGATATTACTTATGGATACACCTATTAATTATCATATTTCAGGCCAGTTTTATTGAAAACGCAGTTCATCAGCTTTCACAATTTTTCTTATTATCTAATTACATTTCTTATTATCTAATTATTTCTATCGCTATCGGGAGGCGAACATAAAACAATCTGGATTTAATTTCTCAGTTTTCATAACTTCAATCGTCTTCGTTTAAATGTTTTCGAGCGGGGCAAAAGTGAATTTATCAAGCGCGCACACCGGCCAACCGTGGACCTTCTACCCCCACCGACCCCCTTCTCCTACGCCCCCACTTCCGCTCGCCCGTTTGCAATAACGAAACGGCCGGGAAAGCAAAGGCCTAGAATCGGAATTTATAAGTAGAATTAATTAGAGTAAAAACCACTGCAGCAACGGCGAAGCGGTCGCCGTACTACTACTCCTTCGTCGGGCCGTTTTAATTTACAAAAGCCAAACTTAATTCTTGTTCCGACTAAAGGAATAAAGAGAAATGTAAAGGAAAATTAAAACGATTCAACTTTCAGGGTCCTGATTGGGTTTAGTCGACTTATCCCTTAAGAAAGCGGCGCGAGCTTTATTTCGTCCAACTTTCCGGTACCTCCGACTGAAAAGGAATTTAATTAGTTTTCTAAAGATATATCCATATGTTGTTGTTTGCTATAGAGAATGTTTAGTCTTTCCGTATTTTTGCGTTATAAATTAAAATTATCATCCTTTTATGTTTGCTAGTGAATGTTACAAACATTTGTTAAGGAGACGATACCTTTCCTTAGGGTTATAAGTACTAAGATGTCTGATTATTTTTTGTATATTTCTTCTTCAGAATTCTCTTCAAATGTCTTTAGTACTTTTTTATTTTTTTAATGCCACGTTTTTCCTCTATTTTTAATTATTCTCCCTTTATACCTCATAGGGACACCACTTTTTACAAATGTCGTTTCTTCAAATTATTAGGTTGATGAAAAAATTATTCAATATTTTTCAGAAATTGTTTAGTAACTTTTATTTACTAAAAATTACGTTTAATCAGTAAAGTAATAGGTGTTTCGGTTAATAATATCGATTTTGCTAAGAGATGACGTTACTAATACATTTGTGGGTATAAACTAATTACGTCTATGGCGTTTTGGAGGGTAAATATATGCCATCAAAAACCAATTCGTTATCAATTGTCATTATGCAAAAAACATTTTTCATTTCTTTGATGTCGAATTATGTATCAGAAAAAGCGGGGTTTAGTTTAATAATCTTATTTTATTCGAAGATAACGGCTGCTGAGAGTTATGGATTGTTGGTTAAAGCTTATAGTGAGCATACTCTAATCCAAAAAACTCCTGGACGATGTTTTAACGCTTAAAAAGTAGTTATTTTGATATAAAGAACAAGGAGCGTCCAGGAAAGCCGAAAAAGTATGAAGATGCAGATTTGCCAGCATTATTGGATGAAGGCTCATACTTTTTAATGCATTGATGCACTCATACTTTGAAACTATTTACAGAGGCATTGAATGTTGCCTAATCCATCATTTCGAAACATCTACACGCATTGGGAAAGATCCAGAAGGAAGGAAAATGAGTTCCATATGAATTGAAGGAAAGACACATTGAAAAGCGGAAAACAACAACAGGCAGAAAAAAAAGAGAAGAAATGAGGCGTCCTACTCTTCCCACTGTATTCACCGGACTTAGCCCCTTCGGACTACCACTTATTTTGATCGATGTAGCACGGACTTTAAGAAAAACACGTACATTCTTACGAAGAAGTGAAAATTTGGCTTGATGAATGGATGGCTGCAAAAAACCAAAAGTTTTTTTAGCGCGAAATCCGTTCTTTGACGTAAACATGTGAAAAAGAAATAGCTAACGATGCCAATGCTTTGATTATTACGGTAATATGTTTTATTATAGAAATGAATGCTCAAAGTTTGCGATAAATTCCACATTATTAACCGAAACATTTATTATGTGCCTTTCTGTTTGATAACCTTTCTCCATCTCTCTAATTGCTGCATATCGGTTTATGTTTAAAGAAGCTCTCCATGTGATTTTTCAAGCTTTTCAAGAAAGTAAAGTTTTTACCATCGAAGTTATTTTGAAACAATCTAAATAAAAGGAAGACGAAGGGCATAAAGTCAGGAGAGTACGGTGATCGGACCAAAACATCCCAGTTAAAAGCATAGCAAGTCCTTCTTTAAATGTAAACTGATTTTGCCTTGGTTGAAATGGCATCGCCGCTCCTACAACTTGATTTCACCAATTTCTCCGATATCTAGAATTGTTCTCTGCTGATCACCTTCAATTATTATTTACTGGCCTTTTTAATGCTTAACAATATTTAAAAATCACAACCAAATAATACTTTTTTCTCAAATACTCGCTAAAATTCCGTCTGGCAAACAACATCAAATATTTACATATGTGAAGTAGATAACACTTCGGTTTTGCTGCCAGATAGCGCCAAAAACGGGACGAATTTTTTCAACAACCCAATATTTTTCTGTTTTCTTATATATTCTATATTTCTTATATATAATATTCTTTTCATACTCTATTTTCATGGATCTTTCTTTTTCTCTCATTTTATTACTTTATATTTTATTGAAACTGAGATTGTCGACATATTTACTCTTTCATTTGAGTAAATTAAAAAAAGTAACATACATAAAAATATATACACTATATATAGTAATAATACAGCAACAGGATGCTCACGTCAGAATTCATTTGTGAAATATCTTTGTAATAATGTTTATATTATGTTTCTGTTAAGGTGTAACATGCTCTTATCAGCCAACTGATCAATAATGATAATTTAAAATACTAATTGAAATGATTAATTGATGTATCCGTTATATTGTGATAGTTAATTTTTAAACGGAAAAAAACATTTTTTTTTACTTGGTTATCTGTCACCTTACCACCAAGGTTTCACAATTCCATTATCCGAAAATAATCGGAAAATGGAACTGCAAAAAATAAAATTAATAGCACTAAATCATGGATTTAATGAAAAAGAAATTAGTTACTTAATAAATAAAAAACGAAACAATTATTAATTCATCAAGTTTGATGAATACTCAGAAGTAAAAAAAAAACAAATAATAAAAAATACTGTGAGATTACACATTTCGGTCCAATTTCAGAACAAGCTCGCTTTTTATGGAACCATAATTTACAAATAGTGTTTAAAACTCCCCTGTCAACCAGTAAATTACTTTTTAATGCCAAAGATAAAACATCACAAATTAAAAAATCTGGAGTTTATATGTAAAGTTGCAACGAGTGTAATAACTGTCATGTGGGACATACGGGCCGAAATTTTTAGACCAGATTCACAGACCACAAATCTGCGTACCTATTAAAGAAACAAAATTCTAAATTTGCGATCTATTTCATAGATACCGAATATATATTTCTGGAGATTACAAATTCAAAAATTTTACATACAGTGCCAAAAAGCAAAATTAAACATTTTAGAAGCGATTTAAATGTATAAATATAATAAAGACCGGTCTAGACAGTTATTAAACGATGATGAATTTTATCTAAGTAAATCTCTTAAAAAAACAATAATATGGCTTAGATATGTTGATGATATTTTTGCTATATGGCAACATAGCATTGACGATCTAAATGTTTTTTTACAATATATAATTTCTCGAAAGACTACAATTAAGTTTACTCTAGCGATGGAGAAGGAGAATAAATTGCCATTCCTCGACACTTTAATATTAAAACAAAACAACACATTAAAAACTACAGCTTACAGAAAACCGACAAACACAGATAGGTGTCTCATTTTCTTTTTTAATCACTCAAAATTAATCAAAATAGGGGTAATTAAAAGTTTATATGACAGAGCAAAATTTGTTTGTACCGAGAGTGATACACTACAAAAAAACAAATCACCTCAAAGACATTTTAATAAAAAACAATTACCCAAAAAAAATTATAGATAAATCGTTTAAAACTTTTCATGCCAGACAAAACAGACCAGTTATTAATAACAATAATAATAACTCCCAAACAATTAACCTCACAATTCCTTATATCCGCGGTTTTCTGACAAAAGAGTAGGAAATAAATACAACATACGCACAACATTTAAATCAAAAAATACTCTTAGATCTACATTAACAAAAACTAAACCAAACAACACACAACATAATACCAATAATGTGGTTTATAAAGTTACCTGCGAATGTGGCAAAAAACCTTCTTAGAAAGGTTTATCTAAAATTTGTCAACACGCATGGGAATCGGGTCATAAAGTCAATGGGAATAATTCCAAAACGGTATTAAAAGAATCCGTAACAAAATACAAAAGATTAAAAGAAACCGTAATAGTTAATTTATATGAAAATAACTGTATTGCTATGCCTTCGATAGATTTAAATTCAATATGGTTCCCGATTCTAAAGAACACAATTAAAAATATTTAAGTATTTCAATACACAATCACACAGTAAACCTCCCCTATATATATTTTTTTGGTAGTATGCCACTATCATTAAAGGCTAATTGTCAATGTAAGTATCATTGACATACACAAAAAATATATTTACTTTCTATCTTTTTAGAATTTATAGATATTAATATAATTTATTTTTAGGTTCGGTTTGAAAACGGGAGGAGAATACTTCCCGAAACGTTAACGTTAAAAGTTTGTATTTTTTCGAACATTTTTATATTTTAAAAATTTTGTTCGTTGGGCAAATTTATTACAAAAAAAAGAATCACTGAGAAATTTATCTTCCTTTGGTTTTTTGTTTCTACCCTGTGTTTTTTTTTACATAAGAACAGATATTTTTGATATTTTTTGAGTTTTCGATCGTGGCGAAAAACCCAAATAAAGAAAAAAATATATGAACATGCCACAATCATTCAGGCATTAATTGAATCTTATTTCCCAAAAAAAATAAATAGTTTCAAGGCATCTAATTTGGTTGTTGTTTTATTTTAAATTTATAGTTGGGACGGATGTGTTAACATTAGACAGTGCTAACATCTTGCCGTTACATTCAGATGATCTGTATTGTGAACAACAATCAATATAAAGTATATAATGAGTAATATTACTAGTACGAATGATTTTTTGCTTTACCCAACTCAAAATAATCGAATCTTTAACTAGAATTATGAAAAGTACAAAATGAAATTGCGAGTAGCCGACGTTCAGGACCGCCTCCTGCCCGCCCGTTGCTGTCGTTGCTGCCGCCCCCCGGTCTTCGCCCGCCATCCCGATTATAATAAATACAGTCGGAATAATTAGATTACGTACGAATAACTCGCTTTTAATACGCCGTTATGAATCGGCAACCTAACTTGATTATTTAAGGGCCCGTGGCCCTTTACCTTCGGTTCTTTGCTCACTTTATCGGGGCCGGGGGGGCAGACCAAGTCAGAAATACATCGGAAAGCTTTATAACAAATTATTGCCATCCTGATTTCATTAGCATTGAGTTATCGCGTTGAAAAGTTTAAGGGGCTTCAACGTAATGAATATAAATTACTCATACACCCTGAGAATTTAATGCACAGTATGAAGAGCGGTCTGCGTTGTTGGTATTAGACGAACTCTTAAGAATGATTGATACCGTTTTGTAAATTTATCATTTAATGTATTCAAAAATATTTTCGCTAGTTTTACAGTGTGCTATCATTTAGCTCGATGGAAAACGTATATTTCATGTTGTTCTTACCACACCACACCTTTCATTATAACATATTATAATATGTTGTGAGGCGTAATTTTAATATCCACATTCTGTTGTTATTTCTTATGAAAAACTTTATTAAAAAAAACTTATTGTTCAAATAAATGTAATTTTACTGATATTAGTATAAAAGTTATCAAAAACAGTACAGTTTAATATTTCAAAAAGTTGACTATATGGAACACAAGATTTTTTTCCATATTTAATGTATATAATAGGTTCTTTATATCAAATTAGTATGGATCTTCTAGTTTGTCCAACATACCTTCGATCGCAATTATTATGACCTTTGGATTTTTCTGAACTTCTCTCAACTTGTAAACTGGCTTAATGTCGATTTTATTTAACCCCCGGATTAATTTGGTATCAAGCGATATTACCATGAACCAGATTTTGTTCTGTTTCTTTTGATAAGTCAAATTTTCTAATTAATCCATCTATAATTTTCCTATTATAACTAATCACTTCGGCTAATTCACTAATCATTTTTTTTATCTCGAAGTTATAACTATTTTCGTTTAGAACAAAATGTATTAATCTTTCTGCTATCTCTATCTTATTGCGGAAAATATGATTTGAAAGCTTAGTAATGCTTATCGAAGTGGTGGTGTTTTTTCTAAAAATATAACTTGTTAAATCCTATCCGAGAGTGGATATATTAACATCGGTATACTAAATTTATACGGTATCGCAGTTAAATTTTAATTTCAATAAACTAATGTAGAGGGTGTATAATTTACAATATGCCAAACTTGCAACATTCCAGATTCTATTTTTTATGAAACCGTTAATAAATTTAAACTGATTAAACTATTGATCCTATAAAAAAAAATTTATAACACTATTGAAAAAATAGCGCTAATTCATTTGAAATTAATTCATTTTCTTTTTGTTTGATGGTTATTTTGTTATAGTAAGTTGGTCTGGTCTGTCAAAGACATTTGTGGCAGTTTCAAGATCTTTATTTAGATTACTCACTTATCCTATTACATCTGGCATATACCAATTGAATGTCTAGGAATTTTCAAAGGAATAATACATTAGTTTGTTTTCTGGTGTTTCTATTGAAATTCCAAAATCCTTAAAAAAAAGCAAGGAATCTCGAAAAAGCACAAAATATTAAATCAGTTTTAAAGGAAGTATTTTTTTACAAATTAAATTACATATATAATTATAATAATAATAAAGCAACTCGACAGACCTTAAAGGCCCATAACTTCGATATTCTTTACTATTTTTCGCCGTTTTACTCTGTTCATGGCTGCATCTCGCCATTCTCCTACCCTTGCTGACCTTAAATCTTCCTTGTATGTCTCCAACCACTTCTTCCTTGGTCGCCCTCTTCTGCCCAACCACCGCAATCTAGAAGACCTAACTATCACCAATCAGAAGACCTAACATATAAATAGTTTTCCGTATAGAAGTTTAATTTTTGCATTAGTTCTCCTTCTCCATATGTACTTGGTTCATATGTACTTGGTACATATGAATGTCTTGTACTTTTACTTCACCAAATATCTTTCTCAGTACTCTTCGCTCCCAGGCATTAATTTTTCTTCTTCTTTTTTTGTTCATTACCCAACATTCACAGCCATATAGTACCGTGGGTTGAATAACTGTTCTGTATAACCTTGATTTTGCTGATCATGTTGTTATTATTTTTTTTCTCTATGCATGTTGTGTAACGGTCCTACATATTTGCTTCCCCTTGCCATTCTTTTTTCAATTTCCTTATTTCATTGCCTTCGCTTATAATATGTAACTCCCAAATACTCAAATTCTTTGACTGTTTTAAGTTTATAATGTTTATTATGTTCCGTTTTAATCATAACTTGTTCTCTATCATCCACGTCCTCTTCCATCTCAAGGAATTTTGCCTTATTTTCATTAAAGCGCAGACCATATTCTTGGCCTTTTTTTTAACAGTCTAAAGATTCTTGCTAGCTCTGTTGTTGTTCTTGGCATGAGTACTATGTCATCAGCGTATGCTAATATTTGGTTCTTGCTATTGTAAATTGTTCCTCCTGCTTTTATTCCGCTTTCTCGGAGTATAGCCTCTAGCACAGCATTAAATCATTTTCAGGACGAAGACCTGGTCAGTAGTGTATTTGCCTTTTTTAATGCATATAATGTTAAATGTATACATCCTGTATATACTGCTATTGATCAAAAAGTAAAGTGACCTTTGGTTTACAAATTTGCAAGCTGTACATATCGATAAAACCACTTGTTTTTTAGGTTGGTATGTCTTTCAGATAAGACAGAAGTTGCATATTATTTTACTTCTTAAGTTAAAAATTAAACAAGAAATGTATATTGTTGCAGGCGATTTTTTAAAATTGATAAATTTATAGACTAAAGAATGAACGTTAAATTTTATCTAAATACGGTGATGAAGCTATATCAAAAAAAATATTTTTAAGCGTTACAAGGATTTTTGTGATGGTGGAAAAGCAGTTAAAAATGAACCTTGTTTAGGAAGACCCTTCACATCAACCAACGAAGAGAAAAATTTCAGTTTTTATTGATTTTGAATCCACAAAAGCCATTTGAAAATATTGCAAAACATATTGCATAAAAAGTCCTCACATTTTGATCGTAGTCGCATTTTAGATTATAATTTGGAATGAAAAATATTAGACGAAAAATTTAGAAGCTTTAAAATTAATAGTTTTAATTTAATTAATATTTTCGAAATTGTTATAAAATAAACTAAACTTTGTCTTGATTACTCTGTTCATCCAAAAAAAAAACAGAAAAAATGACCTAATTTCATTCACATTCGCTAAATGAAAAAAAGCCCATTTACTTTCCTTCAACCAAATATCTCAATGAAAGGCGTTGCATACAAGTCTACTTATCCGCCCTCAAAAAGAACAAGAACCGAACAATTCAGTCCTGGCAAGGGCCAAGGAACTTAAGCCGACCTGTGTGATGGATTACGGCATCGATTAGATCTGATCTCCGGTTTGTTGATCCTTCCACTCTTTGCTGCTCCGACCTTCCCATTACCTTTTCGTGTGTACACAATCCGGAACAATATAGCCTCTGTTTTTCAACGTTTTTCGTTTCGAAGGAAAATCTGGAGCAATTACTTTAATAGGTGTTACGGGATGTGTTTTGTCGGCCGTAGTGTACGGACTTTCGTCGCGGCACATTAATAAATTAGACGATTAATTGAATTTGATTCGAAAGACGGAATTGACACAGACGGAATAATATATTGAATTATTTTAGCGTTAATCTTTTGGAAAACAACATATTTGTACGAGGTCATACTTTACATTACATTATTACCAATTAAGAATTTAATCGAATGATAAAAGGCGAATATAATTTAAAAATTGCTTAGTTTTTACCTCATTTTAAAGCCCAATGTTGCTAAAAACTTTCTTTCTTGGAGCCCTTCACATATGATGTATGAGCGGTGAACTAATGTAAATTGTCGTAAGAAAAACCGAACTTTTACTTCAGAAGAAACAACTACAAGAAAAAGCACCAACTATATTTATTTACTCTAGATAATCTTCCGTTGTAAGATCACAATGTCCAAAATAAATAATAAACTTTCTCTAAGCAAAGGAAAGAAAATATCGGTCAATAAATTATGACAATCTCAATATTATAAAGGTCCTTATAATCACTCAGCCATTATCTAACCACTGCAGGATGAAGGCCTCTTCAGCATGCTTCCAACTCGCGCAGTTCTGAGCTCTCCTCTGCCCTTCGTGTCCTATATACTTGATGATGTTATCAGTCCATCATGTCTTTGGTATTCATCGTGGACGTTTATGATCAAGCGGTATGTATCAGGATTGCTTTGGTCAATCTATAGTCACATCATCGCTGGTTCGCATTCTTGAGGCTGTGTTACAGCGTTGAGTGGTTTTCCGAGTGGAGTGGTTTTTCCGCCCTTTGCAGCTCCTGAATGTGTTTTTGTACCTTATCTGGGTCTTGTGAAAGATAGCTTAAATATACAATATTGATTTTTATTTCATGCTGTTCCCAGTCCAGATGACGAAATACTGGCTATACACCCCGTTTTACATTCATTGATTCTAACTTCAAGATCAATATAAGAAGAAATTCGAAAGACTAGATGGAAGAAACCATCAAAGGATTGAAGATAAAACAGTGTAGGAACCAAATAACAAACAGAAATTGAGAAAAGGAATGTATAATAATAGTATATCAAACATATATTAAGTTACTCATCAAGCATTATCAGAGCAACATAGACTAATCCAACTTGGAGATGAGACTATTAATGAAATCGAATGAAGGAACAGCAACAATTCCTTATGAAATATATTTGCATAAGTGTCAACTGATAATTTCTAAAATATATCAAAATTGATTAACATTAAACTGTCACAACACGTATCTAGCTATAATTACAAGTTCGAATATATTTACTTTTCTTACAACGATTTACATTATCCCAATAAAAAGCGACGTATAATTCCTTTTAAAACAAATGTACTTCGTGGGTTAGATCGTTATTGCGCCTATCATATTCATTACATTCATCTCTTAACGACTCCTGAACGCGCCATTGTAAATAAAATAGTTAAAGTTGGTTCACCATAATGGCATGTTCTGACTTTGTTTGAGCAGTTAACGGGATCGTTTTAAAATCAAGAGCGGGGTGATCATTGCAGCGTTAGCTCCTTTGATTACCAAAATAACATGCCATGTTGCGTTATTGGTAATGGTTAGTGGCGCACGGGGAATTTTCTCATAATTGACTGATAATTTTATTTCGTTTTATTGGTGGTAGTTTAATTGATGTCTGTCCAATTACAATTTATTAAAAATATGTCAGGAAAAATCGAAATTTATTCGGCATTTTAAATTAAAACAGAACGTGTTTTATATTTGAAATAATTATAGCTAATCATCAATGTACTGTTTATATTTGTCCATCATATTATACTATCTTTCAAAAAATATCTTTTACAATAAGTCCCAAAATATATGTTGCGAATCTTGGCGAATGGACATAATTTGTATAAAGCAAACTTTTACAACAATTTGTAGAATTTCTACAAGAATATAGAATATAGAATGATATACAACGCATTATTTATTTTTATTTTTCAATATTTAGTAGATTAAATCATCTCCTGATGATGCTGACATGGTTAGCGAAACGTGCGTCGAGCAGTTCAAAAAAAGTGTTTTGGTGTTTTGGTGTTTAGTGGTAAATCTCTTCAAATTTAGTGTTTCACACCAAAGGTTCCAATAGAAAAATTGATATAATATGAAGGTTTAGTTAAAGTTTCTGGATACATTTTCTTTGTTATATAACTTTTTGTTTAAAATATTATCTGTTAGTTCAGGTTTATATTTATTTTTAACTGCTATTTGTTTAATAATATTAAGTTCCTTATTAAAATTATTCATGCTATTGTATGCTGTAACTTTGTTGGTATGGGTGAGTAGACTTATTATGTATTGTAGTATCTGTGTGTGTGTGGATTTATGATAAATATTAAAAGTGTGATTTTTATTGATATTACTAATTGTTAGGTCGAGAAAATTGATTGATTTATTTACTTCTACTTCTATTGTAAATTTAATATTCGGGTGTAAACTACTGATATAATTTAAAAAATAATCGAGTTGTCTAGGTATACCTGTAAAGCAAGTAATTATATCATCTACATATCTATACTAGTATATGAAATTGTTGCTTATGTTATTGTTAAATATTATTGTTTCCAAATCATCCATCAATATTTCTGCTAATAATGGACTGAGAGGGTTACCCATTATTAGGCCTTCATTACAATTACAAATCTTATCGCTAAATTGAAAATAATTTTGTTGTAGACAAATATCTATTAAGATTAATATATTTTATTTTATTGTTACATTTGTATTATGTTTATCTAATTATTTGGAAATTATCTTTATATAGTCTTTAGAATGAATGATGGGAAAAGATTTTGTACATCAAACGATGTTAATTTTGCATTAGTCGAAACATGTCAGATTAATATAATTCAGTCAAAATCGTATAAAACTCTACTTATATTTTAAAGCAATTTTTCAATGTTTTGTTTAAGATACACAAAGAGTGCATTTACTAGTGGAATATAATGCTAGAATTAGTCGTAAACTTTTTGGTACTTATGGTACTTCTTTAGAGAACCACCTCAGTCGCCGTTAAAGCCCACCGCAGCTCCGAAGACCCATCAAAATAGTTTCCTTTCAGGTTTGTCGGTTTCAGTGAGCGATAATCAGAAGGTGCATTACACATTATTTTCGTTTAATACAAAAATTGAAATTACTTAAAACTGTTCACGTCATATCACTTTTAAACGATTCACGTCAAACAGAGAAACACATGATTAACTGTTTTATTAAATTAAATGTCCACCATCCCATTCCTCGTGAAAGCAACTTTGTTGGTTGATAATATATTGAACAAAAAATCCGTATTCCTTTGGTTTTAGCCAATAAGCCATTCACAATATTTCTGTCTGTGTGAAAAATCAGCTAGTAAGAATGCTTGTATCCTTTGTACATGATAAGGGTAGAGTAATTGTTCTTTTAATATTCGATGTACAATGGGAAACTTTATCTTGTCGCGCAACGCTTCTAGTACTTCTGGTAGAATCATCTTCAACAAGATGTAAAATTGGTTTTTGGCCTTCAGCACCGATTTCTCGCTGTGGCCCACATTCTTTATATTTTGGAACCACTCTACCTGAATCCAAATATTTTTCAGAAATTTGAAGAAATGTTTACCGACCTGGAAGCGGCCTTTCAGGGCATCGTTGCGCGTAAAGTCTCCGAGATTCTTCGGAATTTTAGACAGGTTACCCGTAAATAAGAAGTATATCCTGATATTAACGTACAAAATATATTTTTGTTGTTTATGGATTTATTTTTGTTTATAGACTGTACGGAAAGTTTGTACGGCTTTTCCATTAGTTGGTCGTTTAAAACTTGTTAACAAAAATATGTACTAGATTGCTTCTTGTTGTGTTATGTACCGTGAACTGAACAGACGTATTGAAGCCGAATCCTTCGATTAGAGGTGGGTACATTAGCTGGCAAAGCCATACTGAGGCTTATTCTTTTGAATTTTTGTAAAGCGTTTTAAGGCCCGGCCATTTTAGAACCCAATCATTTTTTGGGCCAGGTCATTTTGGGCCCCCTCATTGTAGAACTCGTTCAGTGTAGACTTCAGACCCTTTAGGACCCCCACGTGCTGGATACAGAACTGGTTAGTAATGGACCATTAAGGTAACTGGGCAGTCCAGAGGTTAGATTCTTCAACAGCACCACAAAAGGATAAGGCCAAATATTATTCATTTTGTTCTAATTTACTTTAATTTGATTTACTTTAGTTTAAGTTAAGTTGGTTTAGGATAATATAATTAGAATTATTTTATAAGTTAGACAAAAGTTGTCGTGGACATTATTGCTAGACCTTTTTTTTGTGTAATTACTGTTTATTTTTTTAATATTTTGTTCTGTATGTTGTTCTCTAAAACTTATGCTTGTACTTATTAAATATATAGTACTGCTATTAAATCTTTTTGACAGAAATAAATCTTTTCCCAGTTTTAGGGTTTATTTTTATCTTTAGTAAGAAAGAACTGGGTGGCGCCCTATTAACGTACAACCCAAAAGCCTCCGGTGAACGGCTGCCATCGCTGTAACGATAATAACATTGATTTAAAAAAATATGAATATAAAAAATATGAATATAAAAAAACATTTAATATAAAAAAATATAATATAGAAAAAAACTCATGGCAATCGCTCTGGCCATCCTTCAAGCACTGATGTCGACGAAATAAAGGCCATAATATCGGAAGATCTACGCATCACGGTAGGTAAGGTAAATTAAATATTGGCAAATTGACTATTTTGGAGCATCTAAAAATATGTGTTCGTCTGCCGATACGATATGTAGGTCCCTTACGAACTTAATGAGCGAAAGCTGCTAAACCGAATCTCTTCTTGGGATATATTGCTTAAAAAGTGTTAAGACTCCATATCAGAAATCCTTGTGGCCACTTCAAGCTGTACCATTGTATTATGATTTAGTTTTTACCTTAATAAATATTATTAAAATAAATGAAATCTATAAAAGTGTCAAAGAACATATCAAATTGAGATGTTATATTTAAACATAATTATTATTATAAATTACAATTTCATGTTGTCATAAAAATATTTTAAAGTTTTTGTCTTCGATTAATGTATAGGGTCGAGAAACACTTATTACAGAGCTTAATAGAATATTACTTTCTCGAATAAACCACAGCCGAAATTCAGTTAATCCAATTCTTTTTTCTAAAACTCAAAACTTTTTTTAAAACTCAACAAGCTACTAAAGGAAGAAAACAATAAGACTTTGGTCGGAACGTGATACGGATACAAATAAGGATTATACAAGACATATAACAATGCTAACTAGTTATACGTATTTACAAATGAGTAAACTTTATTTAACCTTTCTCTTCTGTTAACTCTGTTGCTTATTTTCGTGGCGTTTCCCGCTTTCGGAAATGGGATCTAAGATTCACTCGGTTTGAGGTATTTCTGATGCAAATGTCCCTGATTATCTTTTGCCGAGAGATTCGAATTGCTCCGCTTTTAAGCAGGACCGTTTCCAGTGAAATCGGCTAATTTTGTTATTGGACTCGCCTCTGAAAACTCTATTTTAATCTGCTAAATGTGAACGAATTTAAAATTTAATTATAATATTTTTCTTTGGTTCGAAATTTCATAATGAGTTATTAAAAATCATAAAATATTAAATCTAATTATCAAACTGACTAATACATTAAGTGTACACATAAGCAATGTCGTTTTTTTTTTCAAAGTTTTAAAACATCATTTCATCCCATTCCATCATATATAACAATATTTAACTTAATATAATATAACTTATATTGTAGTTAAATATAGCGATATTTAGTGTGCTTATTGCTAAAAAAATTAGGTTAACTCTATACGAATGGAAGAGCAAAGTGTGGATAAATTCCACATTGGACATTTAATGTTTTATGAGTTTCGAACCCAAAAGAATGCCACTTATGCCACAAAATGCTAATGCTGTTTATTCCGGTGCCTTGGAAACAGAACATGTCAAAGTTGGTTTAAAAAAATATAAGAAAAGTAATATATTCGATGGTATATAATCTGAAAGACCTGTTGAGTTTGATATGGAATTGTTGTTGGCTGAAATTGAAGCTGATTCCAAACAAACCATCCCTCAACAAGGCCAAAGCTTAAAACTTCACGGTTCACAATATGGTATATGCTATACATAATATGGTGCTATGTTAACTTACAGTTGAAAAAAAAATCAACGAGTAACCATCTGCATCCTTTTCTTCGACAAATTGTTACTGAAGATGAAAAGTGAATTCTGCACAACAATCCACATAAGGCAAAACAATGGTTAACACCAGTCTAACCACTCTGCCCACTCCAGAAGAAGATCTCAACTCTGAAAAAACTGGTACTGTCAGTTAGTGTCAGAATGATTTTCTATGAGGTCCTGAGCCCTGAATGGAACCTAAGTGCTGAATATTATTGGGCTCAGCTTTATAGACTAAACATAGCTCTGATTCAAAAACATCTGAGAGTGGTTAATTGGAAAAGTGTTATTTTGCAACATGAAAATGCAAGGTCTCATAGTGCGAATATCACTCAATAAAAAGAGTTAAGCTGGGTACTTCCTCACCCACTGTATTCTCTTGACGCTGCACCATCAGATTACCATCTTTTGAGACCATTTTCTTCGTTGAAAAAATCCCCACTGCGACATCTATCAAAACTATACTCGAAGAATATTTTGTTCGAAGAATATTAGTTCAAAATTATTTTACCAAAAAGGAATAGAAAGTGTCAGAGGCACTGGCGAAGATTGTCAATAACATTGATGATTATATTGTAGATTAAAAATGTATTAATTTGAAATTTGAAGCATGAAATTTCATACACCAAATCTTTTAATAAAATAATAATTAAAATAATTTTAATAATTTAATTTTTTTGTACATGTACTTCCAACTTCCAGTAGGAAGGCGGATCGATTCCACATAAACCATTCCCCAAGCCCCAAGACAACCAAAATAACGTCGGGGCACCACACGCATTTTTCTTTATCATAGTTGTAGAATATGATTATAGGCAATGAAAAGTTGATTTTTTTGCACAATTTGCAAGTTTAGAAAAAAATATATGAATTACCTTTGGGCAACATTCGACATCGATGTCAAAAGTCATTATCCAAGCCAAGATGAATTTACATAACTCCTGCAGGGATTGCAGAAATGGGATATATTACAAGAGCTATGCGTTAGAAGAAAAGTAGGCAGTTGCTACCAAGGACATTGTGAAGTGTTACTACTCCATTACAACGTTGGACTACATGCTGTTAAGGCCACTTAAGATTATATCTATACTCGCACATCGCGTATTGTCCAGATATGACGCCTTGCGTTTACCATTTGCAGAATCAGTTGGGTGATAAATATTTCGTGCCATATTAAGAAATACAAAATGTTGTGATGACTTTATCATCTTTAAACCAATAAGCTTTAGGAATGTTATTTCACTGATTAAATACTTTATTATTTCTTTATTCACTGCTTTATTTCACTGATTAAATACATGTTTATTTGTTTTTTTTAATAACGAAAATGAATTGAATTTGCAAAAAAATAGCTCAGGCATTTTTTGCCCCCTTGATATATAATTTTAAAATTACATCTCTTAAAGATCATGCCTTTATCACTCATATGAACTATAAACCCTACCACACTAAGCATTTATGGAGAATACATTTGACTCACGAAGATGTGATGAGTGCATTAATTTAACGCACAAATTTATTATCAATAGATACATAATCAACAAAGTTTTAAAATTTATGTAATTAATAATGATTTTATTATTAGTCATTATATTTTTTATTTGTTGTATTTTATTATAAATTACTTAATTACTTTATTACTTATTTGTTAAACTTTATTATTATTATATTAATTAATAAACTGTATTAAAAATATAAAATCGTAAAAGTTGACTATTAGAATATTTTTAGCAAAAAAAAAATCATAAAACTGTAACTAATAGACAAACTCTAGATCCAAATGAATTAATCATTATCTACTCTCTGATTTACATAAATAAAAGGGCATTTTCTGTAGACAAAGGAAGTCACTTCTCTGTTCGGGAAACGCAAGTCACCAAAACACAAATTGCTACTTATCATAAAAATCAAAGAAAAATAATACCTACTTCGGCATCGTGATCCATTGCCAATTTATTATTCGTCTGACTATTTCGCGAAACCATTAAGCTGACCGCACCTCATTACATCGCTAGTAAATATTTTTCTTTTAAAAGATTAATATCTTTTCCTCTATTTTTTCTTTTAAAAGCTTTTTTTATCTTATTCGGGATGTTTTTAAATACTAACTTGTCAGTCAGATAAAACATTGTGAAATATGATATGGTCCATTAAGTACCAGTTTTTTCTCGATTGAACGTTTTATTACAGGGATAATTTCCATTCCAGAAAGAATATGATGAATATATAATTTTTTTTTTAATTAAAAAAATAATATATTGTGTTGGCCAGTTCATAATACTATAAACTATGAAGTACCACTAAATTCCTTACTCAAGATATTTAACAAGAGGCCAAACTTTCAGAAATTTAAAATGAGAAACGACAAGAAGTCATTTTTTAAATAAGGGTATTTATTCGAAATAAGTTCTGCAATAATGCAACGTGCATTATTCAGATATTCAGAAAACTTTTTCAACTTTTCTTTCAGCACATCCTTCTATAGAGTAACAGGAATGTAAATATTAAACCGGAGTTTTTGTATAGAAAATACACGTTTATTGAATGAAATCGATAAAAAATATTTATCGAAGTATTGCCCATCGCGTGTCATTGGCGCCATTTCATTGTAAATGGCGCCAATGACGCGGTTTGACAGTAACTAAATTGACAGCTAGGGCGATGTATGGGAAAATTCCGGTTTTATATTTACAGACCTGGTAATTACGGGAGACCCAACCTAGAGAAGGTTCTTATTATGTGTCCTTGTTATTGATCTACTTAATTCCAAAAATGGACAATAATAACAGAGCATCATTTGGGTAAATATAAAACACATGGATTTCTCGGCGGCTTCAAGAATTAGGCTTTTCAATAATACCAACTTGGCAATTATATGCCAATTACGCAATTTTGCGAAAATATTTAAAATTGCCTTAACTGAAATTAAAGATGGTAACCATTATAAGAATAATAACTACGTTCTCAGTAATTTTTACTAGCTGATTTTTTCTTATCGTGCCATCTTCAGACGAAAGTTAGCGATCATCATGACTATTTTCACCCTGTTTACAGCTGTTCATTCATACGAGCGGAAAATATCCAAGACCTACAAAAAATGACGAAAAGGATAAAATAAATCAGCAAACTCTACGGATTGAATATGAAATGAAAAAATTTAAAAAAAATACGAAAATGAAATAAAAAATATGAAATATGAAAACCTAAAATCAATACAAACTTAAGCATAACCAACTGTAATATTGAGCAAGTGGGTAGATACAAGTATGTAGGAACTTTATTTTAAGAATAATAATATCGAATAAATAAAAGCAATGATAGAAACAACTCGCTAGACATTCTGGAAGATGAAGTATTTCTTCGACTGTAGCAAAATTGAAAACGAATTGAAAATTCAAATGATCGCTGCTACATATACTCGATTCTTCCTTATGATTTAGAAGCTTTTAAGTATAGAAGCTTCTAAGTATTACGGTAAAAACATTATTAAAGTTGGAAATAAATACATGATCAAAACACTTAGATTTTAAAATGTGACTATTCAGAAGAATACTCTGAATATCTTGGATAGAGAGAGTCACAAATGAAGAAGTCCTACGTAATATATATATATATATATATATATATATATATATATATATATATATATATATATATATATATATATATATATATATAGAGAGAGAGAGAGAGAGAGAGAGAGAGAGAGAGAGAGATATGTACTAATAATAAGCATACATAGAATCGAGTCAGAAGCATCGAGACCATATGAACAGCATAGTACAACTATGCTCCGTAGATAAATTTTGTAAAGATAAAATTGTTTAAGACATAACATACAAAACAACAGAGAACGTAAGCACTAACAAGTTTTATACCAGAAGCTGGCCACATCTAGCGCATTTGGCGTAGCCTTCATAAGCTCCTCGAGGGTGCAGGGGTTTGGACATAGCTCGCATCGCATGAGATGAGCTGGTCATGTCCACAATGGCACAGCACCGATTCTTTTGAAACCCCCCAACTGTTCCTATTACATTTGGACCTTGCAACTCTAGAGCGTAGTCTATTCAAGGATCTCCATATCACCCATTTCTCTTCCTTTTCCTTTTTCCTTGAAGGAAGTTGAAGAAGGGGTTAAAGTTCCTTTCAAGATGAAGCATGTCATGGCTTCGATATTTGAGAGAATGGTTGAACTGTAGATCGATAAATTTATTTAAAGCAGCTGTAAACAAAGTGAAAATAGTCATGATGGTTGCCAACCTTCGTTTGAAGACGACACGATAAGAAGAAGAAAGGTTATATTAATATATATTAAGTGAAATTATTGTCAGGAGATTAAAAATAAATAGAGATAAAAAAAACAACATTACCATGGGTACACTTAATAATTAGAAATAGGATGATGAAACATATCAAAGCAACTAATTAATTATATAATTAAAACTGTTCATTAAATGGTACGTTTCTAATTTTCCAAAAGTTAACGGTTTATCTTCAATGTGTAATATGTGTGTATTGTTAGAAAATACAGCGCTTGTTTCTTTCTTGAACCAAAAACCCGTTCCTGAAACCGTATCGCCTTCGGTAAAGCCACTTCGCCAACGTACATTATCATGCAAATTTTCATTCTTACATTTGCTCTGTGTTTTCTTAGACAAGTACAGTGTTGCTCTCTGAGCCACCACATAATGGGGCATTTACTTGCCCTCAAGCCGACTGTTTCGGGTATATTTATTCAAAAAGCCTTTTCATTATCGCGGGGATTTTAATACGTAAATATGCTCGGCAATTTGTGTATATCCGTCTGCTTTCGTTTTACAACGTTAGCTTTATCTAATCGTATCCGGTTGTGGATTTTGAGACGACTACTGTATCGTACAAGGATCATTTAATAAACTTCCAAAATTTAGAAAAATATTTCTAGTTTCCAAGTGCTTCTTTATGAATTTTGCTAAGGTTAATATTTTGTTATATTATTTAATTTTTTTACTATCTTAGTCATTAAAAGGAAACAAAATTGTATGCATGAGAACAGTCTGGAAAGAATTTTCAGAAGACTGAATTAAATATATTTAAACGATTAAAGTTAATGAAAATTAATTTTCAGAAGACTGAAAATACTTTTCAAATAGATGGCGATGCGACCGCAAAGGTGATTGCATTTCTAAGCATTAGCTTCTTTCTAGTAACGCTCCATGAATTGCAAGTCAATATGACATTTAGTTATATCTTGACAGTCTTCGAAAGTAGATTAGTTTGATATCATTAGTACGTGGGTTGCTATTTAAGTCTCTAGAATTGGAGAATTGGTTGCTATTTAAGGCACCATTTAACATATACATCGTAAAGTTTGACATTGTTGACTGTATACGTACTCAGAACGTTTTGCTATACGGACGTTATTTGTGCTGTTTAGTGACTTGAAAATGTCATCTCAGTCAAAAAATGGAATTAACTCATAAGAATTTTAGTGCGATGATTTACTACGACTGTCAATGTGGATTATCTC
Source organism: Cosmopolites sordidus (assembly GCA_031761425.1). NCBI lineage: Eukaryota > Metazoa > Arthropoda > Insecta > Coleoptera > Curculionidae > Cosmopolites > Cosmopolites sordidus. The sequence goes on from JARFXV010001677.1 coordinate 33,777, forward strand.
AACAACAGTCAATCGATCAACTCACTTTGACTTTTGACGATTAAACACCATCTAAAACCACTGTATATCACTGGTTTAGTGAATTTAATGAAGGGCGTCGTTCGCTCACGGACGAATTTAAAGAAAGTCATCCAAAATCTGTTGCTGTGCTAGAAAACATTGATACGATGAACACATTGATACGTGAGCGAATTGACTCGTCATGTAACATACCGTGAGATTGATGCATCCCTTGGTATTAGCATAATAAGCATACATAACATTTTACATGAACATTTAGCCCTGAAAAATATTTGTGCGCGTTGGATTCCGCATAATTTGGTAATGGCTCAAAAAAAACTATTGTCAATTGGTGCAAAAAAATGCTCAAAAAATACAATCGTGGTGCGTCAAAAGCCGTCTATAATATCTACCCAGATGACCAGAAGTCTTTGGAGAAATAAGAAAAAATAACCAGCGACACAGGATCATTTTTCACTATAACAACGCGAGCTCTCACACATCGCACCGAACAATTCCATATTTAACCTCTCAAAACATCGAATTGATGGGTTATCCGCTGCATAGTCCTGATTTGGCACCCGATAATTTCGTTTTGTTCCTGTCCGTGAATAACAAACTACGTGCTCAACGATATTTGACGCCAGAAGAAGCGGTTGATGCGTTCAAAATTTATCTTTTGGAGATACCTCAATCGGAATGGAAAAAGTGCTATGAAAATTGGATCAAAAGTATGCAAAACTATATCAATCATCGAGGAGAATATTTTGAAAAACAATAAAACCATATTCAATGATAAATATGTGATTTTATTTATTTTTTCGGCTACATAATTAGCAACCCTTGTATCATGGAAAATAGCGAAATTTGTGTATTGATTAATCATTAATTTTTACGTGAAAAAACTAACGCAAAAGTTGAAAAAGTATTATGGGAATTCAATATGTAGGGTATTCATTCAAATGTGGGGTACTCACTATTATGGGTAAACAGTAAATGAAAAAAATATCATCAAGAAAGGTTAGATCCGTTTTACGATCAGTTAGGTTAGATCAGTTTTTTCCGGTGATTTCCAAAAAAAAAACGTCTCATTTCTTTTTGTATTTTAATCAGTTTATCAATTCTTCTATAGGAACCTTCGGTGTGAAACACTAAAATAGGAGAGATTTACCACCAAAAGCCAAATCACTTTTTCAACTTGTCGATGCACGTTTCACTGACCTTGGTTTATCCATAAAACTCATCATCAGTTTACCTTCTCTTCCAAGACACAATCATCGAATATGATCCCCGTAGTCCAGTTCTTGTCCAATTCTTGCATGAATTGGAATTTGTCTAGGTGTAGGTAAAATAGTTATGCAAAATTTTGTATAAAGAGTCGCATGAGGGTTCAGAAGTTATATTTTCGTGCTGGAATTAAGATGCACAGGTGTCAGACGATCTAATAGACCAATCCAATAGATGATCCAATCATCAGACTGGTGCTACAGCTCGGCTCTTTCAAGACTCCAGCTTTGTCGAGGACTATTCTTTACCCAAATCCATTTGGATACTTTTCCTTCAGTTTCCGTAACAATCTTGTTTTCATGGGAAATATATATATATATATATATATATATATATATATATATATATATATATATATATATATATATATATATATATATATATACATACATATATATATATATATATATATATATATATATATATATATATATATATATATATATATATATATACATTAAATTATATAATAAACAAAATAATTTGTAAACGTTCGTCGAGTCCACGCGATACCCCGTCTTACGCGAAATAGGAGTTATGCCATTTTTGAATTACGATATGCACGGACATATTTCGCGTGGACTCGACGCCCGTTTACAAATTGTTTTGTTTATTATATCATTCAAAAACATCGATGCCATTTATTAAATGAAGTAAAATTGACTCTTCTGCATCAAATAAGAAAAGAAAAACATTATTTTTGGAATCAAAACGAAACATTATCAAGGATTTAGATACAAAACTAAAAGTTTCTGAATTGGCATTCAGAATGGCTTCAGAATTCATTCAGAATTCATTCAGGCTGGAATTGGCATTGGCAATTTGATTTACGAAAAGCGAACGTTAGTGCCAATCAAAACAAATTTCATTTAAGGTGATGTTATTAATCGACAATGCACCAGCCATCCTCCTGCTACTCTCACTAATTTCGATTCACGTGTAAAAGTTAAATTTTTGCCACCAAATATAACCACCTTGCTTCAACCGATGGGCCGTCATTAAAACCTTTAAAGCTTTGCACATCTCCATGAAGCTAGGAGGCAAAACAATGAGTTCTCTGTTATAGACTTTTGGAAGCAATATAATGTTTTAGATGCCGTGAACATCATTGGAAAATCTTGCGATGAAATTTCACAAAAAACTTTAAATGACGTTTGGAAAAACACTGTATCTATTTTTTTTTTCACTAGTGAAACTCCGATAGAATCAGCGCCAGAGCCTGATTAAATTGATCATGATATTGAAGACATTGCCGATCTTGCTAGACAGTTAAATGTAGAAGTGGATGGTGAGGACGTACAAGAACTGTTAGATTCATATAATCAGGAGCTCGCAGTTGGTGAGCTCATAGAAGTGTATGCAAAACATTGAAAGACCTGATTCTTTTGACTCAGTTCAATCTGAAGATCAAATGACGATTGCACATCTGGCGAAAGCCCTCAGTTCATTTATAAAAGGATTAGAAATTTTTCAAAACTTAGACTTCAATGAAGAACGTGATTCAGTAATAAAATAAGGAGTAAAAAAACAATTTAACGTTCACGTACTCTGAAGAAATTTTGTTTGAAAAGGAAAATCTTTCACCCGTCAGACGACTTTGTTTGACTTTAGTCAAAAGTCCTCAACATCAAAATAACTTCGGTTTATGTTTTTGCATTAAAATAACATTATAATTAATTAAATTATTGTTTTTTTAGCCCTTGGTCCAAAATTTGTATACATTTATATACGAGATAGATGGTTGTCGTTCGGTCCCACCTATCGCGTTCGTGATTTTTACTGCGTGTATGTATATATATATATATATATATATATATATATATATATATATATATATATATATATATATATAGATATATGTTACATCTAATATATTCAGGATGGTAGATAATGTTTCTAAATCATTCCAGGTGTCGATCCGTTGATTCTGTGAAAAGTCACGACGTTTCGCCAAAATCTTATTTGGCATTTTTCATGTGTCATTTTCAAGTGTTGTCCACTTTGACTGAATAGTCCAACTTTTGGCAGTTGGACTCTTCAGTCGAAGCGGACAACACTTGAAAATGAGATTTTCGCAAAACGTCGTGACTCTTCACAGAATCAACGGTTCGACACCGGGAATGATTTAGAAACATATATATATATATATATATATATATATATATATATATATATATATATATATATATATATATATATATATATATATATATATATATATATATATATATATATACATATATATATATATATATATATATATATATATATATATATATATATATATATATATATATATATATATATATATATATATATATAGAAAGACGTAAGAAGTTTTTAGGCCATCCATTATCTGACATTCGTAAAATGTTCATACCATTTCAAACTCTTTCTGTCAATTAGATCAATAACTGTCTCTTTCGCGTTTATCCGATATATCTCTGCTTATTTTTCTAATATTTTATTTTATATAACTCCAACTGTATCAAATCTGTTCTTTTACTCCTTAAAAAAAAAGCATTGTCTCAACATACTATGATCTAGAACAATATTTCTTATAGTTATTTCCTGCTAGAGTATAATTTTCACGTTTTGATACAACCTATGTATATCTACAAAAAACAGACTTAAAATTTAGAGATTAAGATCGAAGATGAGACAACATAAATAAATTGAAATATTCCATTCACGTTTAACGGATACCGGCATAATAATGATCAAACAAAACGGAAAGGTAGGAAAGTGAGTTGCGGTGCACCGTATCACGCCGCCATTCGGCGACTGTTTTCGTAGTTCAGAATTCGGAACCTCTCCGGGATAATGATTTCTCCCCGTTCCAGACAATTAACGAGGGTTAAAAGGGGATTCAATTGTACCGACTTAACAGGTGCGGGTGGACTGGCCGAGCGAAATTAAACATGTCGACGGAATCATTATTAAATTACGGCCCTGATTTTGTGCATTAATATACTTTGAGTAGGGGCCAAGGGCCTCGAAATTGGGCAGTTAGGATTGATGGTCAAAATTTGATTTTACCCGAAATACCTTTCTTAATTGAAATTAATAAAACTTCCACTTTAAATTAATTCGTTTCCAACTTGTAGTTAAATACATTGTTTTAAAATATTAAACAAATACTAGTTATATTGGTAAATGGCTTTGTAGTTGACATTTTGCAGCTAGACAATAATACTTTGATAAAAAATACATGTGTTACCCATTAACGTAAGACTAGACAGCAAGATAATTGTTTTGTACTTTATCTTTTCTACAGAATATTTGATATGTTCTACACAATTTTGGATCAGAAAAGACACGCGCCTATTCAACATGCAGCTAGTGCAAAAAACCCTGCGAGAAAACAAAGGAATTAACAAAGCTAAACAGAAGCTGAGAAACAAAAGAACGCAAATATATACCGTAAGGCGTGAGGATGGCACAGTAGGCAGGGCGCGTACGCAAATGTTAGAGTTTGTAAGAAAATTTTATTCTCACTTATATGAAGGTCAGAGCCAATCAAAGATAACAATACCTACGGAAGAGCAAATGCCAGATTTTCTAGTGGAGGAAGTAACAAATACTATAGAATTGATTAAAAACGGCAAGGCTCCACTAAAGGACAGTGTAACTGTCTAAATGCTAAAAGCTGGTGGTTGGACATTACATAAAACACTGGCAAAATTATACTCAAAATACCGCAAAGAACAAAAAGTCCCTGACTTATGGAAAAATGCAGAAGTGATCCTTTTACATAAAAAGGGAGGACAGAAAGATTTAAAGAACTACTGTCCAATAGTTTAAAGAACTACCGTCCTATCAGTAATGTACCAAGTTTTCACTAAGACAATTTCTAAAAGAATATTAAAAAAACTGAATGACGTACAACCAAGAGAACAAGCAGGATTCAGAAGTGGATTCAGTACAATGGATCACATCCAGGTTGTATAGCAGGTCATAGAAAGGCACAACGAATACACTATGCCACTGTGCTTAGCTTTTATCGACTACGAAAAAGCATTTGATTCCATCTCTAAGCATGCAATAATAGATGCACTGCTTAACCAAGGGGTAGATAAAGCATATGTAAAGTAGGATCGATATATGATGGAGTTACAGCCACAATTTACCTTGATGATCTCGAATTGGGAATTAATGTAGAACGAGGTGTACGGCAGGGTGACACAATATCACCTATTCTTTTCTCGGCTGTCCTTGAAGAAGTATTCCGTAAACTGGATTGGAAACAGGATGGTGTAAAGATCAATGGTGCAAACTTAAACCATCTTAGATGCAGATGATATCGTTCTCCTTTCACAAGACCCAGAGGAGCTGCAAAGACGCATACAAGAACTGCAAGGGGCTGGCGAACCATTTGGCTTGAAAATAAACCTGAAAAAGAGTCAGGTTATATTCAATAACTTCTCTCAGGGCGGAAGAATTTCAGTTTTAGGAAGGGATTTGGAGATTGTGGACAGCTTTATATATCTTGGGCAAAGGATTTCAATGGAGGGTAATCCCGCCCGAGAGGTGGAACGGCGTGTTAAATGTGGCTGGCAGGCATACATGCCATGTATACAAAATAGTAAAAATAAATCTTACAACTCAATACTTCACTTAAAAAGCTTAGCTTCACTTATAAATGAAAGCTTAAATATCTCGTTATATAATTTATATTTTCAATCAAACTTATTATACGCAACTTGTCAACTGTTCCATTGGACAAACTGTGATATAGTGTGAGTCTCTAACATAAGACAGAGAGAGGGCACCTTCAGTAATCCGGTAACTCGGAGGTCAAAAAGTCTCAGTTGTAATGAGCCTCAGTTCTAAAACGGCTTTTTGAAATTCAGGATTTATCTTGAAAAAAACACATCAACAATGTCAAATATTTCAATTTTTCTATTGGAACCTTTGGTGTGAAACACTAAACTCGAAGAGATTTACCACTAAACACCAAATCACTTTTTTGATTTAATGACTGATTGATTGATTAAATCTCACACAAGATTAAATATTCTCCTGATGATGCTAAGATGACTAGCGAAACGTGCGTCGAGAAGTTCAAAAAAGTGATTTGGTGTTTAGTAGTAAATCTCTTCGAGTTTAATGTCAAATATTATCTTTAAAATAGTTGTATATCTTTGCCTCGTTTCTACTTTATTTCGAAACATACACAAACATCCTCAGGATATCGTATGTAAAAAATTATTTACAATATTCATGTCTTGGTTAATCGATAGCTGGTGACCATGGTTTGAAGCCCATGTGAAGCTAGTGGCTACATAGCCTCAGTTTTTGATTCCCCTCTAATCCTGAAAATATTACTGCCTTCCAATATATTTATCAAACTTCGTCAAGCCGACGCAAGCCGACGTGGTATTTTCTGAGGTCATTTAAGTTGTATGTCAGATACAAATATACATTTACATAATATAAAAATCCAAATCTAAACGTTGATTTTACTGGAGTTTTTGAATATTTCTTTAGAATATTTCTTTTAAAGGTAGGGGTTTGACACTCAATACTATTAAATAGGGACCATAAGTGACTATCGTATATATTTTTAGTACTAACTCTACGTTAAATGTCCTAATAGCAAGGAAGTAATTTAATTTTTTCACCACAATTGGTGTCAGCAATGTTAATTATTCAAAATAATGATTATCATTTTTTTTTGAGAGGACAGCACAGTAATTTTAACGATTAGCAACTGATTTCTTTCCAATGACTCACTTCGCTGTAGTTGTATAGGGAAAAAAGCCCAGAAATAGGAAACTGGAGGGGGCAAAAAGTGTCAGATTGCTGTTTAAAGGTGGTATCGGCGAGATTTGTTCGCCGTGTGTTTTCAATGTTTCAAATTAGTTTTTATGCTTCTTGATCAACAAACATTATTTTAAAAACACATCTTAAATCCACTTGATTATTTAAAAGAAATAATTTTCATTGTTTGCATTTTATCAACAATATTTTCCATAAAAAATCTACGACATACGCATCTTTTGTTTTTTCCTTTTCTTCTTTTAACATTTACTTTAGGTTCAAAATAATATAGGACTGGTCAAATGTTATGTTTATTTTCATTATTAGTGCTAAACTTTGGATATAATTTAAAAAAAGAGTATTTATAAAAACTGGATAAAACAATAAACGTATACCGCAGTTTAAAAAAATTAATGATTTTGTTAATCATTACCAACTTGTCGTGTTGGTTGTAAACATTTAGAGATCACATGGGTTTCGGGATTAAATGAAGACTCTCTATATGTTTCAAAGAAACATTTTTCTTTATAAAATGAATTCCTTCTCTCATATTTTCTCCGTAAAATTCAACCGAAGTTATTACGACAATATTCCCACCTTTTTTCCGAATAACTACATCACCATCAATCCCTTTCAACCAACGGCCGCGTTCTCATTTGTTTCTGGCTGATTTGTCTAGATCTCATCGCGTCGCAGTTGCCTGCGGCGGGAAAAACAGCGGAACGTCGGTGACACCTCCAAGTGACATCCAATTTTCAGTGCGTCATCTCGTGCGCCTCTGGCACGACGACCAATCCGAATGATGGTCTTTCTCGTCGCCACCAAGTCTTGTCACACCTAAGCTTTGATTTAGGTTTTCGTTTGATTTGATTTCGCTCTTTGATTTTCGACCGTGGAATGATATGTTGTTGGCTGACGAAAGACCGAGGTATTTTTAATACGGCCTTACCGGAAATGGAAATTGCATGCATAATCATATATATGTAAACACACACACACAATAGTAATCTTTATTTCAGAAGTATGTTAAATAAACATAAAACAAAACAGTATCAACAATTTTACATTGATATTATAAACAGTTCTGATATCCTATATAATCATCAGCACTGTAGGGCTCTAAATGTGATAAAAAATTAAACAAGCATTTTTCAATTGTGCAATGCCCTTGATGATATTAACATAATGTGGTATTTGATTATACATTTTTATACATTTATAGTAAGCTCCCTGCTGTACGCGTGTTAACCTATGTAATGGGTAATTATAATTTATGTTATATATGTTGTCTGGGGTTTACTACTCGCAAATAACTCTGAATCTTGCAAAAAATAGTATACATTTCTGAATAAATGTTGCCGAAAGAGTCAACAAACCATTGTTTTTAAATTTTCCCCTGCACGATTCCTGTAGCTTCATATGCAACATACTGCGTAATGCTCTTTTCTGACAAATGAATTTTCTGAAGCTTCTGCATTTCATCGCTACTGCCAAAAAATATACTGCATATCTAATATGGCTTTCAAAATTAGCAACATTTTTAAACACAGTTTTTAAGGTAGGAATATCCAAGTATTTATTCAGTACAAGAATACTGTAAATTTGTACAGTTTCTTTTGCAAATGTTCTACGTGGAGACCAGAACATATTTCAATCTAGAACTACTCTAATTAATATTAAAATTAAACCAAATTTTACATGTATTCTAAAGTAGTATTATTTAAAATTAATTTATTAATTTATTTAATTTTGGATTGTATCGTCCTGAATTGTATAACATTTGTTTTATCTTTATTTAGTGTCAATTTGTTTTTGGAAACCATTTATACCATTTAATTGATGAGCAGTTCTATTCATTAGTTGTTGCATATTTTCACTTCTCATGAAAATGTATTTCATATATATATATATATATATATATATATATATATATATATATATATATATATATATATATGAACACTTTTGTTGGTTGCTTGACCGGGAAGGAGCTCCAACTATCCCTTCAACTGGATAACATGTTTCGTCTCTCGAGGTTCAGACTCCTCAGGGCGCCGACATATATCATACCATCAAGAATAGGGAGACCCTATCCACAGCCAACAACTCATGTTTTCGCCGACTTCCCGTTGGATGGTGTATATATGTACTATTAGATTTTCTTGGACTGCGTCCAATGAGACAGCAGTAGCTGAGTGTAATCACACACCCAACCGTTGGGTTCCACAATCTCATGTGGAACACACAACGACCTGCTGCAAAACATGGGTTGTTGGTTAGAAAATCTAACAGTACATATATACGCCATCCGACGGGAAGTCGGCGAAAATTCGTTTTATTCTTTATGGTATGGTATATGTCGGCGCCCTGAAGAGTCTGATCTCGAGAGACGAAACATGTCATCCAGTTGAAGGGATAGTTGGGGCTCCTTCCCGGTTAAGCAACCAACAAAAGTGTTCATTCAGGCGGAGACGCAGGTTGTTGTGTGTTCCTGTTGTGCTACTGCTGTCTCATTGGACGCAGTCCAAGAAAATCTAATAGTATATATATATATATATATATATATATATATATATATATATATATATATATATATATATATATATATATATATATATATATATATGTATATATATATATATATATATATATATATATATATATATATATATATATATATATATATATACATATATATATATATATATATTATTATTATTCACGTATGGGCCCTAGTGGACCACGCGAAGTACAATTAGAGGCGTTTGTTGTTGTTAGCCTTCCTTTGTGCCCATACTAATTTCATTCTTTCGCTATGAGCTTTTTTCCTTTCATCAGACCAAGTTGTTCCAGTCTTCCTACATTTTTCTCTCTGGCCAACCTTCCAAACGTTCACCTTGTGTCTGAAACAGCCTCTATCCTGAATTTCACTTTGTGAAATATTTGCTGACCTTAGGTCCTCTTTAATTGCAGCAATCCATTTAATTATTTCTACTTTAGCTTTACTCCTATTTTCATAAAATTCGACTATTTGTCTAGTTAACCTACTCGGATTCATCCGTTTTATGTGTCCGTAAAACTTAAGTCTTCTTTTTCTCATATCGCTATGTATATCTGTGTATTGTTTGATTTCTTCGTTTTCTCGAAGTCGGTATGTTGTGCTATTTATTTGTTTGGGGCCTAGGATTTTCCTTACGATTTTTCTTTCCTTCTTTTCAATGTCCTCGATGTCCCTCTTTCTATTCAAAATGAGCGTTTCTGCAGCATATAGACATTCTGGCTTAATAACCGTGTTGTAATGTCTCAGTTTTGTGTTTTTAGATAGGCATTTTTTGTTGTAAATATTTTGTGTAAGTCTCAATGCCGTTTCCATTTTTTGACATCTACCCTTATTGGCCGCTTTTTCCAACCCATTTTCCATGATTATTTCACCCAAATATTTGAATTGAGAGACTCGTCTGATGTTACCATATTTTGTTTTTAGAAATGGCGTTCTTAGTCTGTTGCAGGTCATGTATTGTGTCTTTTCAAAGGAAATTTGGAGTCCTACATTTTCTGCTGTTTCTTTTAGGATTTCAATCAATCAATCAATATATATATATATATATATATATATATATATATATATATATATATATATATATATATATATATATCAATATATATATATCAATCTATATATATATATATATATATATATATCAATATATATATATATATATATATATATATATATATATATATATATATATATATATATATATATATATATATATACATATATATATATATATATATATATATATATATATATATATATATATATATATATATATATATATATATATATATATATATATATATATATATATATATATATATATATATGTCTGCAAATTAATAGTACACTGCAAAACTGCAAATTTGTTGACTGAAAATAATGCGATTAAACCCAACTCACCTTAGTTCAAAAGTTAATAGTAACCAAGATACAATAACTTTCTTAAATAGTATCTTTTTTGAACGAAATTTGAAGGTGGGGGGTTTTTTAAGATGTCTGCGACATTTTTCTTTGTTTGAAAGGCCACAACTTTTTTGTGCCTTAGTGTAGTCGCGTTTAAATAATGTAAATATTATTTAATCTACCTTTTTTACGTAAAAAAGGTATACCTTGTATATGTCGCTCCAAGTTACCGTTTTCTAGATATCTGCGTTTAAATTGTTCATTGGGCCGTTTTAAATTGCCCTTTTGAAACATAACATTTGTAGAGGAATGTTATCTAAATATTCAGGTAACTGAGTTTGAAGAAACTTAAGATATTGTTCGCCGTTTAAATTAGGTGGTAATTCGAAGGTACCATTGGATTATTACATATTCACCATAATCATTACATAATCACCGTAATCATTCATAATATATTTTTTTAAAACATGGGGTGAAAATTTTGCTGAGTACTACAGAAACGAGCAAATTCCAGTCTGGCTGGCAAATCAGCTTAAACTATATTCTATACAGACATGAACTGAAACGGATACAGTCCCTCCTCCTGAACAATTTTGCAAACGGTGGACTTGCCTACACCAACTCCAAGAGCAATGTCTCTTGTACTTACTTCAGGGTTTTCGGTTACGCGAACCACAATTTCTTCTTCCTGGTTGGTGGTTAAAGTCTTCGGACGATCTGCGGAATATTGTTTCAGATGGAAAGAACATGTTTCATCCATTCTGTCGTAGAGATTTTTGAAAATGTTAAAATACCGCTGTCTTCGTCATGGATACGTTTCCAAATATATTGGATGAGACCGGCGTCCATCAAAATTTCCCTGCATATATATGCCTATTATATCTCGCATCTTTTCATTAGAAAACAATTTGTCTGGGCATTTTGTTTTGGACTTTGGTGAAAATATATCAAAAACTATTTTACTATAGTGTATTAAAATTATTATTATTATTATTTAAAACTATTTCAACTATTTAATATCATAATAATCATAATATTAAATATCAACAATTAATGCAAAAGTCGCCTTGATGTATACGTTTTAACCATAGCCTAACTACTTTAAGAAAAGTGTCACATTTCAAAAGCGCAATTTATAAGAGTGTAATGGACAATTTAAACGCAGATATCTAGAAAACGGTAACTCGGAGCGATATTTGCAAGAACAACATAATTTACGTAAAAAAAATTGACCAAAATAATATTTTTATTACAAATGAGAATACACTAAGGCGCAGAAAAGTTGTAACCTTTCAAACGTAGAAAAGTGTCACAGACAGCGCCCTCTACAATCTACCTAAAAATTTTTGGAGACATTTAAATTTCTTGTCTTAAAAAACCCCCACTACCAAATTTAGTAAAAGAAAGATATTTTTTAAGAAATTTATTGACGAAAATTGAAAATAAATTTATAACTTTAACACTCTGTATCTTGGTTACTATTAACTTTTGGACCAAGGTTAGTTGAGTTAAGTCGTAATATTTTTACCCAAAAAATCTGCAGTTTTTTTAGCAGACACCCTGTATATATATATATATATATATATATATATATATATATATATATATATATATATATATATATATATATATATATATATATATATATATATATATATATATATAAATGTGATTCATCCGTAAAGATTGAGCTAGACAATTTGTAATTAATATATAATAAATCATATTTATTTAATAAAAATAATAATTCATAAACAGTTTGTGTAATACAATTTTGTTTTTGAAATCCTTGTTGACGAATAAAACATACGGAAACTTAAATGGTTCACATTATTTCTGTCTAAATAATTCTGTCCTGTACTGTTCTTTTTCTGTTTAGTCCTTCAATAGCTTTCAAAACTAACATTGCATTTCTTTTGAGATTTATACAAAATTATGCTAAAAGCAAGCTAAACAATGCTAACTGTAATATCTGAAGAATACGGTGTTTGCAATACAGTATTTCATGACAATATATCTTAGGGATTGAAAACAAGATCAGTAACAGTAAAAATGATATCGTGATGTAAGATAAATAAACTAACCAAACTCTATTTCAATACGTTCAACTGTATTTAAAATTGTTTATCCTTGACTATTAAGTGACTGACATGTTGTCCACGTGTTAACTACAAAATCTTCCTAAACGAGGAGAAAATACCTGTATTAAACAGCCTTTGCTACAATTTACAAATTTATTTTGCAGACTTGTTGTTCAAGTGTAATCAAAATACCCAAAAAACACTCGTTCTCAATCACAAATTAGGTTTTGGCTAACCAATTAACATTATTAATATAGCAAAAGTCAAAGAAATACAATGAATATGAATCTGAAAACGCTAAAAATCTTATGTCAACATAAGAGAAACATCAATTTTACTGTTGGAACCTTTGGTGTGACAAACTAAACTTAAAGAGATTTACTACCACATACCAAATCAATTGTTTGTAATTTCTCGATGCGAATCTAGGTCAAAAGTGGAGGCTGTAGGCCACTTTAATACGAAAGTTAAATTTCGTTATTTACACCGAAAACGTTTGACGCTTCTACGTCCTTTACGACTACCTAAACACAATCTACACTGATCACTAAAACAATTAGAATTCTATTTCAGGTCCTATTCAATTCAAACTCGACATCATTCTAAATGACACATCTTGTGGTGCGCTATAAGTACAATCATTCAATAAGAACGATAACAATGCATTGTCATCCCAAGCAAATATCTTCAAATTATTATTAATTGCAGCTGCAACAAACATATCACGCATTTGCTGGATATTTTGATATAAATTTCGTACTGCAAGAATCTAATATGACATTCATCACATCGATACTTCCAGTACTACTATTATAAACTGATACTCATGCTTAAAGCTGATGTTAAAACCATTATATCTATAATTTCATAACGATAGAAGCACCAAAGCTTTATCGTCTAGCTTTTTCATGAAAAGCAAAAAAAACTTCATTTGTAAATCCAATAGTTCGGCAACCACTTTTAACAGAACCACAAGAATACTGGTTAGCTTAGTAATATATAAAAAAAATACCTTTCAACATGATAAAACTTATTACTATTAAATTATTATTATTAAATATTAATATTAGTATTAAATTATATCTATTTTCTTTATTCTTTTCTTGGATATATCAGGAAGAAAATTCATCCTATCCTGCTACAAATTCAGGAACTTTTGAGTGATATTGCAAGTTTGGAGGATTACCCTTTTTTTGTATAAGATGACTAGATCCAACGGCAGTCCTAAATGCTCGATATTTTTTCTAAGGTTATGTATCATTACTCCACACACCGATATTATTATGGGGATCAGTTCCACACTGGTGAAATTCTACTTGAGATCTATTGAGAGATTTTCATATTTCCGGACTTGTTTCATTTCCGTTTTTGCCAGATTTTACGTTAACGAATAACTCACATCAACCACAATTGTCCTTTTATTTCTTTTATCAATCAATATAAGGTCTGGCCTGTTATAGTCTATTGTCCTGTCTGTAATTGCTGGCCTATCCCAATAGAGCAGCCAATCACTTGATTATAAAATCGGTTCCAGGGAATATTTGTACTATGGTGGTGGATTGTTGATGGGGTTGTATTTCACCTCCCATTCTCGGTGTATGTATAATTTTCGCCACCTGATTATGTCTTCCAAGATAGGCAGATTCTGAGAGTGCTGAACATCCAGCAATTATGTGGTATATAATTTCTCCAAGGCTTCTGCATTTCCGACATATATCATTACTACATATATCATATATCATTTACTATTAAATTATTATTAAATATTACTATTAATATTATGTTTTTTCCTTATCACAGTTATTTCTGGGTTTGTTTCAGTAACTCAGGGCTCGTATTGCCAACAAGTTACTGAATCGCCAAGACTTTGCGGATAAGTGCTTAGTATCACCCCTTTTTGGGCTGAAGCTATTATCCCGATTTTATTAAATATCCATAAAGAGTTCAGTGATCCTTACACTGTTTTCTCTATGAGACCATTACTCGATATGGATATAGGTAAAATATGTATTTTTTGTAGTCTATATATTTATTTCAGTTTGTGAGAGAATTCTTGGTATTTTGTTATTTTTTCCAACCTTTTCTTGCCTATAATGTCGTTTAGAGGTATTGCAACATCAATGATTGTTCCTTGCTTATTTTTTTTATTAATCACAATTATATCAGGACGATTAGCAGATATTTTTTATCGGTTATTATGTCAGTATCCCAGTAAATCCTTACGTTGTCGTTTTCCGTGACAGACTCAGGTTTGGTTCTAATTCTTGTTGGATAATACCTGCTACTGCGTTATGCCTTTTAATATAATCTTTAGGCGCTAAGTAACTACACCATGAAGATAAGTGTTCTATAGATTCTAAGGTAATTGCGTACATTCTACAACGGTTATCTGAATCTTGTTCTTTGATAATATATTTTCTATAATTTCTTATTGGTATAACTTGATCTTGTATAACTCCAATGTACCCTTCAGTTTCCGGACGAAGGTATCCAAATATTACCCTTACTATTAAATTATTATTGTTAAATATTACTATTAAATTATTATTATGTTTTTATATAGTGAAAGGTAGGGTAAGAAGAAGAAGAAGAAGAAGAAAAAGAAGATGGGGAAACCCACTATAACCCTCTCCACCGCTTGCCCCTAAATGGAGCAGACTGTGCCCTGTTAATGCTTAATTTAAATAATTAAATAGCAATTTGCATTTTGAACGAGATATGCGCAAAAAGTTAAAACTTTTTTTTAGGGCTGTTTCTATTGAAAATAAATATATATAATATAGAGAAAAACATATTTTAGGGTCTCTGGATAGTAAAAACTAACTTTTTACATCAAATGCAATAACAGGCTCACGTCCACCATGATACAGCGAAAGGTAGGTTCTGCCAATCGGACCTTAGTCCTAGAGGTACGTGTAACCCTTCTGAAGTGCCTTTTGAATTAAATATTGCCGAAAGTGATGATGCCAAGATTCGCAACTGTGCGCAATGCCAAAGCTTGTCTGTATCTGTGAGCATAATGTACATTGACGTCTTCGCCAGGAAACGCCAATGTTTACTTAACTATCTAATGAGTACATGACATAATAAGAGAAGTACAAAGTATGAAAAACATAATGAGAGATAAATATTTTATTCACCAGTGCGCCCCTTCTGTGAGTTCTCATGTCAAGTTGTTCATGCATTGTTCCTCCTCTATAGGCGGGATACCAGCTAGGATTGAAGCTGCTGCCGTGGATATTGTTGTGTATGCACCAATAAAGATGCAAGAAATGGCACCCCTTAGAGATTCTAGTTGGTTTAATTTCCTGGCTTGAGTTAATTTGTATACAAATATATCTGAGCCATATGCAAGAGTTGGGATAACCGCCACCATTAAAATATATCACGCAAGAATTTGGTAGGCAGTGTATACACCCTGCTGAAAGCCTTTTTGACGCTGGGCACAGCGTCTTGCCCCACGTGCTGATGAAAATATCACGCTACCGTTTTGGTTTGGCACCATTTTTTTTGCTTTTGTTTGGCTAATGTGTAATGTAGACGTGCAAGTTGTATAATGAATAAATACCTCCTAAAAACGCAGTGAATTAATTATTGCAACAACAACGTGAATTTAGGTAAAAATATTCTAATTGAACAGAGCCATACCGAAAGAATATATCATTCATTCACGCGATGTACTAATTATTGCAACAACAACGTGAATTCAGGTAAAAATATTCTAATTGAACAGAACCATACCGAAAGAATATATCATTCATTCAAAAAACAATTCCAAGAATTCAATACAGTTGGGGATAAACCTTCCATTCAAAAACAGTGCGAACCGTTGAAAATATGGCACGTGTAGAGCAAAATGTGGATGAGTATCAAAAAACGTCCCTAAAGGATTTAAAGGTTCAATACCTATTGCCTGCAGACAATAATAACCGATTAGAATACTGTGATGCCATCAGACCTCCTGATTTGATGGCTCCGGATTATTTTTTATGGGGATATTTGAAGGAAAGGTTTACATAAGTAAAAATCTGCTGTTGAAATCGCTGCATTAATAAACAAACAAACAAAAGTTATGAAAAATGTGTTAAAAATGAAACAAAGTTCAGCTGCTTCTAATGGCTCACATTTGATTGACATAATTTTCAAAAATTAAATAGCACAAAATTTAAAGACGAAATCATCATATTATAAAAAAAATCATTTATTGTTTCTTAAAAGTTATAAATAATTAAAATGGTACCGAGAGATTTACAACCTCGTTACTATATGTTTTATTCTATATTCATATTCTATTTATAATACATTAAAATAGTGGCAGAATATTTTACGATATGCTGAGACTGTTTTAATAAAAGATATGTTCGTCATTTTCAGAAAGCAGAATAAAAATGCAAATTCATTTTATAGAACGCAAACGGTACATACATACACATATATCATCAAATTTTAAAAACAACATGATATTCAACTCGGTAAATCATTCATTGCGAAAGATTCATATTATCCTGTTATAACTCAAAACTACTACAAGCACACATACGTTCCGACCCGTTTCTCGGCATATACGAATTTTGCGTATAACAGACATTATAAGCATTCCCACTAATATATTTATTTATATACCTGTTTTGTTTGTTTTCCTTAGAAGGGCATAAATCTCACCGTTCTGGACGTTCGGGTAACTAGCAGTGTCCTGCTAAGATATATGTGCCTTAGATAGCTGGAGGACATCTTGTATTGATTTAAACTAAAAGCTCCTGCTTGCTCTTTAGTTTTTGCTGTTTTAGTTAATTAAATACGTTTTTGGCTCTCGCGCTCGAGATTTATTAGGATAGGAGCTCTTAATTAAAGTTTATTAGCTCGGTTTAACTTATTGGTTTCAAAACAAAGAAAAAACCACACGCTTGAATGAGGATTTTTTAAATAGTTTTGAGGTTTTATTGCTTTTGTTGTAATCGTAGATGAAATGCCGACAGTAAATTTATGTTTGCCGTGACATGTCAAGATTGTATAACTGGGCCATTTGGTTTATTACTTAACATAATTTTTTTCCGATGAGTGTTATTTTATTTTGTGATGTAGTTGTTTTGTTTCACGACAGTAAAGAGCTGGTAATATATTAATGTGGAACAAAAGTATTTTTTTTCCTTTGTTTATACGGGTGTACAAATAAGTTTTGAAGAATTTACAGAAGATGGCCTACCTAGTATTGAATCCCTGAGACCATCTCGTAACTATATTCATGTTAAAGCGTCATCGTTTCGCTCTAAAAATCAGTATGTATCATTTCGCTAAAATGTAAACAGCATAATTTCTTTGTGCTCTAACCATGTCAACCTTTGTGCCAACAAAATATAATTTGCGGGAAGCGCTGCTTTTTTGTTTTAATTTAAAGAATAGTGCAGCTGATGGACATTGATTGCTGTGTGGAGCATATGGCAAATATGCTTCATCAATAAAAACATGTTTTTTTTTATGAACATGTTTTCATGCGTTTTAGAAGTGGCGATTTTGACACCACTGACAAAGAACGCTAAGGGAGGCCAGTAAAGTTTGAAGACGGTGAGTTAGAGGAACTATTGAACCAAGATTCATGCTAAACTCAATAAGAGTTCGCTGAAACCTCGGGATTGACTCAGCAAGTAATTTCAAACCATCTCAAGGCCATGGGTATGGGTAAAAACAAGGAAATTGGGTTCCGTATGAACTCAAGCCAAGAGACGTTTTTTTTTGAGTGTGAACAACTGCTCCAAAGGCAGAATCGGAAGGGTTTTTTTCATCGAATCGTGACGCGAGACGAAAAGTGACAATCTATGACAATCCAAAGCGCAAAAAATCGTGGGGTAGGTAAGGCCATACATCAACTTCAACGGATAGACCGAATATTCATGACAAGAAGCTATGCTGTGTATCTGGTGGAAGCAGCTCGGCGTGATCTACTAGAAGCTACTCCAGCCAAACGAAACCATCACTGGCGTGGAACGAAAACATCAAACGCGCATGACAAAGTGATCTTTCAGCACGACAACGCTCGACCACATGTTGCAAAAGTCGTCAAGGAAACTTTGGAGGCGCATCAATGCGCCCACCCGCCGTATTCACCAGATATTGTTACTTCCGACTACCACTTGTTCCGATCGATGACTCATGGCCTGGCCGAACAGCACTTTACTTCTTATGAAGAAGCCAAAAATTTGGTTGATTCTTGGATCGCCTCAAAGGACGAGGAATTTTTTCAACAACGAATCCGTATGCTACCTGAAAGATGGGGAAAAGTCATGCCTAACGATAGATAATACTTTGAATAAAATACATTATACCAATTTCTCTGAATAAAGTTTCAAATTTACAAAAAAACCTTAAAACTTATTTGTACACCCTTTAGATAAAAAAATACACTTCAATCTTCTGAGGTTTAATCCAATTTCACCTATTTTGCTTGCTCCGGCACACCAACAAAAGTAACGAGATTAAGACTATTTTAAGACATTATTAAAAAAAACTTGAAAGCGACTAATCCCGCTCATAAGCTTTGCCGTATCAATCCGTACCGTTGAGCTAGCATTTTCTTATTTTGGTATGCGTCAACGCCATATAACTGACTTACAATGTTTGTATTAATTTTTTTATATAAATATAAAATTTCACGCCATTTAATTTTTTTTTCTGTTGGTAACTCTGATACTTTGATAGTAGCTATCACATATGATTCTTGGAATTAGAAACAATGGAACGCTATACGAAATAACAGTTTGATATTATTGTTTAAACGCATGAACATTTTGCGGAAACATACGAGGTTAGTGAAAAGTTTCCAACCCAACACAGAAACAACTTTTATTAACAAATTTAGTTTTATTTCTCAATATAATCTCTTTGTAATTCTATACAGTGATACTCTCAGTGTTGCTTCCATCTCTTTAATCCATCCAAATAGTTGTTGACATTTTGTTTTGCAAAGTAGTCATTTTCGAATGTAATGGCTTCTTCATTCGATGAAAATCTCTGTTCTCCCAACGAAACTTTGAGCCTAGGAAAGAAAAAAAGTCGGTGTACAATGTACAATGAATATACTCCGAAATTTTTCACACTGAAGTGTGAAACAAAAGTGTGTTGTTTTGGTGGAACAAAACTTTCTTTTTCTTCAAATGCGACCGTTTTTCCGATATTTCTCCCTTCAGCTTGTCAAGTACCGATTCGTAGTATGCCCCTATTATTGTTTTCCTTTTTCAAAATGGTCGAGTAACACAACTCCATGACTATACCAAAAAACAGTCACCATCACTTTCCCGGCCGATGGAACAGTTTTCGCCTTTTTCGGAGTCGATTCATCCTTCACAGTCAACTGTTTCAAGAGTGTAGTGGTGCATCCACGTTCACAGTTATTAATAGACGCCAAAACGATTTATTGCGCTTAAACTGTTTCAACAGGGCCTCGGAAATGTTCATTCGAATGCATTTTTGACTCCGAGTGAGTACTCGCGACACCCAACGCACGGTTAGCTTTTTCATGTCCAAATCTTCATTCAATATATGAAACATGATCTTTCAAGATGCCCACAGCCTCTGTTATCTCTCTAACCTTAATTTGGCGGTCGTATAGCACCATTTGGTGAACTTTTTCATTGTCATCATTTCATTGGTATCATTGTATCAAAACTCTCGCATAATCTACAATATCCAAATCCAATACTCTCTATGTCATTAAACTCTAAGATATTTACCACCAAACATCAAATAACATTTTTCATGCGAGCGTTTTGCTAACCAAGTTAGTATGTTAGCATCATCAATCTTCTTCAATCTAGAATATTGAAATACCTCCTTATCATGCTAACATGGTTAGCGAAACGGGGTCGAAAAGATTAAAAAAAGTTATTTGGTGTTGAGTTGTAAATCTCTTCGAGTTTAGTGTTTCTACCAAAGGTTCCACTAGAAGATTTGATCTCTATATCATCCGAAAATTTTGAGAACAGAAAAAAACGTTGTTACATCTCCTCGCTTCACTGTCATACAATCTAACTAAATTGTATGTAAACACGTCATGTTTTATGTCATTACGAATAATAACAGATAATTTACAGATTCTAACGTTTTTAGATATCTGCTGTTGACTGGGTTTATAGTGAGTCTGACAGCTGCTGTTGATAATAAGTGTATTCATTAAAATATTAAGTTACCGGTTAGTGTCTGCGATTCACAAAAGAACTGTGAGCCAATAAAAGAAAAGGCGAAAATTGAGCCTAAGACTTTTCTTTACTAAAAGCTTCCCAGTGTGGCGTTTTAGTTATCATACATAACCCTGCTTTAAAAAATGTTTAATAGTCTCCTTATTTTTCATATTGTGTTTTCAGCAATTTGTTTTATTTTCTAAGTTGAAGCAATATTTATAGAGCATACATGTCTTTAAAGAAACATTAAAATGACGTTGCTACGGGGAATAAGCGGCTGGCAAGAGTTGAAACACAATTATTTTCAATCATCGAAAATGTTCATTATCGTCATACCTAATGCAACTTTCAAGAGATTATGTTGAGAAATAAAATGGTCTCAAAGGTTCCATATATTTTCTTTGTCC
This sequence comes from Cosmopolites sordidus, assembly GCA_031761425.1. Lineage (NCBI taxonomy): Eukaryota > Metazoa > Arthropoda > Insecta > Coleoptera > Curculionidae > Cosmopolites > Cosmopolites sordidus. The sequence continues at coordinate 55,450 of JARFXV010001677.1, forward strand.
TAGGGACAATAATTCCTGAAAGTTTTAATGAAAAACTTGAAAAAATCAAACCGATTTAACAACTTATATATTTTAGTACAAATAAAGGTTGTTTGAAATAACGAAAAAGAAAAGGCAGTTCCAACTGTCTATTAGAATTAAATAATTACATTTTCATTAGTAAAATAATATTCATATTAATATTTTTATTAAAATTAGTACAGTAATGCGTGAAATTTGCTAGTTTATTTCTCTCCATAACTAAGCAATATAAAAACATTTATTATAACGCGCATTCATAACGTAATTTGTACAAATTGTCAGTATTTATTCAAATTTGGATCGTTGAAATACGCGATTATAATGTAAACATATTTTTCCGATGTCTGCATTAATATTTACGGACGCAAAACCGTTAAATTTTCATATAATATAAATACTGAATAAATTAATGTAACGGCACCTTTGTTTATCCGGATCAAAAATGCGCGAATGACTGAACAAACAAAATATTAGCGATTGGCTATAATTCTATTTGGGCTGTCCACACCTCCATTCAACTGGATTTTGAAAATCATAAAACTGGACGGGACTGAAACACGACGGGTATGTCCGGCTAAAGCAATAAACCGAAATTTTAATCACACCATAGCCCATTAACACATTACTAAATATACCTATGTGATATTACATCACTCCCTATATGCAATATAAACATTCCTTTTATGACTTGACAAATAAATTTTCAATATTGCCCAATGGGACAATTTAACTTTATGCCATCGTTTTCGATATCAATTACGCTGTACTTTATTTGATTCCATAAATACATAGGTCTGGTAAAAAGAACTTTATGAAATAAACGTTTCAAATAGAAAATATTATTTCCAGAACAAAATACACTCACTGATAGAGCTGGCGCAGGAACTTGGAGTAATACCGCGAGTCATTTCTAAGAGTTAACATAAATTAAGGGATATCAAAAGACAGTCGTTTGGTCCCCTATGCGAGTTGAGAACAAGAGTAGACTTTGATGTTTTTGTGTCATTGCTCTCCAAAGTCAAGAAAAATAACTTCCTGCATAAGATTGTGACCAGGGATGAAAAATGATAAATCTCTACGACTATCCAAATTAACCAGAATCGGGGGGTTAATCCTAATAAATCATTATTTATGTTCAACCCATCTAGTCCAATCCATCAGATATTATAAATGGAATACACAAAATAATAGAAAAAAAGAAATCACCCAACAATAGCAACAAAATGGCACATATTAAATAAAATAGGAGCTAAAACGCTACCCTGGGGCAGACTGTTCTTCTGTGTCCTCCATCTTATTTGATTTCTGCCGAGCTCGAAGCCATTGATAAGTCATTAACCATTATCGTAAAACCAAATATCCCTGCCAAAAAGGTGTTACTGTGTATATGTTGAAATCAACTGGGTGTCGTATATTATAAATTGGTCTAATCTGATTAGACAGTTACTGCTGCCCATTATTAGCGCCAACTAATTCATGTTAATGACGCTATGAAGGAAAAAAACATATATACTGTCAAAGAAAGAAATAATTTTGTCTCAGTACAATCTCATTCATCCGCCCGTAAGAGCACAAGTTGGAATCAGTTTGATATCACCATCTCAGCAGGTTCGCCTTACATCTACCAGTGTGGGTGGATCCGAAGTCTATTAAGAGTTTTCCAGGTGGCCCAGCACTCACGAGCCAGTTGAGAGACACTCCCTTGAAGGTATTTCCAATACTTATGTTCTTCTGTCAATGACTCACGCTACATTTCAAGTCTGGCAGCAGACGCCGAAACAGCCAAAGGTCGCACGAATGTCAGGACACTGCTTCGCGACTTTAGTTTTTCCTGTGCAGCAGTTTTGGTAAACAGCGAAAAGCGTAGGTTAGTTTATTGCAGTTGTACGATTGGACATACTTGCCATAACTCTCCTAATTATAAATGATGCGATATCGTTCAAGATATTAAGTTGACTGACGGGAGTAGGTTTAATGCGCGTAAACACCCAGTAATTATTCGGCATGCTTGATTCAGGCCAAGGTTCAATCTTCGTGCATGTATGGATCGTCCCCAGACTGGTGCCGCCGCATACTCAACTACTGTAAGGTAGAGCCAAAGCAGATGTTTTTAGTGTATCAGCATTCGCGCTTTATCTTCTGCATGTTAGTTTTTGAAGCAGATTATTTCTTCTAAATATTTTGGCTATGGTATTTATGATGTGTTGTTTGAAGGAAAGTTTATGATCAAGCGTTACGATCAAATATTTACGATACCTTCTGAACTCAATAGATAGTCCGCTCCAGGAAATTATCAGCTCATATCCTGCTTTTTTATCGTTCAGATGGAAAAGTCTTAAGATGGGGTTTGCGAGATTAGGTCTTAAGCTACTATTTTCGACAGGCTAACATAGAGGGCAGGGCGCTAACTAATATATCCTCTATCACTGAAAAATGTCTGTACTGCGTCGCTATTGCCAAGTCATCCGCGTAAATTAATCTCGTTGTCTCTGGGGTTATGGGTTGATCGTTGGAGTACATATTAAATAAAATAGGAGCTAAAACGCTACCTTGGGGCAGAGTGTTCTCCTGTGTCGTCCATAAACTTTGATTTCTGCCGAGCTCGACGGCATTGATAAGTCATTAACCATTATCGTAAAACCAAATATCCATGCCAAAAAGGTGTTACTGTGTACATGTTGGAATCAACTGTGTGTCGCATATTCTGAGTTGCTCTAATCTGATCATACGGTTACTGCTGACCGTTATGAGCGGCAACTAATTCATGTTAATGGCGCTATGAAGGCAAAAAAACTTTATATACTGCCAAAGAAACAAATAATTTTGTCTCGGGACTACCTCATTCATATATAGCAAGAAGTGCTCTGGAAACGACACATAATTGAGCTGGGATATTTTATCGCACCCGTCGTATTCTCCAGACTTGGCCCCTTCGTATTTTCATCTCTTCCTATCCTTGCAATATCGCCCGATTGAAAGTCGCTTCACATATTTATTTACATAAATGTCAAAGGAATAGTAATAGGGCGTCAAAGTCGGTGCTTTTGGCGAATGGTTAAGGATTGCAATATTTTTTTCGAGGGAAAACTAGTGTAATGTTCTTATACATGTTATTATCTCTCATGATCGTTCAATTTCCATGCTGCTCCAGCTGTATTCTGCAATCGAAAAATGTTCGATAAATTCCTTAAAATGAATACCCTTAAAGCACTAAACTTGAAGAGATTTACCACTAAACACCGAATCACTTTTTTGGAACTTCTCGACGCACAGATTAAATAATCCCCTGATGATCCTAACATAGTTAGCGAAACATGCGTCAAGCAATTCAAAAAAAGTGATTTGATGTTTAGTGGTAAATCTCCTCAAGTTTAATGTTTCACACCAAAGGTTCCAATAGAAGAATTGACCCTTAAAGCAGTAAAAACTGACGAACACAATCTTGACACGCTATTTTGAGAAGAGTAGTGTTTTCGGAGAGAGCTTGTTGAATAATTTACAGTGTCATTGTTTGTAACAATAATTGTATTAGGTTGTGGCGGGATGTTCTGATAATGTACGTAAACCACTGCAAAAATGTCTGCAAACAATAAGAAAAAAATTCAAAGAAATTTATCACTAAAAACCAGATCTCTTTAATTCTTCTACTGGAACCTTCGGTGAGAAACAGTAAACTCGAAGAGACTTTCCACTAAACACCAAATCACTTTTTTAAATATTTCAATGCGCGTTTCGCTGGCCATGTTAGCATCATCAGAAGATGATTTAATTAGATTGAATAATTGTTAAATATCTTAGTTTAAATCATCTCCTGATGATGTTAGCAAGGATTTCGTGTTTAGTGGCAAATTTCTTCGAGTTTGCCAAATCACTTGCTTAAAATGTCTCAACGCTCGTTTTGCCGACCATATTAACATCACCAAATAAGGTTGCATCATCTCCTGGTGATACTAACATGGATAGTAAAACAAACATCGAGATGTTTTAAACACGTGATTTGATGGTTAGTGGTAAATCTCTTCGAGTTTTATGTTTCACATCAAAGGATCAAATAGATGAATTGGAAAAAGAAAACTTTTGTTTTTTAAAATAGTCCCCTTTCGACCAATACTTATATTCGTGTGAAATACTAAACCGAAAGAAATTTAAAACAAAGTCGCAAATAATAATGTTAACATTATTAAGAGTAAGTGAATCTGTGAGAAAATTTGGAAGACTGGAAAACTAGAAGGATTGGATCTGCAAAATCTGGAAGAATTTAGGAGATCGAGTTATTTCTTGATGATGGTAACATAGTGAAACGCGCTTTTAGAAATTAGGTGTTATATCAATACACTTTTGCATTCAAATAAACCATTTTTCACAAGATCTATGTTGCCCAGGACATTCAACGTGCTAAATGGGATGGATGAGGGATTAATTAGATGTTTTGTTCTTGAAACAATTGATTGTTGGAGAGTCTAGTAAAACCTGGCATGAGCATGCGAAAGGATGATACGATGATTTCGATTATTTTTACGAAATTTGCTTATAACTTCTAGCAAACAATTCACTGTACCTCCATCAGCATCCACAGTTCTACGATTCTCAAGGCCATTAGGCGGAGACAATACTGTAGGTCTTACATTACCAAATAAATCAAAGAAGGATGCAATTATTTTTTTTGCCAAAACATTGTATGAACAAACGACTTTTGTTGGTTTTGGCTCACTTTGAACTACCCAAGCAGTATATTCTTGTATTGTTTTCAGTTCACATGAATATATGAATGTTTGGTCACCTCTGATGATGTCTACATCATTTGAGCATTTGTTTGCAGCAACTGATGAAATTTTTTTTTAGTTTCGATCTCGTTGTTGGAAGTTTATCGACAATAAAGCTTTTTACAGCAAATGATTCTGTAATATTAAATGAATTGGTGCCCGGTCAATGTCCAGGGATTCCCCTAGTCTCACTCTATGTATATCATATAAAGACAATATTTAATAGAGGTAGCCGATACTTGATGGAAATTCATTTTAAATAAACAAACTAAGATTAATATCTAAATTTCCAGAATACAGTAGAAATTTAGATATACATCTTAATTTGTTTACATATAGACTAATCTCAACCGTTTATCTTACGCTCAAAGATGATATTGCACACGACACTATGATTTGGCGATTTTGAACTTTTACTGATGTTTTGGTGGGGATTGTCACACATTTCTTTATTCACACTTATTTTTCTTCTTATTTCTTTCTAATATGGATAGCCATATTATAGGATAGGCAGGGCACTGCCTGTTTTAGCCTTTTTATACCTCTTCGGACGAAGATTTTCTCCTGCGTTTCGGAGGTCTACCCTGAGTTGTTTTTCCAATGAGATTGTTTAATTTCACATTCTTTGCGAGTCTTATTGTGGTCAATTCTGCTTATGCGTTTATTCCAGTGTTTTCTATGCTATCTAATCTATCTTCACATCCCTTGTATCCCACTTTGTTGTCGAAATCCCTCTCCTCCAGTTCTGTCGTATGTTTTCCACTGAGTGGTGCTTATTATTTTTATTTCAACCGTTCGCATCATTTGCTGTCTCTTAGAAGATTCTGGTCTTGTTTTAGCCGCGTATGTAATGATGAGTCTAATTGCTGATTTATATATTGTTATTTTACTATCTATGTTGAAATATTTATTTCTTCATACGATGTGTGTTAAGCATCCTGAGATTCGGGATGCTTTCATCGTTTCTTCTCTAACTTCACTTTGCTGATTTCCAAAACTTGTTATTTCAGTTCCCAGAGATTTAAAGTGGTTTGTTTGCTCTATAATCTTCTGGCCTTACTCTAATTTGCATCTTGTCAGCTCTCTGGATGTTACTAGGCATTTGGTTTTGTCTCTGTTAATGGCCATATTTAATTATTTTGCTCTTTGATCAAAGGAGTAAAGTACTCTCTATAGATTGTATTCTGAGTCGACAATAATTACTGCATCGTAGCAGATAATATTGAAATAAGAGTTTTCCATTTTGTAACTTGCTGCTTTAGGTAGATTGTCAACTATTTTGTCCATAATCATGTTGAATATAAACAGAATAAGTGAATCGCCTTGTCTTATTCCTATGCATATTTGTACTTTTTTAGCTAATTTCACTATTTTATTCGTTCTGCAATGGTTCTTTGGTTTATTTCCTATCCTCGCATTATTCTGATTGTCCGAAGGTCTTAATCATGTCGATAAAACACAGAAGTGCAGGTTTTTTTGGATTTTAATGATTTTTCTGCTACCTATTTGACAATAAAGATTGCGTCGATGGTTTATCTGTTTTCTCGAAAACCTTGTCGTTCTTCGGAATTTGTAGTATAGTTTTACAAATTTCCTTTAAAATTATTTTGGTAAATGCTTTGAGTGTGCTATTGAGAAGCGTTATTCCGCAATAATTGTATGGAATTGTTTTTTGGTCTTTTTTGAATATCGAGATCATTATTCTGTTTTTCCATTCATTTGGTATTTTGCATATTTCAACATTTTATTCACAAAACCCGAACGGTGCAAAAGTACTTCATCAAACTTAAGCAAATTCTGAACAAAATTTTTAATTTTGCCTAAAATAACTGAATTGACGACCAGATTGTATGCGGTTGACGTGATCCTAATCTCTCAATATATACTCGATCTGCATTTTATATGGGTGCATCTCGATACAAAATGCACCGTAAACTGCTGGCGGAAATATTCAATGAAACTGCATGATAATGAGCAAAACTATGTGGATAACATCAAACAACGGGTCTGACTTTTTAGAAACATTTCTTTTTTCAGACAGTTTCTTTCCCAGACAGTTCTGTGTCATTATAGTTAATGCTGAATTGACGCCGAAATTACTATGAAGCTATCACAATCCAATTATCGTTTTTGTACTATACCTTAACAACGAAGGTACATGATACACCATTCCACTGAGTTAACGTTATTAATGCTATTATACAGCAAATGCAGTGAAGCTATTTGCTTGGCGTGAGAATCTTGCTAGAATTTTGATCTGGAAGATCGCCCATTTCTTTACTGTGCCCGTAATAATATTTTAACACATTTAAAATATGATTCAGTTTAAACACTTTCAATATTTTAATTATTTTGTTGAAACCTTCAATGTAAAACACTAAACTCAAAGAGATTTACCACTACACACCAAATCACAATCTAAGATGAAATCCTCTCCTGATGATATTAATATGGTTAATGAATGAACACACGCCGAAAAGATAAAAACTTTAAATATTCGCTTGAAAATCCTATAATAACAAACACCCGCACACATAGATTGCCTTAATAAAAAGTATTAATACGAGCTTTTTTTATTTCTTTTTCTGCCACAAAATAGTCTATGATTTTACATCATCAGGACATTTATAACATCAATACACCTAATACATTTCGATGAATAGTTAAATTATGGTTTTTAACCAGAAATGTAATCTTTTATCGGGCGGTTTATTGCTTTGACGACCATCATATTGCTCGTTTTCAATTTGACGATAATTAAACCAACAGAGAGACAAACAGTTATAAAACAAGCATAGGATACTGCTGTTGGGCTGTATATTTATTTTGTGCACTGGACAAGATATATTCATTTTATATCCCACAACTGAATTAATTACTAACTCAACTATGAATAGTTTAATAAAGCCTTTACGGGTTTAATTTGTGACTTTTTCATTATTTTTTTTTGGTTCGGCGTTTAATTTGAAAGGGTAAACGAGTTGTCAGTTTCCACGTTTGGCTTTTAACTAAACGTGAAATTACTGCTGTTCGGTATTATTTGTACGCTGTTTCATTGAATGTAATATTAAATTATTCCATACAATATTGGATAAATTTAATAGTACCATGCTTCGTCTTTTAGTTCAGAAATATTTCTAGATTAAAGTAATACATAGATCATTGTCAAAATGTCGGTTATCAGAAGCATGTTGTTAATCTCACCATCGTAAACTTTGACATTTTTTTATAGTGAATAGTGCTTTAAAAAAAAATTAATTTTGCGTAATAACATTAATTATATCTTGAACCATTTCATGTGAGTGTTTTTTGATGTCGTCTTGCAGTAGACTGCAATAAGTCAATTCTAGTCTGTTTTTCGACAATTGGTGATGAAGCACCATCCAATACAATTCTTGATGTTACATGTGTCTGCAAGTAATGTCGCTCTTTTTCTAATTTTAAAATATTTGCTATAAAACACTGATAATAATTTAACTTAGAATGTGAAAATTGTTCACCAGTGAAAATGTTTCACTTTGCCTTTGGATTTGCGAACTCTGTGAATGTTCATATTCTCAGAAATAAAATCCTTCTAATATAATTTGTCTCAAGATGAGCGCGACCAAAGATGGAGGGCAATTTTGCCAATCCCATCCAGTTACACAAACTCTAATTTTCCTTGACTGATGAGGTGAATCAAAGCCGAAACAAACATCAAAATATAACAGTTCCTTATGGACTGGAATTATTTACGAGAAGCTTGTCGCGGAACGCGGCCAAAGGCGAATTTTGTCCCGTTTCGCGAACTTTGCAATTTACGAATCTTTTTCAAGTTCAAAAATACAATCTAAGGGATTAGCTATCCTCTTGATAAAAATGCCCCAGTTTTAGTGTACTTTCAACCTATTGGGTCTCTTCAGTTAGGGAAGAAGCCTAAAGCGTGTTGTTTTATCTTAAATAATTCAACCTAATATAATATATTTAGCATGCTTACTGTTAAATTTTGAAAAAAAATAGATAAACCCCACAAGCATGAAAAGCAATGCGTTTCGAAAGCATAACAATGTCACAAATGGCATTAATATTGTTTAACCAACTGCGTTGGATAGCAACACATGTCTATATTGGTTTAGAAAATTTAAGAATGATGATCTTAATCTTCGAAGGTATAAAATCTGGATAACCAGATTGAGTTTGGTAAGAACGTGTTGTTGGGTGAAATTGAAGCTAATCCCAAACAAACCATCCTGAAATTAGCCACAAAGCTTAAGGATGTATCGGAGGTACAATCGAAGGCAAAATTCATGAAAATCACAAATTGGTGAATATTAATGAAACTCAATTGATGAAGCAAAATTGGTTCCAAAAAGTTTACATAATCTGAAAGTTCGGAATGCTTGGTAGGTTCTCTTTGTATATTTAAAGCTTATTATGTCAGTAAAGCTCCACAAGATCACGTATAAAATTACGATAATTTTAAATTACTTTAACTTTTGAACGGCTTAGACAATCGATTTAAAATTGTCACAGTGGCCTAAGGATTGAGTAATTAATATTCTGCCAAACGTTTTTTATAAATGTTTTGTCGCACTTTGATATACCTCCGATACATCCGTAAAGTTTAAAATATCTGTCATTAATAATTATTATAAATAATATTTAGAAGTTTTAATTGTTATTTAAATATTATTAAAAATTCCGCGTTCGTAGTTCTAAAGATTGAAATAAAAAATGTTTTGCCGGAAAGTTTAAATCAAGGCATATTGACTACCAAAAGTTAATTCAAATTTTATTATAAAATATTATTTGTTACTGTTAATTTAATTGTAGATTATAGGTGAAATTTACTCTTTCTTTTATACATTATTTTCTATCATTATCTTTATTAATTTTCCTTTTCTAGGTTCTGTAAAGCAAATATATTCAAGAATTTACGATTTTTCGTACTTTTGCCTCCGATTATACCTCCGATACAACCTTAAAACACACAAAAACAAGTTGAAATTTAGGAATTAATTACATTAATTAATTACACATGTATTAAATAGCCTTCTATAGCTGTTGCTAAAGCATCTCTAACCCTAAAACCTCACTTTACTTAATATTTTCTAGCATTATCTTTATTAATTTTCCTTTTTTATGTTCTATAAGGCAAAGATATTCGCTGATTTATTATTTTCAGTACTTTTGCCTCCGATTGTAATATAATTTACAACTGGGGCTGTGTAGGGTTTAAAACAACTGAACAAAGTGCAAAGAGAAGGAATATGGGTGCCATCAACTTTCAGTTGAAAACAAAATTCAATGTGTAACCATCTGTAATGCACGTTTATCCAAGTTAGACCGAGATTGTTGTCTTGAAGAAATTGTTACTGGGTATGAAGTGGATTATATGTAGCAATCCACTAAAGAAAAAGTAATGGTTAATATCGTGACAACCATTTTTATCGACTGCAAAGCCTGGTCTTTAGCCTAGAAATGTTTTATGTCAGTATGGTCAGTATCGTCAGATTTTACAGGAACTATTTACCATGAAATTCAGATTCGCAATGAAACCATAAACGCTGAATATTATTGTGCTCATCTTGATGCACTAAGCATTGTTTTAATTCAAAAATATCCAAAACTGATTAATCAAAAATGTGTTTTCTCGAACGTGGCAACCTCGTAGTACCAAAATCACCCAAGATAAAATCAAAGAGTTTGATTGAAAAGTACTTCTGTCAGATTGCCAGCTTTTCAGATCTATGGAATAGTTTCTGCAGAAAAAAATTAAAGGTTTTTAAACTACGAGCGCTTTCAAAACGTCACTCGAAGAATATTTTCCTTCAAAATCACCTTCATTTTACAAAAAAAGAAACGGCGGAACATTATAAATAACGATAGAGATTATATTGTAGATTAAAACTGTATTAACTCTAAAATAAAATAAAAGCATGTATAGTATCAAAAAAAGGATATTTCTTATAGGTACTCCCGTTAACTTATTTGTGGCATTTAGGAACAGAGGCATAAGTCTAATAAGGAATTTCGGAAGCTCATTAAATAACATTCACTGTAGCAATAAACATGGACCCTATAAAAAAATAGTAGAGATCGATCAACATATCTCAAACAGTAAAGTCATCCTTAGGCATTGACATGGTAAAAATACATACGATATTACATGAATAGTTGACTGAAATAAACTTTAGGCAAATCGAGAAAAACCTAAAACCTACATTAATTTATCATGTAGAGACATGGAAGTTATGTATGGAATAGCATATCGTCTAGTGAGCGAATGACTACATTGATTTTTCTTTCAAATCGCATTTTTTTCCAAATTTTTAACCCTTACTTTTCAATTTGAGCTTTTCTACAAAGTTCCAATTCTACAGGGTATACAGGAAAGTTCATTCGTAAATTTAACCAACGATTCCTTACACTGTTTTGAACAAAAAGTTTCCTTAAAATATATTTCAATATCACGAAAAGTAAAAAGAGGAAGGGGAAAGAAAAAAATCTTCAGCAACACTATTATCTACTATACCCTCGCACTTTAAAAACCCACGAGCCGTAACTGGACTCATATCACATTTAATTGTTAGTCACAATTGTTTTATTAAATTAACTGTTCACGATTCCATTATTGAAAAAAAAAGGTGAAAGGAGCTTCGTCGGTTAATAAAATATTTAACTAAAAATTTGGATTATTTTGTTTGACCAATAAATCATTCACAATATTTTTGCATGTGGACAAGAGTACTTGTACCCTTTGTACATTATAAGGGTAGAATACTTGCTTTTTATTATTCTATGTACAATCCAATGGGAAACTCCAACTTGTCGAGCAATACTTCGAGTACTTCTGATAGAATTCTCTTTAACAATATGTAACATTTCTTCTTCGACTTCATGATCAATTTTTCGCCGACGCCCACATTTTTGAAATTTTTTACCACGCTGCCTCTATCCAAAAATTTTTAGGAAACTTGGATAAATATTTGTCAAGCTGGAAGCGACCTTTTTGGGTAACGTTGTCCGTTGCCTCATCGGAATTTTAAAGAGCTTCTCCATAAATAAGAAACATATCGTGATATTCACGTACATAATACATTTTTAGTTGGTACAAATGGAAATTAAATGCACACACTGACAAACTGAAATAATGTTGGTTGCGATGTTGACATAAAATTATTTGCAGTTAGTTTGCTACGACGCTGCCGCATCAATATTGGCTAACATATGGCGTGATGCTTAATTTAAAAAAATGTTTTTTAATGTTAATGTTATGTTAAACATTGTTCATTATTTTATTTGTCGTTTATTCGTTAATTAATAACCAATTGATATTTGCCAAATATGTTTCAGGGCATATTTGCTTAAAATGCTAAATCTTTTCATAGCTTTTCGATCGGTAATTTAATAACTTTGCATTTTTTTGTCAGGAACCCTTAGGTTTTTGATCCTTGTTCTAAGGATTTTTTTTTTAATTATATGAAGAATCGTTCGTTAAATTTAGAAAAGAAAATTACTTTTCCTTAAACCCAGTATTTCCCTTACACCCAGTAATTGCAACAAGAAAAAGTCAAGAGATATCATATTCATGATTTTTGGCGATATATTTCTTCTGTTGCTTCTTCTGTTTTTATAGTAAATTGTGACAATTTGTATTCGTTGTGTAAGTTAATACCATTCCATTTTCAAAACGCCTCGATTTTTAGATCATTTTGAAATTTCTTAAACTTAAAAAAAAAATCTTAACCAAAAATAAAATATTTCAATTTTAATTGTTAATATTCTATACAATTGCTTAATATATCAGAAGATTCCACAAAGTAACGTCTAACAATATATCCTCTAAAACAATGAAAACAAAAATAACAAAGTGAAGGATAAACTTTGAGTTATTTCTATTCATGAACGCGCTAAGCTTCTTAAGCATTCTCCCTCCCCTTTATTCCAATTCATCCATAAAAATGATCCAATATACGGTTAGATGAAAATTTTCCTTGAAAAACAGCCACAAAACTAGACAGACAGGTTTTCAGGATCAAGTCTATCCAAAGGTTGGAAAATATCTTTTCGGCCTGAATAGAGAGAAGCAGCGGTGATTCTTACTTTTCGATTCAAGGCACGTTCTCCTAATACCGTCACACATATATGTAGGGGAAATGTGGGCAAAGCTGGACCTCTTCTGGAAAAATATATGATGCTGTTGTTTTTTTAAATTAACCATATTTTTTCCTTTCTACATTTAATTTTTTCAGTTATAAAGTTAGTTTACAAAAAAACTATATATATATATATATATATATATATATATATATATATATATATATATATATATATATATATATATATATATATATATATATATATCTATATATATATATATATATCTATATATATATATATATATATATATATATATATATATATATATATATATATATATATATATATTGGGCTAATTGAAAAGTTCGCTGAGCGACACCTATAGAGCAGTAAAAAAAATATATAATCTACTACTAATATTTTGAAGTTTCATTCTTCATATGAATATATGTGAAGCGTCAAGTCGATCTTGCAATTTGTTCGTACAAATACAGCAGCTTAATGAAAACGCAAATTTATTAGGGGAGTCAGCTCCTTCAATAAAAATGGTTTATGAGTGAACTTTTAACTACTGAACAAATAATTAATTCTATAAATGATATTGTTATGGATGACAGACAATTGACTTTGAGCGAAATATGGTCAGGTCATGGATATTTCAACTGGATGGTGTTTCATATTTTGAAAAAGGACATATTTTGAAAAGATGTGTGCCGTATTTGTTAAATTGTGATCAAAAACGACTTCGAAAAAAATTTCATAACCAACATCTTTTTCGAAAAAATAAAATAGGAATTAAACGTCGTTTTGTGATAATGGATGAGACTTGGGTTTACCACTATGATCCTGAACTGCGACAACAAACCGCAGAGTGGACTGAGCCCGGTTGTTCAGTTTCGAAGTAGCCAAAATGGTCAAAATCGACCAAAAAGACCAAAAAGTTTATGACATTATTTTTTTTGCATACAAAAGGCATTTTGTTAATTGATTACCTTCAAACCAGTAAAACAATAACAGGACAGTATTACTCAAATCTTTTGGATCAATTGGATACAAAAATTCGTGAGAAAAGACCTGGTTTAGCGAAGAAAAAATCATTTTTTATCAAGATAATACACCGGCTCACAGAAGTGTTTTTGTAATGACTAAATTAAAGGAGTTACACTACAAATTGCTGGGGCGTCCACCATATTCACAAGATCTGGCCCTCTCTGACTTTCATTTGTTCCTAGTCCTCAAAAAATTCCTACATGGCTAGAGCTTTTCATCAAATGAAGAAGTTATAGCAGCCGTAGTATTTTGAAGGATTTTTAAGGTGAAATAAATGAATTGGAGAACCGCTGGAAAAAATGTATTAGGCTTAAGAGAAAATATACGGAAGAATAAACTCATTTTTTCAACTATAAATTTGTTTTATCATTTCCGCCCCGCGAACTTTTCAATTAGATTAGTATATATTAATTAAACTGTTTATTTAAAAATGTATTTTTATTATTTTATTGTTTACTTATTTTGTTGCCGTCATAGTAATCCATTTTGACTGCAACAAACTTAATCCAACATTTTTTCCAATCTTTTATACTCTGTCCCGTTTTTACACTCGGCTTCCTGTTATTTCCTTCAAAGTGACTAGTGAACTCTCTCAAATAGCTTCTATGAACTCAAAGCAACGTCTACGAAGTGGTTTCTTCAATCGGGGGAACAGGGAAAAATCGCATGGTGCCATATTTAATGAATATGGTGCCTGTGAAACATTATTTGGTTAATTTTCAGCGAAAAATTGTCAAACGACTATTGCTATGTGCGATTTTTTAATCAATCTGTACGTTTTTATCAAATGAACTCACTCAAATGACCCATAACGCTTAAAAAAATTTTCTTATTTCCTTCAAGATCCTTGATTTTGGTAATGTTTTCATGATTAGTTGACGAGGAACGTCTTCCTAAATGAGATAAATTTTGATCTGCTTGTCCACAATCACTAAAGTCAAAGAATTTCGATTTTTAGACAAAATTTTATGCAAATTCTTTGTTCGATAAATTTGTCTATTTTAAAAATTGTTGACAAACATTTTTAACACTTATAAAAAACACTATCATTTCTATATATAGACTTAGCGTCTATATATAGAAATGATAGCGCTTTTTATAAGTATTAAAAATGTTTGTCAATAAATGTTATACCTGTTTGGACGCCATGGAATTCTTTTTGTGTCATTCTTTTAGAAAACAGTCGTTTCGTAAATCACTTATACATCACCTGGTTCTATTTAACATTCTTCTATATCACGTAACAAAATAATAAAGTGGTAAACAACTATTATTTAAACGATTTTGAAGGCGGTTTCGATGTGTCAATACGGCTTTGAGATTAAATTTCTAGTATCGTGTTCAGACAATATCTGTTAACCCCCATTCGCAACTCGTATATTTTCGTCGCCATTTCAATTGCCTAGAATTCTTTCTTTCAGAAATCGTACTCAGAGAAAGACTCAGTGCAGATTTTAGAAGACGACGGATTTTGGTAACGACGCTCTACTGACCGTTGATATCGCCTTATTAATTATTATTAGTTGCCATATTAATAATTAATATTTTGTACGAAATGTAATTGGAAATTCTTGATTTTTTATCATTATATATTATAATCATGTGGTGCACAAAAATTACAAAAAATCACAGTGTTGTTTTTTTTGTTCTCCAATGTACGGTATAAATAATTCATAGAAAATGCCGTTATTTGAGCACAATTACAGCTCTATATAGTTCTATCAAAATTTAAAAGAAATTGTGTTATTTACCGTGAAATAAATTAGTAAATACTATTGTGAACAAAGGGTGGAGGAACATGAGGGTTCCTATAGATCTAGGGTCCATTTTATCAATACTCCCCTAACACTTCACGTTAACTACTGAAATTTGTGGGATTCCCTTATTCACAACAATTCTTTGTTTCTTCTGCAAAGACAGCGGAGTAATATATAGGTTTTATTTAGTTAAGGTTTCTTAAGGATACAAGATTATCAATAATCGGGATTGCGTTTGGGGCTTTTAGTGGCAGCAAACGTGTTAGATTTGGGAGCTTTTCGTAACGCTTACATCGAACATTTACATCGAAAATATCGTTTGTATTGGACTCACACTCAGTCGTTAGAAAAAGTCAACCGATTAAATAAAATACAAGACTCACAATTACTCACAATTAACTCCCCGTAAAAATACAAATAAAAATCTGCAGGGGTGACAAAAAGTGTTTAAATACTAAGTGTATCCGTATTAGTTTTAGTATCCTCTCTCTGAAACAGTAATGTCGACACAGAAACAGAAACAAAATGTCCAAAATCGTATCGAAACATTTACTCTTCATCGGCAATTTCATTTATGGGAACAGCCAGAAGTCACTCCAAACCAAACCAGGCGAATATGGAGGATGGTCAGGCACCATGATATGTTTTTAGTGGGTAACGTGTGTAGTGTGTTTAGAACGGTAGTGAGCCCCTCGATGAGTCATGCAGCAATACAACAAACAAGTCCAAGAATGTTATGCATTTCTGGATATTTTCTTCAGGTTGAACTTATTGATAGACCTATCCACAACTCGACAGATCGAAGAAATTTTTGGAATCAACCAGTTAACAGTGTCAAGGTGATCACTCTAACTTGGAATGAATAGCAAAGCCGATGTAAGGGTGTCGCTTGCGATTCTCTCTTGAAGCGCAACGAAATTGATTCATCTTTAAAGACGGTGGTTACTGGTGGTGAAAAATCGATTGTGTATAATAATGTTAAACATAAGAGATCATGGGGTAAGCGCGGAATGAAATTATGAAATTACCCTTCGATCAACACAAAAGTGAGTTTATATCCGAAGAAGGTTCTTTTATGTATTTGTTGGGACTAGAAGGGAATCATCTATTATAAGCTGTTACCTGAAAACCAGACCACTAATTAGGATAAATATTGTTCACAATTAAGTGGACAAGCGAGAATCAATAGAAAGGGCATTGCGTTCTATCGAGATCATGTCTTTGATGATGATGACACGTATCACACGACGCAAACCTTGACAACTTGACTGAGATGTTTTAGTCGTTCAACCGTACTCTCTCGACTTTGCACCCTCCCACTACAATGTATTTAAATCGCTTTAAAACAGCTTAAACACGAACTTGATTTCCTTGGAAGTATTATAAAATACCTGGATTTTTAGCCGGGAACATAAGAATTTTTGTGAACATGGGATTATGCAAATTTTCTCCAAAAAAATGGGACGAACTTTGCATCAATCTAGTACATCTCATTTTAATAATAAAACAATATAACGTCCAAATACTAACCATAAATGGACAAATGCTTCTTACATCGGACACCGTAAAATTCAATAACCCTGTCCAGGGTTACATCCTAACAGGAGACTCGCATGGAGAACACATTCTGACTAAGAAGAAGCAACTGGAACCCAAGTTTAGTAAATACTACTGGCTTCTAGGACGACACTCTAAATTGACATTAAAAAACAAAATTCTGGTATACAAAGCGGCCTTCAAACCTACAAACCAACAAACCTAAATCGCATCTGGAAATTATTAAAAGATTCCAGGTTAAAGTGTTATGCATCATTAGAAACGCGCTTTGGTTTATGGAAAACAGCGAAATTAGAAATGATTTAGAAGTGAACAGTGTCAAAGAGGAAATTATTGAATTCAGCACATGCCATTGTAAAAGACTCGACAACCAAATTCCCTAGCAGTAAACATATTAGACAATAGTGAAGAAACACAAAGACTAACAAGACAGAAATCACCGGACCTACCTTATCGGCTCTGCAAACAGCGAGTGAAATAATAGTTCCTCAAATACACATACAACAAAATAGAGGAGATTGGTGGGAATTGTATCGCTGGATGACAATCTCAAATTATGGTCATGTAAATTTGACATATTTTGAACTTGCTTATAGTGCTACCTCTTATTTTTATTACTGATTGCAAATAGAAACTGAACATTGCAGAAAAGAGAAAAAAAAATATGTTACTTCCAGCTACTTAGCAATCTGACGAAAAGTATTCGTTCACTATTGTTGACACCCAAAGAGGTAACAGACTCATATTGTGAAAGGTCAGGTTAAAAGAATTTAATGTATTTTTCAGTGTTTAAAGAAATACTTTCAACGTAAATGGATTTTTTAAAAAGAACGTTTACTATTTCCAGAATAAATACAGTACATTTATCGAAAAAGCAATCTTTTTAAAAACTCGAAATCAGTACGTATTTCACATTGCGATATCTCTTAAAAGACTAATCTCCAGATAAAGCGCTTTTCATTGTTAAGAAACTCTTTCAAAACTCAATCTATCTCCAATCGACAGGTGATTGAAACGTTTTCCACTCGGAAAATAAACAGCCCCGGATTGATAAACGAAATACCCGGTTTTAATTCTTCGGATCGCGAATCAGCCAGAGCGCGCGAATCTGAAATGCAAATTGGCGGATTTTGAAGCGGATTGGAAGAGCGGCCGGCGGTCCGTTTTCATGGAGGGGAAGCTCTCCAATTCCCACCTACATTGCCCCGTTCGACTCGCAACTCCCTAAAGTAAGTTTAAATCTGTTGGACAAACATGGACACACCTAAATCTATAACCATCTGCTCTCGAATGGGATTATCGGAGTAGAATCTGAACCAACTTGTCGTGAATTTAATGTTCGAATGTTGGTTAACACTTTCCGCCTGTCGAATTAAAAGGAGTTTCGCATTGTGGGAATGGCGCTGGTTGCCGCTTTCGGGCAAGAAGCAACCAACCGAAAACGGACGTGGGGATTTACCTATTCGACTTCATCGATTAAAATGGTTTTATACTTTATTCTATTCCAAATTTCAAGTCTTTATTTATGCTCCTAATTCATTGAAAAATATATTGAAATCTCAAGTTTCCTTATTTTTTATTCCCATCTGTAACCTCTTGTAGTATAATTCACTTTAGTAATATCACTAGTTTTAATCAATTAATTAATTTCGAACATTAAAGAAAAAAACCTCACAACTAAAAATCTTTGCTGGCACTGAACTTGAATGATTTATTTTTGCTAGGAGTTCTTTTACTAGAAAAGATAGAAAGTAGATGCCTTGGGAATGCACATAGCCTGGAGACGATTACCTGCTCTTCATAGCAGTGCTCGAACTTAGATACTGGAATCGCCTTCAGCCGATCACTTACGGCGTATTTAATTTTCTGACATGTCCCAAAATGGTGAAATTTAAGATAAATCTTCATGAAAAGAGTTACAAGAAATCAAGTCTGATGAAGAAGGGAGCTGTGAAGCCGCAGTGATTATATACTTTGCGCATTGTCTTATTGCAGCACCTAGATGTTCGATTTCACTCGAATGATGCTTCTTAAGAAAAATGTTCGTTTAAGTTTTGAAGGAAAGAGTCCATATATATATATATATATATATATATATATATATATATATATATATATATATATATATATATATATATATATATATATATATATATTACCGCTCGTCTCTGCCCAACTACCACCATGCACCACCACATATCTCTCGGGACCGTTTTCTAGCCTTTCAGCCCTCACCAGCCAAACTCCAGATGAACGCAAGGAAAGCAGTTGGGAGAGACGATCGGGGCCAGGCCATGCATCTAGCCATTTTAATGGCGGGTCGTAATAGCACACAACTCACGCCTGCTCGTAGCAGTGAGCTGTGTGCTATTGAGTACTCGTGCGTGCGTGTCTGTGTGTGTTTGCGTGTCTATGTGTATCTCTGTGTGTCTGTATACAAAGGCACATCATGAGGTTCTGAATGGAATAAGATATCGGACAAATGACCGCCTTGGCTTTGCTGGCACAAACATATTCTTTTCATGAAATTTTCAAGGACTGTGCATTCATTTTTGATGTATTTCAGTTGTGGGTATGTTCACATAAACTTTTGACTTTACAAAACCGCAAAGAAAAAAGTCCAAAGGCGTTAAATCGCATGATCTGGGCGGTCTATGTCCATCTCCAAAAGGAGAACTAATACGACTGAGAACTGACTTGTGCAGTAATTCAACAGTTTCTCTGACTGTATGGTATGTTGCACCGTCCTGTTGAAACCACATGCCACTGAGATCCATATTTGGAAAAATGGCCCGATAATGCCTCCAGTCCAAAATGCACACCAAACAGTGACTCTTTTTGGATGCACCTGTTGCTCAACAATCATTCGTAGATTTTCGGAACCCCAAATGTGATAATTTTGCCGATTAACGAAGCCATCAAGATGAAAATGGGCCTCGTCACTAAAGATGATTTTCGTTGAAAAATCACCATCCAATTGTCGTTGTTCCAAAATTCAATCAACAAACGCTCTTCGTTGCCCATGGTCTTCCGGCTTTAGCTCTTGAGTCAATTGAACTTTATGCGCATGAACTTTCAAATCTTTTGTTAAAATTTGATGCATAGTGGTTGTGGAAATACCAATTTTCTGAGCTCTATGATAATTGATGTGGTTGGGCTTTTCTCAACATTTGCACGCACTGCTGCGATAATTTCAGTCTAGCGACCAAGACGAACGCGTGTTTCTGTTTTCACGTCATTAATAGACCCATTTTGCCCAAATTTTTTCATTAATCTTCTAACAGTGGCATCATTTGGAGCATTCCAATCGCCCATAATTTTGTGTCTTAGGATCATGTAGGTAAAAATATGTAAGCCTCATGACCTCATATTTATATATATATATATATATATATATATATATATATATATATATATGTATATATATATATATATATATATATATATATATATATATAAATACATATAATATATATACATACATATATATAATATATACATATACCTATATATAGTAATGCATCGAAATTACGCGATAGGTGGAACCGAACGATTACCGTGTAAGTCGAAGTGCGCATTTCACATATAAATGCATACAAATTTTATTTAACTGGGACCAAGGGCTAAAGAAAACTGTGTATTCAAATCTTAGATAATTAAACGAATTATAATATTATTTTAATGCAAAAATATAAACCGAAGTTATTTTGATGTTGAGGGCTTCATGAAGTCAAAGAAAGTCGCATGACGGGTCAAAGATGTTTTCTTCTCAAACAAAATTTCTGCATGGCACGTTAATAATTTTTGGCTCCCTATTTTATAACTGAAACGCGCTCTTCATTGAAGTCTATGTTTTCTAAAATTTTTAACCCATTTTTAACTAAACTGGGAGCTTCCGTCAGGTTTGCAACCGTCATTTGATGTTCAGATTGAACTGGGTCAAAAGAATCAATTCTTCAATAGTTCTTCAATGTTTTGCTCGCACAATTCTATGAGCTCATCAACTGTCAATACCTGATTATGTGTATTTAGCAGTTCTTGTACGTCCTCACCATCCACTTCTAAAATTAATTGTCTAGCAAAATCGACAACGTCGTCAGTAACATGATTAATTTGATTAGGCTCTGGTGCTGATTCCGTCGGAGTTTTTTCAGTGAAAAAAAAAATGCACACAGTTTTTTCCAGACACCATTTCAAGTTTTTTGTGAAATTTTATCCCAAGATTTTCCAATGATGTTCTCGGCATGTAAAACATTAAATTGTTTTCAAAAGTTTATAACAAGGAGCTCATTGTTTTGCATCAAAGCCTCATGGAGATGTGCAAACGATCGTCTCGTGTGATAAGCTTTAAATGTATTGATGACACGCTGGTCCATCGATTCAAGCAAGATGGTTATATTAGGTGGTAAAAATTCAACTTTCGCACGTGGATCGAGAGTAGCAGGAGGATGGTCTGATGCATTGTCGATTAATAGCATCACCCTAAATGGGATTTGTTTTGATTGGCAATAACGTTCAACTTCGGGTATGAAGTAATGGCCAAAACAATTGTTAAAAAAGGAGACTGTCACCCAAGCTTTAGAATTTAACTTCTAAATCACTGGTATCAGCTTTAGATTTATTATTTAAAGCTCTTGGATTTTCCGAGCGATAAACTAAGAGAGGTTCTAACTTACAGTCACCAGCTGCATTCTCTCTAACCATTACTGTCAATCGATCTTTGGAAGCCTTAAAACCTGGAAAGGTTTTTCTTCACGCGCGACAAAAGTTCTTTTAGGCATCTTCTTCCAGAATAATCCAATCTCATTCGTGTTGAATACGTTTGGCTCCTATAGCCATCTTCATAGCCTTGAGATTCTCTGGATAGAGAGACGCAGCCTCTTTATCAGCACTTGCCACCTCTCCACTTTCCGCAATGCTATGCCAGTTGCAGTGACTTTTAAATCAGCTGAACTACCCGTTACTAGCTTTAAATATTTCATCTTTGGTCGCCTTCTCAACTTCTTGTTTTAATCTCTCAAAAATCAGCTTAGCTGAGAGCACACCGTGTTCTGATCAACAGGACAGATTTTCACTCTTACTTGAATAACACACCATAAATAGAGTATTGTTTCCATCTCAGCGATAATACCATGACGTTTACGAATGATGCTTAAATTAAAAGAATGAACATTTTTTACAGCTTTGTGAATGTTTTCTTTATTTTTAATAATTTTTCTGACTGTTGATTCCGGTAGATCAAACTTCATTGCCAATTCATAAACTATTAGTTTTGTATCGAAATCTTTGATAATGTTACATTCCAAAGATTATGTTTGACAGTTATTTTTTAATGATATAATAAACAAAACAATTTGTAAACGTGCGTCGACTCCCCGCGAAACATGTCCATGCAGTGCATGTCGTAAGCACACTTAACTAAATAAAGAAAACACTGAAAGAATAAAACACTGAAAGAACAAAACATGAAAAAAAGCACTGAAAGAATATTAACAAAAATCTGATTTTCCTTACACGGTGAAAAAAACTTTTTTCTTTGGATTTAAGAGCTGCTTTCAGTAACCAACAGAACCAGAAAAAAATATTTCCAAAGACATCAAAGCCTTTCATCATCCATACATTATATGTATTAAAATCTTTTCAAGAAAATCAAACTCAAAAGCAAGTATTTAAAAAGTTTATAAATACCTTTACAAACCAAAGAAGAATCAAAGGGTGTGGTTAATTCCAACCATAATTCGATCAATCCAAATCAAATAAATGAAAATGCTGCGGGACAGTTACGAGACAAGCCCCTATGCGAAAATCCCGCAAGCAGAAAATAACCGGAGCCGTTTTACATCAAACCCCGGAGGCCGCAGACCGGCACATGACAAGTCTTTGTCACCTTTTCGCGTCAGGACGAAATTCAATTTTCTCACCCTTTCTTACAAATTAGGGTTGGCTGCAACGTGTTCGACGTCAACCGACCGACCTCCATTATTTTTCAATCTGGATTATGCTTCATTAGGTAGGACGTTGTTTTTCCGTTTTATCGGCATTTTTACCTTCCTGGCATTGAAATTTGATTAATTGAAAACGTCACACGCGACAGCGTTTTAAATAAAAAAAAATATTGTAGCTCCACGTCGACTTTTTTGACGAGGGAGTAAAGTTCAGTTCTAGGTTGGCATCAGAATGAAATTTATAACGATCAAGTATCGATTCTGTCGATAAAGTAAGTGTTTTTATTCATCTAGAATTTTTTCATCTAGAATTATTTTCTCGAAACCACATAAATAATTTTAAAATATATAGAGAATAAAAAAGTGCTATACCCACTATACATATTTCAATCAAAATGAACATATACTCACTATATAGCATATCTTGTATACAAAAAGTCCTAAACTTTTTACTCCTTTAAATTTATATTTCTATAGGGTGATTTTTTAGTACGTCCGAACTTTAAATTCAAATAAAACAACCAAATTAGATGTTTTGAAACTATTGAATGCATCAATATTTGTAGGTTTTTCGGCATAGACCAAAGATTTAACATAACCACAAAGAAGATAATCTAAAGGCATTAAATTACATGGCCTTGGTGACCAATTAACAGGTCCGTTCCTCGAAATAATTTTGTCACCGAATTGTTCCCTCAATAAATCGATTGCTGCGTTACCTGTATGACATTCCGAGTCATTTTGTTGGAACCACAACTCCAGATCAATACCATTTAAATTCGAAAGTCGAATAACAAACCCCAACTTCGTTCGAACGGCGACAAATTGATAAATTTGGATCTTCATCAACACTGCCAGCAACAACCGCGATATTTCTTTCGGATCGCACAGTTTTTTGTCTTATTCTTGTTTTAATATCGAGCAGCGTGACATGCGTTCGGAATTTGTAGATAATTCGGCGAATACATCGCTCGGTTGGTTTTGATAATATTCGCTTGCCCATTTGGACAGTTTGCAAGCGTTGCTCTAATGTTAAAGATTTCAGGATGATTTGCCAGACATTTAACGTACCATGATGATTTGACAGCGAAGCTATCGGATATCTGGACACCCGAAACATCCAAATTGGCTTAAATTAATTTATGTGAATATACTGGATTATGGATGTTAAAATGTATGGTTAAAAAGTAACAGTACAAGTTAACCAAACGACAAGGCTGAAGTTAGTGTTGATTGATTGTGTTGATTGAACTAGTCAGTAGTGTATGACTATGCATAAAGACACTAATAACGAGGAACCGAGATGCCCCAGCACACCGAGATCCGGAAAAAATTCGCTCTCTACTAATAAGATATGCTAATAGGATTATCAATATTCTTGTGGTTCTGATAAAAGTGCTAAAATGCTACTAATTTGAGCACCACGTCGTTTCAAGCGATGATCCAGATTTGAAAAAGAACGAACTATTTGTTTAAAATAAGCAACTTTAAATATTCGTGATATAGCAAGAAATTTGGGCATTGCTGTTTCTGTTGATATGAGGTTATGGGGTGGTATATGTGGATGCTTCCGCCCCACAGTACCCAACAAACTCATCGCTTATATATATATATATATATATATATATATATATATATATATATATATATATATATATATATATATATATATATATACATATATATATATATATATATATATATATATATATATATATATATATATATATATATATATATATATATATATATATATATATATATATGAACATTAACGACAAACCATTTAAAGAAATTATTATAGATTAAGAAAAAAAAAATTTCTTTTTCTTGGAGATATTTAAAAATCTAGTTTCGACATGACGTAATGAAAATAAAAAATTTACAAAAAAATTTTCACCTCGTTCAAAAATTGTGCCAAGTCCATTTTTTTTTCAAAAGAAAATTCAGATAAATTTTATCTTGATCCGGCAAATTTTTTTGGTCCATAACATGTTTCCGCGATAAGCCTCCTTCACCTTCTGAAGGTGTACTTTTTAACATCATCTTAAAAATTATTTCTGTAAGATTCGTATTGCATTGAAATCGATTGTTCTTGATTTACTGGTGAGTACGGTACAAGGTTGTATGAAAATGACTGTGAAACTGACTGAGTCCATCTCTTGGATGTTTCCATAATCAGATTTGAAAAACTTTCGTTCGGTCGATCAAACAAATAATGGCTGATGCTTCATGAAATATTTTTTTTATTCGCCGTGCCATGCGCTATAAAAATGAGTACATTTAATTTGCGTTTGTAAAAGAAGTTGGACATATTAGCCTTAGGAAGCGCAAAAACATTTTGCATAGCGAATGAAACGTTCGCAATAGGGTAAACAATAAGAAGTGTCAGATGTTTATGTTGGACCAAGGTATAGAATACAATGATATAGAATACAATATAGATAATAAAAAAAATATCAACGTTGTATTAAAGCCCATTGACTGAACATTATTGAAGGTTTGTTTGGGATCATTATTCTATTGTTGTCAACAATTAGGTATAAAATTGGTCGACAGAACATTGGGCGAAATTGAAAATCTCCATAACCCATACAAATGAGTCCTTAAACGAACTAAACCATAATAACGGTCATACATGACACGGACACCTATATAATACAGATAATATACATTTTGGCATTATAGGCTTCGAAATAACATCGACGGCGATGATTTTAATGGGCAATGACATGGCCGGTGCGTTTGAATTAGTAGAAAACGTGCTGATTAGTCGGCTTCGGCCGAACATGGCGCTGTGGGACGGACCTAACCCGCGAGTTTTAATATTACATCCGCTATAACAGCGGATCATTTTCATATATGGCTCCGTGTTCTGTAATTATTAGTTCAAACAACGTACATAATTTGAAATAGTCGGTAATAATCAACGGAACGGAGCATTACATTCGGAAATGTAAACGCAGAACCGCACTTGTAATCGGACCGCGTATCTGATTACGAAAAAGACAATTTAATTTCTGAAAGCTATTTCATCAGCGCAATAAACAATTCACTTTTATATGTACATGTACGAGGGCGAGCTGATTAGTTTGCAAATTCCGGTAAGTAATTGTCCTCCGAATTAGTGACAATTTTCAACTTCGTACCATTCATAAATAACAATAAATTCTTGATTAAAAATGTCAAAATAAGTAATTGGACTGATCTGGGAGAGACCTCTTCTTGGCTGAAATATCTCAGGTTTAACTCTTAGTTCAGAGCATTCACCACAGGACAAAAGGTGAAGAAATAATTTAGATCCTTGTTTTTTCTTTGTGGAAAAATGAAAACATTAACAGAGCATTGATAAGAGCTTTCAAAATTTAAGTTGTTTTCTCCCTTTATGTTATATATCCGTTCATTCCACAGAATAATCTCTTTTTATTCTTCTTCTTCTTTTTCTTCTTCTTCGCTTCTACTTCCCTCTATTAAGCAATTCTGCCTGTTATTTGATTCGTATATGGCCTTACGTTATAGTCCAAAAATAATTACAAACAGACTCACCAACAAGTTCGACGATTACCATTCAGTTAAGCAAGCCAGATTCCTACGAGGGTACAGCACAA
Source organism: Cosmopolites sordidus (assembly GCA_031761425.1). Lineage (NCBI taxonomy): Eukaryota > Metazoa > Arthropoda > Insecta > Coleoptera > Curculionidae > Cosmopolites > Cosmopolites sordidus. Next base: position 82,233 of record JARFXV010001677.1, read on the forward strand.
CTGACCACCTACTAACCCTTAAAATAATGATAGACAAGACTATTGAATATAATCTCCCTCTCTACTGTGCATTTGTTGACTGCGAAAAAGCTTTCCACAGTAATGAGTTCTGGGCAATAAAAAAGAGCCTTGTCAAATGCAGAATAGATATCCTCTGCAGCATCCTAATACAGAATATTAACAGAAAATCTAAAATTAGAGTTCAAATGGATACACATACTCCTCCAAACCCATTAAGATCAATAGGGGAGTACGACAAGGTGACACACTGTCTCCAAAACTATTCACGTTGACCTTAGAAGACATTTTTTAAGGCTTAAACTGGGGAGATACGGGAATGAATATAAACGGAAAACGTTAAACCATCTGAGAGTTGCGGACGATATCATAATAATATCAAACAATCATGAAAATATTCAAAAAATATTTGATGAGCTCCACCACGTGTCAGCCAACAAAGGTCTCAGAATGAATCTAACAGAAATAAAAGTTATGAATAACTCTGACGATAAAAGGCATGTCAGTGTGGATGGCACCCAACTGGAACAGGTGAACGAATATATGTACCTTGGTTAATCAACTAAACTGAATAAAGAGAACCAAACAACCAAAATAAAAAAAGGAATTCGAATGGGTTGACAATTATTTGGCAGTCTCTCTTTCATCCTGAAGGACAAGAATATTTCAGTCAAACATAAAACCAAAATATTCAACTCATGCATACTCCCTGTGCTGATGTATGGACCACAGACTTGGACATTCCCTTCCCATATATCTTATGGCCGCTTTAAAATTCTTGTTTTCATTTCTGTTCTAATGTGTTTATTTATTTTTTCCAAATTATATTGTTTGATATATCCTGCCACTTTATTTCTGTATTTGGTCTTTGAGTTTTCATTTACGTCTCCGTAACTGGCCAATGTAATAATTTGTTCTATATTTATAGAACTTATAATAGGTTCTTCATTAATAATATGTTTTAGTTTTTTCGCTGCATTGATTATAATAATTTTTTTTCTGTGGACTCCGAACCAATCTTTACCAATTATTTTCATTTTGATCTATAACCATTCCTCTTGTACTGGATTGTACTGGAACTACTTTTAATATTTTTTACTATACTGCAGATATTAGAATCACTTCTGCCACTGAAAGAATTGGCGGATCATATTCAGTTGGGTCCATTCGTATCAAGAAAATAAATAAAGGCAATTTTATGAAATGGCGTTACATACCAAACCTGTACAATTAATTCAACTTTGCCAAGAAGATAGTATTTCTGTTGAAAAAAATTCTATTAACAATATTTTCATTTAAACAATACTGTCATATATATCATAGATTCGTAAATTGAATCATTTTCCCGATGATGGTCACAAACGCGCATCGATATTTTGACATGTAGGTTTCTACCGATTGAGTAAATGTTAGAGTTCTTCTCCCGTGTGTCAACCCTTTCATTTGAAAAAGGGTTCATTCTTGACGATGTTTCGCCAAATCTCATTTGGTATTTTCAAGTCTTTTTTCTTTTAGTAGACAGCTTCGATCAGTTTGAATGCAATATGAGTAAGATTTAAACCAGTCCTATATTTTTTTTTGTTAAATTAGTAAGTTAAAATTAAATCAGAATGTATATATATATATATATATATATATATATATATATATATATATATATATATATATATATATATATATATATATAATTATTGTAAATATAAAATATAAATAATATAATAATTAAATGAATTATTGGTTGAAGCGATATTTTATCCATTTTTGCTTTAATCCGGTCCTGTCTGTAATAAATACTCGGAGAACAGACAAGTTTTTAACTGCGCATGATGAACGAGCATGAGGACAAATTAAATTATCCTTTAATATGTAAAGGACTAATTTTCTTGCGGTCGGAAAAGTTTAAAAGCCTAACGTTGGACGCTGTCGGACGCTAGTAACTAAGCGTAACTTTTTCATTACTTTTGCATCACAGTGTTTTGCAACTTTTAATCCGGGCAATGTACGATGGATCAACAAAGCGTAAAAAAATCTTATTCGACCGTGCCAAAATCATTCGACTTGATTAGCTGGACAAGCTACTGATTACAATTGATAAAAAAAGCTTTCATCCGCAATGTGTCCATTGTTATAGATAACTGCAGTGCATCTTTTTAGGAGACTTAAAACTGGAGAGTGATTTTTTTTCGAATATTCCTACACAGACCAGATAATTGTTAAAAACACGTGTTGAATTGCATTAGTTTGGTGATATTCGACACACTCTTTTTAGTAATATTTTGGATAGTCTATGATTTTTTTTTATCTAAATACCAACCATTCTCAATTTATCCTATTATTCTTCTTTCTGTGCTACTACAGCTCGTTGATGAGCCTTGATCTCCCTTAACATCCATCTCGATATATTGCATCGGTTCAACTGAGTGCAAAAAAAGCCATTATACTGGTAGCGTAGCGTTCGATCTGGTAACACTGTTTATAGTCTCTTAAGCCACTTGATGGTCCGAAGCAATCCTTTTTTTAAACCCGACTTTTCTATTGTGTTCTGAAAATGACGGACAACAATTTCGAGCAGCGGTGCTCTATTAAGTCTTGTTTCAGATTTGTTATTTTGCAAAACCTCTACAAGCCTATGGAAACAATGTTTTATCAAAGATCCAGGTTTTCGGATAGTTCAAAAGGTTCAAGGCATTCTCAAAAATTCGGGATTCGATTGAAGATCGAACCTTCATCTGCAAGAAATGACGAAAATGTTCACAGAATCCGGTGTGCTGTGCGTTCTGATAATCCTGATGGTCAGAATGATCTCGAAAGAGTTGAATTTGACTCACATAATCGTTTATCTTATTTTGACCAATGTACTGGGTACATAGAAAATCAGCGAAAATACTTCCAAAATATCATTCACAGGACCAAAAAGACAACAGGAGGGAAACATGTCTTGACTTTCTGGAGTGTATTGAAAACCACTTTCATTTTCTAGAACGTGCGGCAAATCTTGAATTTTTGAATACGACCTCTTCTTCTTTTTCCTAAGATTGAAAATTCACCTCAAACGACAGCATTTTATGACTTTGGAGAATATTCAAAAGATAATAACTGACGCTAAAGGCGATTCCAGTATCTGAAGTTCCAGCACTGCTATGAAGCACTGCGACAAACCGTCTTCATCGTGGGGAAACTCTACTTTGAGAGAGACAATGTAGTGAGTAGGAAGACCGTGACTTTCCACTGAAAAAAAAATATAACAAATCAGTCTCATTATTGTATTTACATACCTCGCATTAGATGTCGTACCAGGAATAGTTTCCCGGGGTGAGACTCCTAGACCCACATCCTGATTTTTTTCTTATTGCTTACTGTAATAAATATTTTAACAGTAATTTCTTATTCAAATAACCAAAAATATACACTCTCTATACATAGAATGAGTAAAACATACCAATAATTAAGAAGTGTTGACAAAGAACATTTTATTTTGTCGAAATATTCTCCCTCATTAGAAATACAATGTTTTGAAGGCTCAAGAAGTGCATAAAATGACTTTTCTATGTCGTTGATTAGAATGGTTGGGATTACTCGTCGTTGGGCATTAAATATATTCAATTAAGGCAACTTTCCTTTCACTGCCAGATATTAGGGGGTAAAAAATTGTCGCAGAGGACCAAATCGAATGAATATAGAGGATGTTTAAGCGAAAATGATCAAACAGATCGTGATAATTGGAAAACACATTTAAACAGTTACAAGTGAGTGTTGAATGATAATGTTCTCATAATAATGGCTAGGAAATGTGCGAAAATTATAAAATTTTCATTTAATTCTTAATTGTGAACATTTTTAATTTTATGCAGTACATTACGTAGTGAAAGAACATAAAATAACTGGCCACATGGAAAAGGAAAAGAAGAAATGACGACCAAAATCACTATCAGCTGAAATTGGGGTTTTGAAAAAAAATTGTCGTCATAAATTGAAAGATCATATATACGTTTTATAACAAAACTATTTTTATTTTTACTTTTGCCTTATAATTAAAAAGTCATGTCAAATTGAAAAGAATTTTTTGTGCTTAGTGCCGATGACGCGCCAATACCTCCACAAAAATTCCGAGCACGTGTGACATCAAATTGTTTATTACAGCTGATAAGAGTGTTTTAATTTTTAATCAACTTTATCTAATTAGTTATCGTGCCCGTTTCGTACCATTTTATACGAATACTACAAAAACAACTCTCGAAAAAATGTTTTTAAATGTGCCACAAAATGTTAAACCTCGATATATTAATTCTAAAATAACATCAAATTTTACATCCACCTGTCATCAAATATATACGAAAGATTATTGTATATAATATTATATCTATTTTTTATGTTTGAGTATTTAATACCTTCTGAAGCTACACAATCGTAACATTGATTGTCTGGAAGTTTTTTTAGTTTTTCATTAATATTTAAGGTAACTGTATAAGCTTCACTCAGAACTTTATGCTCTGGACGTACACGTCCTTTCACCGTGCAAATACAATCTTTATGATTAAATTAAATATAGCCTATAGCCTTCTCACCGTAACTTTCGCGTGACATCCTAGAAAAAATTTAATAGAAATATTTTGTTTTTTATTTACGTGTACATTATTATTTTTTAAAAAACTCAAATTGATTTTTTAGCACCTCGAACCTCAGCTGAATTGAACCGAATGTCATTTTTGAAAAAAATTGTGGCCATAAAAATATCCACACCAGTTATATTATCAGAATTGGCCTTTGAACCCTTTGTCACACATTACTAAATTAAATTAGTAACCAACAATATTTGTTTACACTAAACTTTAATAATTTTGACTGTATCTACACAAAACTTGAAAAGATTTACCACTAAACTCCAAAACGCTTTTTTGAACTGCTCTACGTACGTTTCGCTAACCATGTTAGCATCATCAGGAGATGATTTAATCTGATTTAATCTTAGCGAAACGTGCGTCGAGCAGTTCAAAAAAGCGTTTTGGTGTTTAGTGGTAAATCTCTTCAAGTTTAGTATTTCACACCAAAGGTTCCAACAGAAGAATTGAGTATCTACACAGGTAAAAAGCCGTTAACAGTACTTTCGTGAAAAAACTTTATCATAATGACATCACTTTCGTGACTTTCGTCACTTTTCGTGATTTTATTTTAAAGTTTATAAATTTTAAAATAAAAATGTTTAATTTTTCCCATCAATTATCAATATTATTTATGATGAAGTTTTAAAATAAAGTAAAAAAATCGATAGTTATTTTTTATTTAAATATCCAATTGGGAGAAAAATGTTAAATTCTGTTATAAAAATTGGCTTCGTTTGAAATCAAGAGGTAACCAATCATATTGCTTGTTGGTCTGGAGTAAACATCACGTCTAGGACTATAAGAAATTAATGTTTATGGATTTCGCAATTGGTTCCTTGTGAAACATTTTGAAAATACTAGCATTTTAAATGATACACTTCTACATATGTATACATTTCATTGAAAACAATCATTTTATAGATATAAACAATGTTAAAGTATTATACTCAGAAAAGGAAAGTAACACATTAGACCTACTAGAAATATTGGAACTAAAAAAATCCTCATATAATGAAATAGTAATTGATAAGATCATATTGTAATTGAATAGGCCGGTTTTTACCAGCCTGTATTTAAGATAATTAGAGTAGACGTAAAAAAAATAAATAAAACAGAAATAATTTTACCTGTATGGAAACAGTGTCTGGCCATTAGTATTAATTCAAACTACTCTTGTGAAAGTTCTAACAAGGTGAAACATATGTAGAGCAAAATCTATAATAAACATTTGAAATCATATATATATATATATATATATATATATATATATATATATATATATATATATATATATATATATATATATATATATAGAATATATTAATATAGCGTTAGAAAACAATAAAGAGTTAAAGTAGCGAAAATTAAGAAAAATAGATTTGTTCAAACACTTTTTCCGATCACCGTATATTGAGATGCTTCATTACCTTTATATATTTTTATAATTTATTAATTGTTTGTAATTGCAACTTGAAGAAACAGAATAAACCTTTTAAATTAACTTAAATTTCTTTAAGTACTATACAAGTTGTTTACCATCCGCAAACGTCTTAAAACAAAAAGACTTAAAAGAATACCAATAAATCAAATTCCAAATGCATTTCCCACAAAAACCTTCCTAATCTTCCCAAGATAAAGTCATGTCAAATACATTTCATTTTCATATTTTTACATTTCCCCTTTTCGCCTCGACCTTTTTCCCCCAGATTACTTAATTGAAAGTTTACGCAAACATGGTCTTTTGCATAAAATCGTACACTTGGCAACTCCGCAAAACGACCATTAATGGAAAACAGGCGAATACGTTTCTGGAATCGGGCAATCACAAGATTGGTCGAGCGAAGCGAGACGAAGAATCAAGGCATATCTCCTCTCACGCATAATCGTGTCATATTCTCGAGTAATACACTTGAAAAAAACAAGGGTTTTATTTCGGCAGAACTTTAATAACATTTGCCTTTCCCCTTTGTCAAGATTACTCCGCTGAAACGGTGAATTACTCAGTGGCGTAGACGAAGACATAAATTAGAATATTTCTTTTTATTCTATTAGGTAATGTTAGTATTTTTAATAAAGTATCACATAGTATTAAGTAAATACCAGGAATTGTCCAATAAAAGACAAAATAATTGCTTAAGAATGCACATTTATTTTGCCGTCTTCAAAAGAGACCCGATTTCATGAAATATACTGATGCAATCGAATAATCCAGTAATTCGAACATTTTTTTCAACAAAACGTCTTCCAGTAAGTGATTATTATTGGTACGGAAACGAATAACAGAGAGAGGTAACCATATCTGGCAAATACCGTACTTGATTCATGCAAATTGGGTTCAAAGATTCACAGTATCTATGTATGGAATGGTGTATTTCCGTAGGGCTAAATCTAAGAATTGTTTTTGTATCCCAAACATTTCAAAACGTTCAGATTACATTGTTTGATAATAATGCTCTTGAAGAAAATTCAACTTCTTTGTAATAAACCATGCTGCGACACGTCGCATATACCTAACATCAACTAAAAAGCTTGACTCGATTCATGATACATGTTCCATGTTTGTTTCCATCATAATTTCATTCAGTTTATCAATATTTTCAGTCAAAAACGTTAAAGCTTTATCGGAACGAGTCAAAGCTTCAACCACTTCTCGGCATTATTTAAAAGGTTTCTAATTATTTAATGGTTTTTAATGGTCTTCTTCAACATTTTCAACGATTCAGGTCAAGAAATCTCAATTCGCAATGTAAAATTTGATATAAATTTTGGTCAATATTTGTATTCACCACAAAATCGGAGAGTACACTTAACAACGGTACACGACCATGTGTACCATATTAATGCACACCGTGGTTTCTGCACGGATAGTGTGACCCTATTTGAGCACAGTGGATTGTAATGTTCCAAGTCATGTGGGTCTCACAGGGACGCAGCTACATGGTTTTTAAATGCCATTTGGTAGGTCTGGAAGGTAGGTAGGTTGAAATTTTTTTATTTATTGTCTTATTTCTGACAACAAAAACTGTCCCAGAAATGGTTGAAGTTTCAACAAGAACAGGTAATGTTTCGAAACCATCAACCATAGTGGAATACAATACAGCCAAAGGGTTTATTGACATTCCCGATCAAAAAGCTCTCCAGTACGCCGCGGGATCAATTGGTACGGAAAAATTGTTGTTGAACTGTTGACAAACACTGTTCTAGTCAATGCCATGGTGGTATTCAAAGAAGTAACTAGAAAAAACATGGGTGTTACAGAGTTTCGCGAAAATGTCGTCAGTACTTTGTTGGATGTGGACAACCAACCCAGAAATAACAATCAAGTCCAACATTCTATAAAGGACAAGTAAACCCGAGGCAGGTGTTCAAATTGCTATAAAAACTACGCAGAAAAAGAAAGACGCCAAAAGGAAGGTGTGAAGAATGCCAAAAAAGTATATTCTTTTTGTCCTGCGTGCTCTGAAAAGGTGATATATATGCGTGTAACTTGTTTTTTGAAAGCCACACTTCTTTCGTTAAGTAGTAATGGCAAATATTTGTATTTTTCTTTCATTGGAATGTAATGTTACGTATATATAGTAAAAATTTACTATATATACTTTACTATGCACTAAAACTTTACATGACAATTATATACATTGATACCAACTTAAAGCAAACAATTTTTGTATACCTTAATTAATGTATCGAAATCTCGTGTATGAAAATCCACCTATCGTTAAGATCCATCCTTACCTATTGTTAAGATTTTGTAAATGAACAATTTTCGGTATTTGTTTAACGCATTATAATAACAATACTAACGTTCCGCTTTGAAAATACTCGTTAGAGCAACATACAAAACGAATAAAAAATTAACCTGAAAGACGCAAGTGTGTAACAAAAGAATTTTTTTCAAAAATTATTATGTTTGTTAGAAAGTATCAGTTTTGATAGTCCCAAGAAGCATTATCGAATGAATAAAATAAGTGGTCCAGGACTTAAATGTTTTGTCGAATATCGGTGCTCTTAGACGGTATTCCAAAATATCAATATCATATTCCTCGGTCACGGATTGACCATTTACATTATTAACCTTTTCTATAACTAAATTCAAAGAGGTTTGTCACTAAACACCAAATTACTTATTTTTAGCTTCCCGCTGCTGCGTTAGCTGCCTGCGTTTCGCTAACCATGTTAGCATCGTCAGAAGATGATTCAATACTTGGTAAATCTCTTAGTTTAGTGTTTCACGCAAAAGGTTCCATTAGAAGAATTAATCTTTTCTATGGTTATTGTTTTTTTTTCAGTAACAGTTTTCCTTATTTACCAAGGACTTTAGACTATTGATACATAACTATATCACAGTGTTTCGACGAGGATCATGAAATAACAGTCACAACAATAACATTCATCAAAACTGAAAGTTAAAATTAATGATTATGTGTTTTAACTCGCAAAATTAAGTTGATTCTGATTTTGTTATACTAGACTTATTCATACAGTTAACATTACAGCAACTCGGGTATTATGCAGAAGAAAAATCCAAACATATCAATGCATTAAAGATTAATAATGTACTAATCTCAAAATTTTTAAAAGGGTGAAAATGGGTAAATTGATTTACTTTTAAAATGAAAATTGTTGTGATCCCTTTTAGTGAAATTGTTTATTTTAATATGTTTAATGGATTCAATTTAAATTTCCTTTCGTCTTCAGAACTTGTTTTTTCTTGAATATATGATTTTTACATACATGTCATTGAAATTGATCAAATTTGGATAATATTAAAAATAGTGTAAAAATTCCTGCCAAGGCTTCCCCTGTTCCCATTGTCCGCTGATGATCTCATTAACTGAAGACAGTATAATCTATTAAGCGTCTTTTCTAATGATAACACCTTATAAATAGGCAATACCTTTATAATTACGAAACACATAGAGGGCCTAAAAGAGAGCTTAAAGTGACTAGTTGCTGAACCGCCGAAATTTTTTTTACATTATATTATCGTAAATTACACATTTTTTATCATCCCTAGGTACAAACTCGAAAAATAGACCCTATACTAGACACAAAAGGCCAAATGACAATATTAAGTGGACCTAGGTCAATTTATGACCCAGACATTGAACCACGAGAGCGAATGACAACAAACGCAACTAATTATTACACTCATAGTACTATGATCAAAAAAAAAAGAATCAAAAGTGTTTGCATTAATATTGTCTAAAATATGAAATTGTCTGCGCTAGCGTATTAAAATTATTAAGAAAGTGTTGAAGTGATAGAGCTATGTAGCATGACTAAGTAGTATAAGGACTAAGTAGTATAAGAGAAGCAGATAAAGAACATGAAACCCGTTCAGGAAATCCTACCACGTTAACCATTGAAGAAAGGATTACCAAAATCAAGGATCTTGTAGTTAGTAATTGCCAGTAAATGCCACTCTAAATTATCCAGATTTGTCGCAAAATAATTCATGGTTTTTGCATTACCATAACGCAATATTGCGCACTACAATAATCATTCGTCAATGTTTCGTTAAAAATCAAACAAATACCGTTCCACAAGCACCATATTCTCCAGATGTGATACCGGATGACTTTTTCTAATTCCCTCAAATCAAGGAATTGATTTTCCTAGAAGTCGAGTATAACAACTATTTCGAAGACTGGAAAAAACGTTGAACAAGTTTATTGCAGTGTAGGAGAATTAGTTAGATAAATATAAAAGGATACAAGATAAATTTGAATAAATAAAACAATAAATATTTTGTGTTTCGTTTAAAATGGCGCCTTACTTTCTCATCATAGTACTATAAAATATATTAACTGGTATAACAATATCCGTAGGGGATATAATTGGTATAACATTTTATTGCTTACAATACTCTTTAAAAAGCAGGATATTTACTTCGAGTTCTTTGCGTGAATTTTAAACATTCAGAATGCCGTAACAAATATATGTCGTAAACATTTTTCAGGATTCAAAAACTACATACCAGTATTATACTAAGAAGCAATGTATATCAACATTAAGTAATTATTAAACTTATTTCTAAAATTTGTATATTTGATTGAAAAAATTACCTATCGCCCGCACTGGCAAAATATCTCCTTCCCGAATCTAAGGAAAGTGTATGTATTTCATTCAGTCTTTATGGCAGGAAATAAAACTGATTGCTATCTTAATAACGGACCAATCTTGTTAACCACTCAACAGTGCATTGTCGTTTAAGTTTTTCTGCCGTCCTTCTTTTACGTTCGCCGTACTTCCTCGCCCTATAGAACAAAGTTTGTAACCGGCACGGCTTCCTATGCTTTTTAAAACACCGCAAAAGTGGAATCTTCTAAGAGGAAAGGCTGCTTTTTCAGAAATTAAGTTCCAAGTTTGTTGGAACTCGCTTTTATAAAAAGGTATACGTGGGATTCATCAAAGTTTCAGTTGAAAACATTTTTTTTACAGAAAACAATTAACAAATGCGGACTCTTTAAAATTAATGTTATACAGGGGTAAGGGAAATGACTTCCATAAATTTAACCAATGATTCTTATCCATCATTTGAAAGAAAAAAGTTTCTTACAACAAGGGTTAAAAACTTAAGGGTTTCTGGGTAAGGAAATTAAAAACTCGAAATACATATTAGAAAGTTTACGCAATTTAAGAAAATATGCATACAAGTATATTTGCCAAATAATAAATGGTTATTATTGCGCGAATAAACTTCAAATAAACTAATGAACATTTCTAAAACAATTTTTTGAAAATTAAGAATCAGTCATACATCAGCCAAAAAACTGAATGTGGCAACGTAGTATTGACTAATGTGATCCCCACATGTTTGTTGACAAAAATTATTTCAGTGAGTTTATTTAAATTCCATTTATAACCGAAATTGTATTCTGTGCGCGAATAGAACAATATGCTTTTTATTAATTTAAGGTTGTTCGCGCACCACGCAGTGAGTCGAAATAAAATCTTAATTTTATATATATATATATATATATATATATATATATATATATATATATATATATATATATATATATATAAATCAATAATTTTTTCTATATGTTATTTAAGACTACTTAAAATCCGCTAAAGTTAATTATATAATTATTTAAGAAAGATTCATCTGGCGTCCGTATTTAGTTGCATGAAATACATCTGACAACACCGCATCTAATAGCTGTATGTTTTATTATGGTCATACAGTGTTTGGTTATAAATCATTTAAAGGAATTCAAAGCGATATCAGTTTTAACTTTCGAAAAATATTGAGTTTTTAGTAACACATCTGAACACATCATCACAAATTTTGGGTTGCCCCAAATGCGAGATTTGTTAAAATAAATATTTTTTTTATTGAAATTCCCTCTTTATACATTATTTTTCAAGAACCTATAAATATATCAAATTTTCTTATTTTACAGTAGCGCAATTCAAAAATTATTTGGAAAATTCTGGTTTTATTTGTTATTCGCTAAAAAAATCTGGTTGCAAAAATACTACTGCTGCAAAACATGTATCGAATTAGATGATCTACCTCTTTTTCTGATAAGGTACTCCAGACCCGTTGAATACATGCTGCAAATTCCTTTAATGATGTGCGTTTAAACTTGCTCTGAAAACTACCAGAGTGACTTAGCTTTCTAATCATATAGCTCCCTCCTACTATTATAACTCCTGAAGTTATAGCTGTTTGTAATACCAATCGTAAAAAAAATAAAAAAGTATAGGCAATATGAGTAATGATGAAATAATCATAACTGAAGATAAATGAGCAATCATTTAATTATTTTAATGCGTATTGTATTGATATACCTCGAAAATTTTATGTACACTTCGAGTGAACCCACAATACATCAAAATTATGAAGTTCAGAAATAATAGACACTATACAAAATATAAAAAACACAAAATCTACTGCATTGGACAACATTCCTGTATAAATTTTTAAGAAATACCCACATTTAGTATTTCTGCCATTAACATTTTTAATTAATTTGTCCTTTGAAAGTGGACTTTTTCCGAATGCTCTGAAGACAACAAAAATAATTCCGATATTCAAGAAGGACGATCCCCATGCCTTGGCAACTATAGATCAATTGTCATTGTGTCCGTGGTATCTAAAATAATGAAAAGAATAATGCAGGATCAAATAATGTAATTTGTAAATAAATTAAATATACTGAGCTCGACACAAAACGGCTTCCGGAGTAAAAGATCTACTCACATAGCGATTAGCAACATGACTATCATTTAAAGTGTATTGGCATTTTACGGACCTTAGTAAAGCATTTGACTTAGTCGATCATGCTATATTACTTTATAAACTGTATAACTATGGCATAAGAGATAAAAATCATCGATGGATACAGTCATATATCACCGATTGCACCCAGATCGATGAAATAAATAATATACAATCTAACAGATCGAGAATTGCATGCTGAGTATCTCAAGGATCTGTTCTGGGCCCACTGATGTTTCTACTTTTTATTAATGATTTGCCGACTATCTGCGATAATAAAAACATAATTATGTTTGCTGATGACTGTAGCTACCTAGTGCCAGCTGATGATGTACAAGGACTTACGCAGACTATTCAGACCATGCTACACAATTTAAGGCTGCTACACTGATATATGATATAAGGCGAACAAGCTATTTCTAAATGTGGAGAAAACAAATTTTATTAACATCTCTGCTATATCTTTTAAAAATTGACGGAAGGTCAATACGGCACGTATCAGGTGTCAAGTTCTTGGGTATGAATCTAAATAGCAAACTGTCATAGCACCTACATGTGAATGAAGTTTGCAAAAAATTGGCAACCATATATGCTTCATATAGACTGAAACAGGTCGGTACAACTGATATAGTGTTGTCATATTATTATGCTGAATTTTGTAACAGTATAATATGAACCAATTTTCTGGGGAAATTCACCTCATTTATTGCGAGCTTTCAGATTCTAAAAGCGTCTGATAACAACAATCGCTGAAGCTTGAAAATCAACTATCTGTCGACATCTTTTCCGCAAATACAACATCTTAACATTATCATCATGATACATATCCGAGATTGTTAAATTTGTTTGATTGAATTTTCAGAAATTTCCACAGCATAATTCCTTCCATGAATACAAAACACGTGGTCGTAATAACTTCGCTTACTCAGTACACTCGCTTAAAGTATTTAAAAATAGGTTATACTATGCTAGGGCTAAATTCTATAATAACTTACCAGACATGCTCAAGATTATTGTAGATAACAAAACCTTTAGATTGTTAGTCTGGGACTTTCTTACAAGTGCAGCCTTTTATAACTTGGAGGATTACTTTACTAAATGTTGATAATGTTCTAGGTTGTAAAAAAATGTTTTTTTTTAATATCTGATGTCCATTTTTTATTTTACTAATTATTTAACACTAGAAACTGAAAAAATAAGTTGCAACTTAATAAATATCAGAAATTAATAACAGAATTATTTTAATACTATTTTCGAACACAAAAAAATTATAACAATGGTGAGGATTTGAACCCCAAACTATTAAGTCGGCACGCTACGAAAAGTTAAAAAGATACCTTGGAGGTAAGTGAAATGGCGCCACCGCTTTTCCATCGCCACTGCATTTCCTATCGTTCCTTGTAGGATTGGAATATCTTCTTATTTATTATCTTACCTCCCACCAAAGGGGAAGCCAACAGTGTTTGTCAAATCGATCGCTACGCCACCAGTCTCGTTACTTTATTTACACACCTCGTAGATGGTACGACAAGTGTTATTTGTTGAGCATTGAAAACACTGAAATGTTGTGTTTTCAAATATCATTAATCACAATACGTAGTTGAAATAATATTTATTCTGGCAGAAAAAAATAGAAACTTATGCCTTGTAATTTTGTTCGGCAATGTTTGTTTACGCCTATATAAATAGTTTTCCCAGAAGGTACATAAATTTGGCAGTACCAATATAAATTTCAAATATTTTCATTACCGAAACTAGTATATTTACTTTTTTTACATTTTGTTTACACTAACTTGACAGTTATTCGCAACTGATTTTATAACATAATACATAATAGAATGTTAAAACGTTTTTTTCTCAACCATTAGCAATAAATATATCATTCACACACATTAAAAGTTATGTTAACGTTTACATTTTCTTTAAGAGCATATGGTTTTTCGGTTAATTTAATTTTGTCTATCGATGGTTTAAGTATCATATATTAAAAACAAGAAAACACTGGAACAACAATTCCAAAACTACTCTACAAATAATAACTATTTTGTTATACAAGGTGGTTTTTTCAAAGAACTCCATTAATATTTTGCAAAAAATGGTTTATTATTATATTATATTTAATGTTATTATTTTCATAATTTAATTATCATAAATTGTAAAAAAATATTTATTATCATAAAAGTGAGGAAAGTAATATCATTGAAGAAAGCGAAAGTTTGTCTCATCCAATTCTTTCAGTGTAGAGTCCTAGTTACATACAAGCCTGATTTTAAGTGCCCCCAAAAATAGAAATCACACATGGAAAGGTCCGGTTACCGAGGATGCCACGGGACACGGAATGCCAAAGCGAAAAATTGCTAGATTAGGAAATGCATCTCGGCCAACATTTATAGAAATAGTTCTAGAAGCTCTAGCCATATGAGCAATGGCCCCATCTTGTTGAAACCATACAAACCTTCCCAGTGGCGACTCGTAGGTTTTTAGTGTGGGAGGGCGTACAAGAAAATAGCGCTGCTAAAGACTTTTTTGCTATTTTTACATTATTTTTAAACTTGTTACCGTTAGTTTTTAATTTAACTTTCTCCTCCAAACTTAAATTAGTCATTATTAAATGTATGAAATCGGACACCTTCATGTTTGCAGTTAAATGTTGATTATTTTAATTTAAAAAGTACTACTCAGTGTGTACACACGTAGCAAATCCCAAATCAAAAGAAGTATTTGTGAGGCGAATGAAATACGCGACTTGAGATATATCAAACGCTCCGTACCTGTCAAATCAGCGTTTAAAATAATTACCGATACGCTCGGTAGCACAGAATTTACGTCCAAATCGCATGTTTTAGAAAGCAATTAAACCCCCGAATTCTCGCAACCAACAAAACATGTAACGGCAACGACGAGATAAGATGCCGGTGGCGTACGGTCGCTGGAGGTAAACGTCCGACCAACAATATAAAAATTGTGGCGAGAGAATGGAATGTTTATCCGCATTATTTGGTGTGATGGGTCGATAGACGTTCTTCTACATTTGGAGAATTTAATTTTTAATAATATCTTAAAATGGGTTAAAGGAAAGAAACTGAACGGAAACAAAATATGGTGTTTTTCTTTGAAAATTTGTTTACTGTGATAAATGCTGGATGGGCGTCGCCCCAACGCCCTCCCTGAAGAACTGCCATTGAACCCTCCTGTAGATTCCTGCTTTAGAGTCATGTCAACCCTTGGGTCGTTATATAGTGACTTGCTGGGTGTTTTAAAAAGATCTGTGGGATAGATAACGTTATTAAATGTTGGAGGTAGATGAATGGATTAGATAATAAAATTAAGAAATTAGAATGAATGAATAATATAGGTAAAATGAATGGATAATTTTTATAGTGCATAATCGAGAGGTAAAAATAAAATTTAATCAAGGTGCATAAATTAAACTTATAGAGAGACAAATTTGATAAACAAATTAAAATTGTATATAGATTAAGAACATTAGGGTTAGATGTGGTACAGTGAATCGTTTTTTCGCAGAAAGTCGAACAAGTCGTCGATCATGTTATCTGTAAAGGAATAGCAAAGAAGCCTCTTCAAACCATATTTAAGACGTAAGGATAAAAGGGAACGATAATGCGGATATGCAGCACAGTCCACATAATAAACATAGTAGTAGAGTCTAACCATTCATTAAATGAGAATGAGAGAAGAAAGGGTGGCTAATCATCTATCTATTCAGCTTTGTTTCGCATTTCGTTTTAATCTAGATACCTGATATAGACTCAAAGAATCTTGTCCATAGGACATATTGTCCATATTTTATTGTTTTCCGCCAGGAGCTCCGATCAAATTGAATTATTTTATTTATAGAACCTTTATTGTGGGAATCTGATCCGTATCATACTAATTGTGAATGTGAATAGAGTATCATTGAAAATAACCTCTCTTGCTTGTTGGTCCACAATCTTATTTCCCTCAGTACCTTTAAGAATTTGGATCCTTAGGAATAAAGGGAATAGAGTGAAATCATTAATTATGGAAGATAGATGGAAGGAAGGGGGATTGAGTGTGAATTATCTATAGTTTGCAAGGAGTTGAGGGAAGTTTTGGTGTCTGAAAAAGTAAGAAAAATTTAAAAGAATTGAAAAGAAAAAATAGCTCGAAAGTTCCGCACATGCCAATACCAGACCACCCTGTGTGGTTTTGGACTGTGTGGTCATTGGTGCTGTCTCTTCGCGGAGATTTTCTAGAACTCAAAATGGACAATTTTAGTTAACTACCCCATTTAATTCAAATTTTGAACAACTACCAATATAAACAGATGAAAGCCTCAAATCTTATATAAAATACTCATTACAGTTTTCTTTCTTATCCCCAGTACAGGAGCATGCCGTCTAGCAAAGCGAGTAAGATTTCGCAAAATCCAAGTATCCTATCTACCTCTAACACCCTATCCACATTCCACGGTGTACGCACCGATCGGAAGAATTTGTTTGAAATTGCGTTACCTGTCTAAAAACGATGTTGCGGCTGGGATCTCACCATGACCTCCGATGTCGCAGTAACCCCTCAGCAGCCGTTTTGTTTTAATCACCACTTTTAACAAACATATCGTTGGAGAATATTTGGTGCTCTCGAGCCTAAAACCGCAGTATGGATACTAAACAGCATCGTTCGTAGGATACTAAACGAGTGAGAGTCGATAGAGACCTGCCGCAGGACACCTCTTCCTCTACTAACCGAATACAACCCATTCTAAAAACGCCCGTTTCCTATGACCCACCTTGTAACTACACAATGTTATATTACGAAGGTTGTTATTTATGTATCCGGAATAATAAATAATAACAAATATTTATCATTGAAAATTATTTTCATCAAATACTTTTCAAAATATTCTCCACGATGATCGATACACTTTTGCATACGTTTGAACCAATTTTCATAGCACTTTTTCCATTTCGATTGAGGTATATATAAAACATGCATTTTGAACGCATCAACCGCTTCTTGTGGCGTCGTAGTTTATTCTTTACAGCCGGAAACAAAAAGAAATCATTGGCTGCCAAATCAGGACTATACGGTGGATAATCCATCAATTCGATGTTTTGACTGGTCAAATATTGAGTTGTTCGATGCGATATGTGAGAGCTCACGTTGTCATGGTGAAGAATGATCCTTCGCCGCTGGTTGTTATTTCTTATTTCTTCAAAGAGTTCTAGCAAACAAATAGTTGTGTACCATTTAGAATTGACCGTTCTACGATTTTCTAGTGGCACTAGCCACATGCCCATGCCCACATGCCCATTTATCCCAAAAAAATAGGCGAGCATTTGCTTCGAAGTGCTTCTTGCGCGCAACAACTTTTATTGGATTTGGCTCATTTTAGAAGACGCATACAGTCGACTGCAGTTTACTTTCAGGCTCATACGCATATATCCCAGATTTGTCACCTGTATAGATGTCATGCACGGCTTTTAACGAACCACGATTGTATTTTTTGGGCATTTCTTTACACCAATCGACACGAGCCTTTTTTTGACCGATTATCAAATTATGCAGAATCTAACGCGTACAAATCGTTTCCATGGCTAAATGTTCATGTAAAATCTTGTGTATCCTTGTCATACTAATGTCCAGGAATAACTTAATCTCACGGTATGTCACACGACGATCTTGCTTTATCAATTCGCGCACAGTATCGATGCTTTCTGGATCAACAACAAATTTTGGACGACCTCCTTTAAATTCGTCTTTGGACAAACGACGGCCACGATTGAATTAACCGAACCAGTGATATACAGTGATTTTAGATGGTGTTTTATCGCCAAAAGTCGAAATGAGTTGATCGATACACTGTTGTTCAGATAATCCACGTCGAAAGTCATAGTAAATCATCGCACAAAAATTCTCACGAGTTAATTCCATTTTTTGACTCTGACGAAATGTTCGTCACTAAAGACACATAGCGTCCGTATGACAAAACGTTCTGAGTATGTATACAGTCAACAATGTCAAACTTTACGATGTATATGTCAGATGGCGCCTAGCAACACCATTTTTGCCAATTCCGAATACATAAATAGCAACCCTGGTACTAGTTGGAATATATATATTTTGTAGAGTAACTCATAAATATTGAATAAAATTATTTATTTAAATGTGCTGAGAAGTCGTGAAGCATATTTATTTTATCAATTTAAAATTGTATTTAAAATGAAGTGTAGAGTTGGCCATAATATTTTTAATTTTGCGTGAGTGTTTAAAAGAATTTTAAAAATGTATGATTCCCAATCTGATATATTGAGCCATCCCACAATTATAACATTTAACATAACAAATTATTTTAAAGAAACTTATTTGTAAAATCGTTTATGTTTGATGACTGCTGGCAAAAATTCTACACGACAATGTAAATACACTTTTCCAACAAAACCCGATTTCAAATTTGTAATTAAAAAGTATATGATTTTAAAAGATTTTTTTGATTTTCGTTGGCGATGAAATTGATTAAATCGTCTATTTGAACGATAACTTTTTTGTAGCAAAAATTATTGTAATAATTATAATAATATTTTATAGAAATATACTACTATCAAAAATGTAATCAAAAAGTAACGTGAGCTTTTACGGTGTTCTTTCCAGAACAGTAAATATTACTTATAAGTAAGTAAAGGATATCCCAATACTTTGGGACAGTACTTCTAGAACTTAGGGATTTCCTTTTTAAATAAAGTCAACAATTTTAGAAAAATAACATGCTTATTTATTTTATCAAAAAGTAGAAACATGGCAGTTATGTTTTAAAAATAATATTCTCCAAATGTCCAAATAGCCATTCTTTGAGTAAAATTCTCAATAAATAAACAAAGATTAATATCTAAAAATTTCCACTATATTTAAAATTATACAATACAATTTTAAACATAGTGGAAATTTTTAGATATTACTCTTTATTTATTTATTAAAAATGGATTTTCATCAAATATCGGCTGCCTTAGTTAAATTTAAAATTGTCAATAACAATTTGGCACAATTTCGCCAATAACTTAAGGCAAATCGAGGGCCGTTATACGTGGTGCCATCTTGTACAGAACATACTGTTAAGGTCTATATTATCAAATTGGAACCATAAAAAGATTCTTAATATATTACTGTTGCGTTGGCCATTAATATTTACCATTTTACAATCGTCATTTTCATGAAACAATGGCCTTATAGTCCCTCAGCCCGCAATACACACCACACTGTCACTCTAAGAGAATGTAAAGGTTCTTCTGCAATCACTCGAGGATTTTTACTTCCCCAAATCCTACAATGTTGCTTGTCTATGTAACCTCCGTCGTAAAACGATCCATAATTAAATTTCCGGATCTTTAGATGACGGTAAGTTGTTGAAAAAACGGCGCAAGATTAAAATCCCGAAGTACCTAGTGGGACAGTCTTTACAAATACTTATAAGACATGAAGAGTCTTCTTCTAGCAGTTTAGTTAATAGAGCTGTTTTCTTTTGTCGAATATGTATGTGATTTTTTACGTCACGCAACCGTCGGTCAAGGTGTAACTCAAGGCATTGTATAGTGACCCTTTGTGAGATTTAGTGATTATTTAAATAAACAGATGGGAAGTTGTCTCATTTCAAAGCAAATAATACGTGTACAGATTTTATTTTGATTGCTTTAATTTTCCACTTTCTGGGTTATTTCTGAATAGTTTTAATTGGTTTGCACATTTGTTGAAACCTTGAAAAAAAAATTAATGAAACCAATGAACCAACATTTGATTTTAAACGAATGTCTAAAATATTTGTTTAGCAAAACTGTCGAATCTAGTACGCACTATTTTAAGACCGCAATACGTGAGCGAATTGAAAAACTCGCCGAAGAAACGTTGTGAAAAGTTGAAGCAAATTTTCGAGAACGTTTTCAAATGCGTATTCGTGAAAATGGTCATCACTTGGATGGCATTTTTTTCCGCACTTAAGCCTTGAAAATGGCAAATTACACAGGTCGACAAATTTAAACTTTTTTGAGGTAACATTGATGAAAATAGGGCGCCGGGTTCGGTGGTAAGGAAAAAAAAAGACGACATATTTTTACAAACTAATATTTATTTAATATAAACGTGTAAAACGGGTAAAATCTAGGTAAAGACATTACTGAGGATTATTTGAATAAAAAATATATTACATGAGCGACAAAAAATGTCACTTTTTCTTCTTGTGTTCTGCAGCATCATCTCTTTTTAAAACCCAGCAGTAGTCGCCCAACATAGATGGGTTCCAGCGTTCTTGGTATCTTGAAACTTGGTGACACATACACATTGTTCGTCACTTACTGTACCCAAATTTTCCGGAAAAAAATCTAAATGAGAGTGTAAAAAAATGCCTAGAAATAGTTCATCCATGAGGTGTTTATAGTTTTCATCTTTCTTATTGCTTTCCATTTCCTTCAAATTCATTTTCATTTAATTTTACTTGAAAACGGAACTCACCTAGAAGCTTCCTTATTTGAGGTCCAATAATTTTTTTTTTTTTAATTTTGCATCACTTGAGGAAACATTTGTTTTAGGAATTTTAGGAGAGGTGAAAGAATTACCTTTTTTGAGTTAATAAAGGGCGGCATATTTTATGTTTGAGTACAACTTTCAAAAGAAGTTCTATGAGGCAATCTTTCTTATGTTCTTTTGTTGCCCTATTGCCCCATAGACACAAAAAATAGGTATACTTTGTAAAACCCCTTGAAGTTCTAGCAATATACCTATCACTTTTAAATCTCCACAAATATCCCACTGATATTGTTCATATTTAGCGCGATTGAGTATGGTTGCTAAGTTGTTATAGATTTCTTTCATCGTCACTGAAAGGCTAAAGGAATAGATGTGTTTTTGTTTCTATTATGAAGAAAAACTGCTTTTAAGCTGTATTTCGACGAATTTATGAAAATACGCCACTTGGAAGAGCATATTAAGCTCATTCATTAAACAACAGACACATAAAAACCCTACCATTTTATAAAAGCATGAAAATATTACATGCCGTTTTTATTAAAATGAAAGACTTGCATTTTTATCTAACACGTTCTACTATTGAAGTATGAAATCAAGAAGTTCCGATTTTTGTTTTCTCGGGAAGTTGTGGATCAGATCCTAATGAATTAGAATCACCGGGAAACATGTTGTCCAGGTTTGAGGGCGCAATCGGTACCGGTAGTTCCAGGCTATGAGGAACTGGCAGAATGCAAATTTGGATACTGAATTTTGTCCCTTTGTTTTTTTGAAATCTCTTTTAGTGAAATCTGTTTTAGTGACACAAAAATATCAATCATTTCCATGGTTAGTAGGTCCCACACCATAGGAACAGCAAACGGCATAGATCTTGATCTCCAATTTGGCACTTTGGCAATAAAGATCTAGCTTGTGACTTTAAAATAAATCGTCTGCATATATAACAAAACTTATCCGCTCGATTTTTGCAAAATCAACGACTATTCGGCTTGCCAGTTTATATAAAATCGACTTAAACATTTGTACTTGTAAATCGACTGTACCGTAAACGAGATAGAAACAAACTGCTTTTAAAGGTTCGTAGAATACTGTAGAAATACTCCCTATATGGTCTTATGGTAATTCTCACATTGTCCAGTCCAAATTCAGGTATAAATGATTTCAATCTCCCCATGATATAAATGAGAAGCAGGTTCTTGAGAATGGGACCTGTTTGGTTATTTCTGCGACAAAGTGTTTTAATAAATACCTAAATAAAACGCAAAAAGCATTCTCATTAATGTTACAAAAATCATGTCGACCGGTGTTCTCTTTATGTTAATAAATATGATTTTACAAAAAAATAATGGAGTCTTGCTTATTTAAAAAAACGTCCGTTTTCCGTACACCACTTTGTATATTAAAACATAAATACTAATATAACTAAAATTGTATTAAAATGTATTTTTACACCAAATTCACCGATTCAATTAATAAAATATTGTCACCAGTAATGACAAAAAGCAAAATGAAAAAATAAATCTTGAACTATAAACCAGATATTAAAAATAGATTATTTATTGAGACGTTTTTCTCGGTCAGTACGTTTTAAAGGGTCAACAATCAACCGGCCATTATAGATTTATAGATTACTGATGAGCGAAAAAAATGCGTTATAAATCAAGGCCTTCCTCCACTTCTAGCCTATACATTTATATACCTGTATTAAAATAATCGCTCGGGGCAGACCAAAGCCCAAAAACAGGGTCCATGGCTATCTGGATCACTTTGATTTACTGGTCTTATAGGAACGGAACGCGGCGGTGAGATAAGCACTTAGTTCATGGCAACCTTGACCCGTGCGTGGCAGAGGTGAAAAAAATAATAGCCACAGTTCTCTCTTTTTTTAGGAGGGGGAAAAGATAAAACAGTGCCTCTGGTAGATTATAAACAAACTGTCCCTGGGGGATTTTTTATCTTTTATAATAAATTTTCTTTTTTTTATCGGCCAATATGTGCATGTATGTGTGTGGGATACAACGGTTGAATTTCAGGTGGGTAGTAATGTTGTGTCAGATTACAGACGTGTGTATGGAAAAGATAAACGATCAACGCGATTTAAAAAAAAATCATAGTAATATATGCGAAGCTATTTACATACTAATATATGGAGAGCGCTTAGTGTCACAAGTATGGAGGTGATAAGCACAATTGTCCACTTTTAACGCACATGGTTTGTATTAAGTTAATAAATTTTGTCTACGTGTATACGAAGGTCACTACAATTTTTTTTAATAATAAGAATAAAAACAGAAATTAATAAGTACAAATGGCTTCATATATTTCAAACTATCCTCATGTTGTTCAATACATTTCTGAATTCGATTCAACCAATTTTCAATTTCAATTTATGCCAGTCAAAAATTGTGATCTGAAACTTATATTAAATAATTGTATAATCTGACCTTAAAAATCAGTTGCGGCTTGTGAGGGAGATTTATCACAGTAAACAAATTTTTCGAGCAAAAAACCATATTTTATTTCCGTTCAGTTTTTTTCCTTTAACTCATTTTAAAATGTTATTAAAAATTAAAATCTCCATATGAAGAAGAATGTCTGTCGACCAATCACACTAAATAATGCGGATAAAATTTCGTACGTTTGTCCGTTTGATTTGTCGGACGTTTACCTCCAGCGACCATAAACCACGTCATCTTATCTCGTTGTTGCCGTTACATGTTTTGTTGGTTGGCAGAATGTGGGAGTTTAAAGGCTTTCTAAAACATGCTATTAGAGCGTAGATTCCCTTCGACCGAGCGTATCAGTAATTAGTTTTAAACGCTGATTTGACGGGTACGGAGCGTTTGATATGGGTCGCGTCGACTATTTCGCTCGCCTCGCTGAGAAGTTCTTTTTAAATAAAAATAAACAACTTTTAATTGCAAACATGAAGGTCTGATTTAAAACAGTTAACGACTAATTTATGTTTGGGGAAGAAAGTTGAATTAGAAACTAACGGTCGTCCCTCGCCCGTATTGAATGTGAGTCAAGTTCAAAAAGATTGTAAAAATAGGACAAGTTTTACGTGAAAATTTGACAATAAACTATACAATAGTATTTTGTGGCAATGTAGTTGTGAAGACACTAATTCTCTGTTTTATTTCGTGTGTTTATTGTTTGGTGGTGAGCAGCAATGGACTAGCGAAGGTGTGAGAAATCTAAAACATTTGTTAGACAAAATTGAAAAGCACGCGAAATCACCGAAACATAAAAGCAACCTAGTGGGTAAAGTAAACATTGGTTTATCATTAAGTTCTGCATATGCGAAAACAATAAGCGAGCATAATGAAAATGTAAAAAAAAACCGCTTGGTACTTTCGAAGATCATTGACATTTTGAAATTTTGTAGTCAACATAACCTTCCTCTTCGAGGGCATGATAAAAAAAAACGCTTCGTTAAATAGGAGCGTGTTTCTCGGATTATTAAAGTACAGTACAAAAATTAATTCCATTTTAGATAAACATATGAATCACTCGAAAGTTTTGAAGTGTATGTTGGAAATTTGCCGTTAACATATTATAAAAGAAATTGAAAAATCTATTACTGCAATAATGGCTGATGATACCACTGACATTTCGGTTCAAACGCAAATAGTTTTAGTGTTCCGATACGAGTTAAATGGTTGCATTTTTGAACGACTTTGATCGTTTTCAAATCCAACAGGACAAGACTTTGAGCAGCTTTCGGAATGTATTTTGCTACAGTTAGAACCCATTTTTAGAACTTTCCCAGATAAATTATTAGCTCAAACCTATTATGGAGCTGCTGTTATATGTGATCATTTGGAAGGTATGAATGAAAAAGTAAAAAATATGTATAAAAATGCACACTTTGTATATTGCTATGCTCATCAGCTTAATAAATTACTGGAGAAAGCTGTTTCAAGCACACCAAGTTTGAGAATTTTTTTGGTAACATAAATAAGATTTCCAGTTTTTTTGCACATTCGCCTGATAGAACCGCTGTATTACAACAAATTTGTGACAAACGAATACCCAGATCGTCATAAACTAAACACGTTGGACTTCTCAATCCCATCCAATAGCCACGATTTTTGGGTTTAAAGAAGAAATTGAGACATGTTTTGATAATATCCAATAAAGGGAAACAAAAAATATAATGCAGAGACTACCTTGCAAGCCGCTGGGTTCTTCAAATGGTTGGAGGACGTTTTTTTTTTGTTTTGGTTAAATTTCTTTTGCAAAGGTTATGCCACATGTGGACATTTTGTATGATTAATTACAGTTAATTCAAACAGATCTTTTAAACATTCAAATGGCTATAGAATATTTTGAACAAAAAATTAGGGAGATTATAGAAATAATTTATCATCGGCTGAAACACCTACATTTGACTAGGATAGTATACATTAAAAAAAAAAAGAAAACTAAATGATGAAAATTTGAACATCTCCACTAGAGAAGATTGTGATATAATAACTTTTCAAATTAATGAGCGTTTCAAATTCATGAACCATCTTTCAGGGGTAGGATTTTTTTATTTAATATTTATCCAGAATATCAAAAAACACTTCCAATTAATGACATAGAAAAATTTTGTGAAAGTTTTCCGACGATAGAAAAAGATTTGAAGACCGAATTGAAAATTTTTTATTCAAGGCCTGAGATTTGTCAAAAAGAAGACATCAAAGCCTGTTTAAAGACATTAAATTTTATTTTGAATATGGGACTGGATACAGCTTTTAAAGAAATCACTAAGACATTGAGAATACTAGTGACTATACCGATGGCCACAGCCGAAGCCGAAAGGTTCTTTTCGACTTTGAACTTGATTAAGACATAAAGAAATTCAATAGGGGAAGATAGACTAAATGATTTATTAGATATGTTAAATATTGAGAGTGCTATGATCGAAATAATTTCGAACTTCTCATAAACTTTTTCGAATTTTCTCTATTGATTTGCAGTTACAATAGACTGTTTGAATGGTTTTCTCTTCAGAAAGCGGTACTTATTCATTCCATTATCTACCCAAACAACAACCCATCTTCCAATGTACCTAAGTAGTAACAAAACAAAATTTTAATGTTTTCCTGGTTTACCCCGTGTATAGGGTTGCAATAGCACGAAAAGTAAAAAGGAGGAAGGGCAAAACAAAAAAATCTTCAGTACAGTAGTACTATTTTCTTCTATGCCCTCCCACTTTAAAAACCCACGAGCCGCCACTGTTAAAATGAATAGCAACACAATTATTTTTTCTGGAATAAAAAGAAATTACAAGATAATTAATCAAAATTATTTGGCGAAGAGGGCACCAATTCAATTATTCGATTGTTTGGCTGCAGTGGTTAAACCTAAACACGCTATGATCATATTTACCAAAACACTGCGCGAAAGAACAACATTTCTTGGTTTTGGCTCCATTTTTAACACCCAGACAGCGAATTATTTTTTAAATTCAACACATATGAAGATATAATATACCAAATTCATATCTCATCCATTCAGTCATTTGAACAATAATGGCTTACACCATATGACAGCATTGATGTATTTTGCAAAAGCAGTTGTTGATGGAGAAGCTTCACGATATTCGTTTCTAAAACTTCTACATCGACACATACATTATACAAAGTATATATTAGATTATATTGAGTGGTGTTTTATGGCTAAAGGGGAAATGAAGAAGTTCGATGCATTATTGTTAAGTTTAAACACATTTAAGGTCGGAAAGAGTCATAAAACCATGAATTGTTTCTGTATACAGACATAGATTGCTATTTTTACCTCACTATAGTACTTTACCTTAATATAGTAGGTACTGGACCAGAGTCTAAACATACTGTACAGTATCCTACTTTACCATAAATTTTAAGACACCTGGAATATAGTGATGAACTTCTAGGTTCAAGACTATCAGATTCTTGGGTTCTGAATGAAGAAGAATCTGAATCCGCGGATTCTTCAAGTGATCATACAGAATATTCAACCATGAATTGAACGTTTTTTTTCAGAAACCTTGGATTGCACGTTTTTTTTTTAATAGACTCACGTAAATAATGGGGCAATTACTCAGTGCAAGATCCGTAATTTTGGTAATATTTTCTTCACTGGTTGATGGGGAAGGCCTTCTTGAATGAAGTTCATTTTTTACTGCTTCTTTATCATCACTAAAATTCTTGTACCACTGTAAATATTTTTTTGATATATCTTCATCACCGTCCACTTCAACACTTTGCAAATATTTCTAATGCACCAATACAAAAAAGTTTGTTTTTTAAACTATTAAAAATGTAATGCAAATTCTTTGCAGGATAAATTTACCCATTTAAAAATTCGCTCCTAAAACATTTTCACAATTACAAAGGAGGCTATTCTATAACAAGTGAAATTATATTAAACTTCTGCCAAGAACCAACTTAAAAATCAAATGGTCGTATCGATATCTAAAGATCGGTAAAAAAAAACATTTTTCAAACAAAACAGTACGAAAATGTCATTTAAATGAACTTTTTCACGAAGACGCCTTGAAACCGTTCTCGAAAATTTGCTTAAAGCGACCTTCAACTCTTCCATGTCTGCGAGGCTTAATTTCATACGTGCGTAATTTCAGATACCCACCAAGATAAAAATCACACATGGAATCAAATCAAAACGAGATATTGTCATAGTAAAAAAAAATGAAAACTCTGGCCGTATAAGCACTTGTCTTCATCTTGTTAACACAAACCACTTCCTCTCTGTTCCAGGACCATCTACAAACAGGACATAAAATTAATTTTGAAGCAGCCAAAGAGATATTGAAAACTACAAGGTCCGAACAATCAGAGAAGCCCTTGGAATAGAAGAAAGGGCTGAGCTAGATACGCGAAACGACGCTCGCAGTATTCCAATAGTATGGAAATCCCTTCTGAAAAAGAAGAAACGCGGCAACGTGGCGGCGAGGTAGAAAAATTATAAACCAACTACCCCGATATAATCTGCGCAGTCGCCGGCCGGTTATAAAAGCGAGCACAACGACCCATGCACGTAAGTTGCACTCTTCAGTCGAAGCGAACAACACTTGAAAATGTCTAAGAAGAATCAACGAATCGACACCCGAAATGATTTAGATATATATATATATATATATATATATATATATATATATATATATATATATATATATATATATATATATATATATATATATATATATATATATATATATATATATTATTCACGTATGGGCCCTAGTGGACCACGCGAAGTACAATTAGAGGCGTTTGTTGTTGTTAGGCTTCCTTTGTGCCCATACTAATTTCATTCTTTTGCTATGAGCTTTTTTCCTTTCGTCAGACCAAGTTGTTCCAGTCTTCCTACATTTTTCTCTCTGGCCAACCTTCCAAACGTTTACCTTGTGTCTAAAACAGCCTCTATCCTGAATTTCACTTTGTGTAATATTTGCTGATCTTAGGTCCTCTTTAATTGAAGCAATCCATTTAATTATTTCTACTTTAGCTTTACTCCTATTTTCATAAAATTCGACTATTTGTCTAGTTAACCTACTCGGATTCATCCGTTTTATGTGTCCGTAAAACTTAAGTCTTCTTTTTCTCATATCGCTATGCATATCTGTGTATTGTTTGATTTCTTGGTTTTCTCGAAGTCGGTATGTTGTGCTATTTATTTGGTTGGGGCCTAGGATTTTTCTTACGATTTTTCTTTCCTTCTTTTCAATGTCCTCGATGTCCCTCTTTCTATTCAAAATGAGCGTTTCTGCAGCATATAGACATTCTGGTTTAATAACTGTGTTGTAATGTCTCAGTTTTGTGTTTTTAGATACGCATTTTTTGTTGTAAATATTTTGTGTAAGTCTCAATGCCGTTTCCATTTTTTGACATCTACCCTTATTGGCCGCTTTTTCCAACCCATTTTCCATGATTATTTCACCCAAATATTTGAATTGAGAGACTCGTCTGATGTTACCACATTTTGTTTTTAGAAATGGCGTTCTTAGTCTGTTGCAGGTCATGTATTGTGTCTTTTCAAAGGAAATTTGGAGTCCTATATTTTCTGCTGTTTCTTTTAGGATTCCAATCTGTTTCTGTGCCGTTAATACATCTTGAGCTAAAATTGCTAGATCATCAGCAAATGCCAAACAATCAATTTTGATGTTGGTTCTCCCCAGTTTAATGGGCTGGTCAATATTCAGGGCCGACTTTTTTTCACGCCATTCCTATATTACTTTTTCTAGAACACAGTTAAATACAACTGTCCCTGTGCTCTGTCTAGTAGAGATTGAGATAGAATCTTGTAACAAACTGGGAGAAGAGATATCCCTCTATAGTTGTTTACATCCGTTCTATCTCCTTTCTTATGTAGTGGATGGATTAGAGCATCTTTCCAATCTTCCGGAATCCGTTCGGTTCGCCAAACTTCTTGTAGAATTTTGGTTATTTCCCTGATTGTACCTGGACCAGCGGATTTCAAAATTTCCGCAGTGATTCCATCTTCACCAGAAGCTTTGTTATTTTTAAGCCGCTTGATTTGCCTAATTATTTCATCTTCATTCGGTGGTAATGAATCTGGGTTTGTTTGTTTAGGTTTTAGTGTTGCTAATTTGTTTAAGGGCTCAGGACAGTTTAGTATTTGTTCAAAATATTTCGCAAGTTCTTTGCAATTGTCTTGGTTATTTAGAGCTAATTGTCCGTTTTCCTTTTGGAAGCAAAGACTTTCCGGTTGATAACCTGTTAATTTAGTTTTAAACGTTTTGTAAAAGTTTCGAGTGTTATGTTTTTGGAAATCTTTTTCTATTTCATTAAGTTGATTGTTTTCATATATATATATATATATATATATATATATATATATATATATATATATATATATATATATATATATATATATATATATGGACGTGGGTCAACCAATCCCATCCCAGAAGAAAATGGTTACTACGAATCCTGATAAGCTGCCTCGGATTATCAAACACATTATACCTTCGAAATTAAAACGAAGAAAAAAAATTTTAGACTATACACATGATTCTAGCTTTCAATAATATCTAGCTTTTAATAAATCATTTAAGCCCATTGCTTAAATGATTTTAAAGAAAATTTCGCGTCAAATAATTTGTTAGAACCTTACTAAAACTACCAAGAAAATATAAAAACATTTTCGCATCGAAAAAATTCCAAAAATCTCAACGGTTTTCAAAATGATATGGTAAAAAATTTAAAAAAAGTTCCAGATGAAAAAGTCCTCGATGTATTTTAACGTCAGCATTGGACGAAAGTCATTTATTTTATCTTCTTGAATCATTTAAAACCGACCTTAAAAATTCTAACTTAATTACTTCTTTCTAAAAGTCTTAAAAACTGTCGACTCCTAAGCGACCCCTTTAACCTTCCCTTACTACCGCATTTCTAGCAATTAGGTGGCCATTATAATCTCCCCCTTATAGGTGCCTTAATTAAAACCTTGTCGTAAACGTCGGAAAAGAATGACAATTTAATTTCTCGGTGGTGAAGTTTTTATATTTCATCGGCCTGGATTCGGAATAACGTTTTATATCCGCTACTTACCCCCTATTTAGGACTTTTTCGAAGATGAGTTTTAAAGTGATTTCATTACAAAAACCCTTCTTTCGGTAATGGAAAGTTGAATAATCTGAGGAATGTCGTTTTTCTTTCATCTAATGTTATAAGAAGATAATAATCATTATCATCATCATCAGCCCGTGTCGATCCACTGCAGAATGAAGGCCTCTTCAGCATGCTTTCAACTTTCTCGGTCCTGGGCTTTCCTCCGCCGCTTGGGTCCAATATACTTAACGATGTGATCAGTCCATCGTGTTTCCAATCTTCCTCGCGAACGTTTGCGATCAAGCGGTATCCACTCCAGGATTGCCTTGGTCTATCTATCGCCCCATCGTCTCGCTACATGGTCTGTCCATCTCCATTTCAGTTGCTTTACTCTTCCAATGATGTCACACACTTTCGTTTGTTCCCTGATCCATGTGCACGGCTTTCTGTCTCGTCTTGTAATGCCAAGGATACATCTTTCCATTCCCCTCTGTGCTACCCGAAGTTTTTGAAGTGATTGCGATGTGAGTGTCCAAATTTTACTTTCGTATATCATAATTGCTTGTTCGTATATTGAGTCAAATGCTTTTTCGTAGTCGATAAAAGCCAAGCACAGTGGCATGATGTATTCGTTGTGCTTTTCTATGACCTGCTGTAAAGCCTGGATGTGATCCATTATACTGAATCTACTTCTAAATTCTGCTTGCTCTCTTGGTTGTACGTCCTTCAGTTTTCTTAATATTCTTTTAGATATTATCTTCGTGAAAACTTTGTATATCGCTAATAGGAGGCTTATTGGACTGTAGTTCCTTAGATCTGTTTGCTCCTTTTTCTTGTAATTAATTCTTAATATGTGCTCCTTTTTAATGTAAAAGAATCACTATGATTGTAATAGTCGGATTGAAAAGGATAGTCGGAAACTGGAAAAGTCGAAAATTGGAAAAGGAAGGTCGGATATTTCATTTCATGGCTAAGAAAAAAAATTAGTCTAATTAGAGCTTAACTGCAATTTGAATTATCTTTGTAATTGATTTCTATTTGGGATTTTTGTGACATGTATTAAACAAGTTATCCTATTATATAGAGTTCCTATATACTCGTGAATTAACGTTAAAATCTATAATACAATTGCATAGATAAAAAAATATTTCATTTAATACTTGTACATTGAGGCTGGAGTTAAATGCATGACAAATTTATTGAAAATTAATTAAGTATATTATTACCTACCAACTATTATGATTATTAAGACATAGAGATTATATGATGATATCTCTGGATGTACTCCTTGACTTAGGAGACCCACTTTTATTTTCTCTCCTTGTTTATAGAGTGTAAATGATTTTATAAAACATGGAGGATTTATCTTTTAATGTTTCTTAAAACAAGAATATCTATTATTTTTTAAATTAATTATTTTTTGTTCGTGTTAAAAATTACTTTTTTAACCTTTAATCTGTACTGGAAAAGATAAACAACTGCAAGATTCGAGGCCCAAGGACGCCATTTTCCGCAATCTAATCCGTTACTTTAATTTTGCGCGTCCATTAATTACAAAAGTGTTTTTCCTCCTGATGATTTCTTTAATCAAGTCCGTCCCTCAATTTCGGATGCAAATTTATCATCGGAAAATTAAAATGAATATAAAAAGCAATTAAGTTTTCGATAGACGTTATCGTCCATTATTATTGGAGCATGAGTTAACGAGGAAAGAATAAGACGGCAAAGGGTTGAGACATTAAATCCCGGGATGGAGAGGGTTAAAAAATAACCACAGACTGGCGCCAGAGTCAGTTGAGATTTTAATGCTCGGGGATATTAAAAAAGGTGGCTGGGTATTATTTGAAACTGGTGATTTATGCACGGAGTCCAGGAAATGATGGAGAAACTCCGGCAACTTGAAACGAAGTTTCAAGTTTCCTTCGACTATTCAAGTTTTATAAAATTATCAAACACTAATGCAGGAATTTGGTAAATCAGTTTAAAGCAAATTACATTGGAGCTACTAAAAGTAGTCAAACATTGCTTTAGTAGGGTGGTTAATTTTTTTTTTTAGTTTTTTTCTAACTCTTACCCTCTCAAATGTTTGTGTTTGATGAAAAGAAAATCATCACAAAAGAGGGGCGATGTAGCTCAGCTCTAAGAGGTCAGTATTTTTATTTTAGTTTCCTATTCATTTAACATGAGAATTTTTGTTTTTTCATTTAAATTGAAATTATACTTGATCATTTAAATTTTTAGCAAATAACGATTATATATTCAGAAAGATGACTCTTTGAGCTTTTCAGAACTCTATAATAAAACATTATTAGAAGACCAGTTACAGCCATCTGAAAATTAGTAAATTGCCAGTAGTAATCAGTAATTTTCCAATGTACAATGAAACTGCATGACAATCAGAAGAACGATGTGGATTATAAACAACGACTCTTTCTATTTTTTGCAGGCATACATACAGTTCTTTATCTACCTCCAGGTTTCTTCAATGCAGAACCAGTTTTTTTAAAGTTGTTTAATGCCTGTGTAAATAATGTCACTAAATCAGCTGTTAATATTGAGTTGGTGACAAAATAGTTAGGCTGTCATACAATCATTATTTTAGTAATATATTTTAACAGCAAACGCACGTCGTGGACCGTTTCACTGATACCATATTATTTATAGTTACCAGTGCGATTATTCACTAAACGTAGTCGCTTTTCCCCTGCTCGAAATGTGTAGTAAATTGATGAAAATAACCCTGTACCACAAAATAGTATTAAAAATACCAACAATTACACTTTCTATATATCTCTAATCGTATTTGTACAGTTGTTCAACTTTTCCGTTCAACATGCGGTTCAACGTGCCTTTCAGCTTGCCACTCTGCATGTATTCTAGCTGCCTCCTTCCTGTATACATGTTTGCGTTAGTTTCATTCGACATAACTGACGGGTTCACTAAAGACGGGTTTTTAAACCTTAAAAATATTTTATTTTGTAGGAACATAATGCTAACTGTGTAATTTCAGTTACATGAATACATCTGACATTGATACAAAAACACTGAAAAGAATGGAAAAATATTGAAAATTTATATGGACAAAGGAATATTTAAAATAATTATTACAATTTAATACAGGAAAATATAAACTAAAAAATATTCCCTACACACTCAATTTACAATTTTATTTCTATAAAAATTATATATATTTATTTTTTGTTCTTAAATATATAATTTAATACCTTTATTTAATTTTCACGAGCGTACTTGCATGCTTCTCGTTCAATAAGGCATGCGTCTAACCTTTCAACCGATATATGGACATGCATTTAAAATACTAATTCAACTTTGAAATGACTTAACGCAGTGCTAAATAAAAACATTGAGACATATAAATTGGAACACTCGGGTAGTTTAATATTATTAGGTTCCAAATATATCAGGTCAATATCAACTTAATTCTCGGCCCCTAAGTTTCATGGACTGCAGAACCTAATCGAAGCAGAATTTTTGCGTGCCGGAAGATATTTTAATGGTCCATCTTTTAGCTTCAAAATGACGTATAATGTACGATCCTACTGTGAATATAACCTCAAAAATCAGTTATAGACGCGAGGTCGGTCGAAAAATAACTGCCTTTCTTTCGCCTTTCAAGTGAAAATAAAATTAGAAGTAGTTCCAGCAATTTCGAACTGGAAATTTTGACTTAATAATGCAGAAGGTCTGCGACAGCCAAAACAGGTAGAGGATGAACAACTGGTAATAAGTCCTGCTAGGAGAAAATCCTTGTCGTACACTTTACATAAACTAGAGGAAATTCAAAAGACAGTCTTTTGGTCCCTTATGAGCTAATAGTTGAGATTACTGTTGCGAACAGGAGTAGACGCTGTGATGTTGTGTGATTGCTTGCCAAATTCAAGAAAAAGAGCTTCCTACATAAGATTGTGACCAGGGACGAAAAGTGAAACATCTCCGACAATCCAAAGAGACGAAAATCGGGGGTTAATCCTATCCTGATAAGTCATTATTTATTTATTCGTGTCCAACTCGTCAAACATTACAACAATAGCAGCCAAGTATGTTAGCATATACAAAGTCAGCGCACAAATTATCATATAGAAAAAACAATGATATAGAAACAAACAATGTACACATAAACATAACCAGTGATTACACCAAGGGCAGCTGGATGATTGTATTTCGGAAGGCCAGATTTTTGCACACTCAACTGCTGAACGGGAAGCCAGGGCAAGGTCCCTGGTGGTACACGGGGCTGGTAGGTCTGGGCACACCAACAGATCGCTCATGGTCTCAGTAAGAGCAAAAGTCGGGGTCAGTTTAATATTTACATCTCAGCAGATTTGCCTTACATCTACCAATGTGGGTCAGGAGTCTATTAAGGGTTTTTCAGGTGGCCCAGCACTCGCCTGAGCCAGTTGGGAGGCACTCCCTTGGAGGTATTTCCAATTCTTTATCTTCTTCTGTCAATGGCTCACGCCACATTTCAAGTCTGGCAGCAGACGCAGATACAGCCAAGAGTCGTACGGATGTCAGGAAACTGGTCCGCGACTTTAGTATGTGCTGTGCTGCAGTTACTGCAGCATAAGATAAAGAAATATGTTCTTAATGTATCAGCATTCGCACCCCAACTACTGCATGTTAGTTTTTAAAGCAGGTTATTTCTTGTAGATATTTTCAGTCTGGTATTTATTATGTGTTGTTTACAGTAGAATGTATCGTCAAGCGTTACGCCCAGATATTTGGGATACCTGCTGAACTCAATAGGTTGTCCGCTCCAGGAAATTTCCAGCTCCAAATTGCGACAACTAATTCGGGTTATGACACTTTGAAGGAAAAAACCCGTATATTGACAAAGAAATAAATACATTTATCTCTGAACAACGCCCATTCATGTACAACACGAAGGACTCGGATACAATCACCTAGTTGGGTTGGATATTTTATCGCACCCGTCGTATTTTCCAGACTTGACCCATTCGGATTTTCATCTCTTTCGATCTTTGCAACATCGCCCGATTGAAAGTCGTTTCACATATATTGAGGAAGAAAATCACCAAGTATTTCGATTTGGTATTCGATAGTAACCTGAACGAAGTCTGTGTTACTTGCTTTATATATAAATGTCAAAGGGAGTAAAAAAAAACCGAGAATTAAGTGGAAGATATAACAAATAATTATAGTAAGATAATAACTAACATTCTTTTTATGAACTGATATTTATTCAAATGCCGGTTCAATTCACATAACGACAAAACCTCTGTGCTACGAACTAAACTGTTTTACTGCCATTTAGATTAGGCTAGTGAGCGTTATAAAGTCGGTCGCAGCATCACGAGTCGCAACGGAATTATATCATTTATAGGAAATCCGTCCGTCAGAGAAGGAATTTTATTATATCTCGACATGGAACGAAGGTATTCGCCGTCCTGACCATACGCTGCACATCCTGGCCGCTAAATTAAGTTAGCAAAACGTCTCGGACCGCTGCACTCGACAGCGCACAATAACGGCCCTGACCATTTTCCACAGTGCTTCATCACCTCGCACTTAATGAAAATACCGTGCTTGAATTTCGTATTCAGTGCGACAGGAACCCAGGGACATTATGCATAATTTCATTGCACCGCTTCTGGGTTATTGTCTTTCGAAGAATCTCACTTATTTTTATTAATTCGTGTGAATAGGTGTTATAAATGAGACTGAGCCAGACATATTCCTTAATAAATTATTTTTTAATAGCTAGGGTGAACTTGAATTGAAAATTTTGCAGCTTCATTATGATGCCTCAGGAATTAATGATAACGATGACACCAAAGAATTTCCAATGTGAAGTCACTTAAGAAATGCATTAGACAGTTTTCTTAAAACACGAAAATTCAAATTTTTAAAGACAAAATGATCACATTCTGATTTTGTAGAACAAAGTTAAATATGTTTAAAATAATTTTTAACATCACATAAAGATTTGGTAATGTAAACATTATTAATAGAGTACGAAAGAAGAATTTGCAAACACAAATTGTTTGGTAATTATTACAAAATATCTATCCAGAAATATACTAAGTATCAAAATATTAGATATGTCATAGAAATTTTTAAATATTTAAATAAAATTAATTTTTATTATACTTTTTTCGATGTTTAACTCCAAAACAGTAGTAAAAATCCAACAACACACTATGGCAAAAGATCGGATCGGAGATCGAAGAAGATTTGCAGCAGAGGAAGAATTGGCACCAGTTCTCCTTAACATAATATTCAACAAATTCATCAGCAAAACAGACATAAATATAAATGGAACAATGATAGATAAATGACAAAACAAAAGTGGGGAAAAAAAGAACCAATCCAAGAAGGGACAGAACAGGATAATCGGTGATGACAATATTGAAGTTGTCAAGGAATTTACGTATCTGGGAAACAAACAAACTATCGCAGAAAATATCAAAAATTGTATTATGAAAACATTCATTCAACTAGTAGCCACTTGCGAGATGTGGACCCTGACAAAGAAGGCAGAAGAAATGCTAACAGTATTTGAAGGAAAAGGACTCAGAAGAGCTTTTTGTGCTGTGAATGACAATGGTGCTATAAATGACAATCAAAATGTTAAACACGCTTGTTTATATTTAAAATATTTTAATCCTCTGAAAGTTTTATCAGAATTTATTAGTTCAGTTCATCGGTTTAATCTTGTGGATTTGTATAGAAAAAAATTAAAGGTTTGGGATTCATTATGGGAAAAATTAAGTGTTTTTCAGAAGAAGAAAGGAGATTAATTGTTTCGTTATAGATAGTTATACATTAGAACAAATGAGCTGTATGGACACAGAAAACCGATTGAAACGAATCATCGATTGTTAACTTGATTCTGACAATCTCATGGACTAAGCATTAAAAGGAAACTCCCTTTTTTTAATGAAAAAAAAAAAAGTTGGATGAACCTGATGGTTTTTTTCTATTATTTTCATGATCTGAGAAAGGAAGAAACATTTTTTTCAAACGGAAAATGGGGGGAGGAGGTATCATTGTTTAGTTTTTTTTTCTGCTCGTCGAGAATCTCTTTATATAACAATAATATAGAAGAAGTGGAAATAGAATATCATAATTTTTATGTAGTTTCTTATTGTTTTAATTTTTATGTTGAAAAAGTACTTTTTTTAGTTGTAAAATTTATGCAGCGCTTTTTTAAATTGAATTCTCGCGAAATTATGGATCACCCTAATGGTATTAGACTTTTGTGATAAAATATGATTCATAGCTGCAATGTTATTTAGTTTAAAATTGCGAAAAAATTACAGGTGACTTAGTTTACCAGGAAATGATTATCAGGAACCTCACGATATAATGTATGTGAAAACAAAAAAATCTTGATAAATATTGCAACGAATACATCACGTTCCACTTTATTTAAAGGTTGTTTAATTAAAAAACATCAGATCTATGTAAGATGAAGACGTGACATATCTTGAAGTTGCTAATATCGTGAACAAAGCAAAAGTGGTATTTGAATAATAAAAACAAAAAATGATTAGTATATTATTAAATAACACAGTGTCCTAAAGATATTACTTATTCGATAAATTTAACACCTCTGTGTTAAGGTAGTTAATAGCTTAGTTCACTCGTAAATTAATTTTTCTTACGAATTTGATGACATTCAAATATGATATTGAGCTAAGTAAAATCAAATTTTTTGACCGATTCTGAAGCGAGATATTATTAATTAAAATGTACTTAATTAACATACAGTAGGTCACAGATATTTAAAATAAGACATACTTTCGTGTATATCTTGAGAACTTTTCTTACGAATTTTTTTAAAAACCAATATGCTGTAGAAGTTTTTTTTATCGATTGGTTGATTTGTTTTTAAAACATTAAATGAGTAGTGGAAGGATTGAGAGGGGTAGACATGACAGCTTGGCAACACTGTGTGTCGTCTTGCATTACGCCCCAAATTCCAAATGTTTAACCTTATTCTTGGTAATATTTATTTTGCCAGTCAGAAATCTAGTTATAACATAACATTTATCACAAAAAATATCCACTATTAAGACCTAAACGTTTTTCATTAGTTATTTTCTCTAATAACAAAACTTACATTGACATTACAGGACTATTACATTGACAACACTGATTTTTTTTCCTAACTCATCTAGCTCCACAATACGCCGACCACTACACGGGTTAGGAGAGTCTTCAATTTTTAATTTTTTCGCGTCATTCAGTGCCGATATACTTTTTTGCGTTTATCGAGGACCTTTTATTAATTTTCCTTTAAGTCGCAATTGATCATGAGCAAATGTCATTTCCAAATTATTTATATTTTTATTACTTTCAAAATGCAGGACAAGAGAGCGTATATATACACAAAACATAGTATATACATATACATGTATATACTAGACTGTAGACTGCCAAAACGATGTTTTCGAGAAAGTTGTAACGCCGCTCGATAACACCTTGTTTCAGTGGCAGCTCGTGGGTTTTTAAAGCGGGAGGGCGTAGAAGAAAATAGTGCAGCTGAAGATTTTTTTGCTTTTTCCTTCCTCCTTTTTTGCTTTTCATGCTATTGAGACCCTATACAGGAGGTGAACCAGGAAAATGAGTTAAAGGAAAGAAACTGAACGGAAATAAAATATGGTGTTTTGCTCCCCCGCACGAGCTACCACTGCCTTGTTTGGAGGAAAACATTGGATCAAGAATCATTTTCAATTTTCATTATGATTTTCATTTTGTTATTTGAGTTAATTCATGACTCTTGCATATGATAGAAGTAAATGATGATGGAAAATTTGGTGTGTTAAAGGATTTTCCTTTAACACACAGTTTGGCTATTTAATAACATTGAATTTTTATGTAACTATGCTTTTTCAATTAGTCATCATTAATTAGATTCGATGAAATTAGATGCCTAGTAAGCTCGAGTACAGTTATATTACGATCAGTATCTATGAACGATCTTAATTTATTATTATCATCCTCGTTTAATTGATCTGAACGTGGTATATCTTGAACAGAACAGATTATGTGCATCTGAAATACTCAAATGAAAATGTGTTATATGTTAATTCGTTTTTTGAAATACCGCCATATAAATATATTTTTTTATTGAAGAATAAATTAATCTACTATAATATAATTTCAATTCAATCTTAAGGGTCTACCAATAACAATGATGGAACTTCAAAATTAAATAAAACACACTTTTTGCTCAAAATCAGTTCCGATTGCTTTATTTATGAGATTCAGAGATGCAATTTATGATTTGGACAAGATTTCAGCCAAATGGCTACCATGGCTCTTCTTGCAGACACGGATCCGCTCACGCCAATTTTCGATGACCCTGGCGCACATATCTTGACGAATGTTAGTTTTCAAGTCGCCAATAGTCCCGGGCTTATTGCTATAAACCTATTTTCACATGTCCTCAGAGAAAATAATCTAAAGGAGAAAATAATCTAATCCGCATTATATCGGCGGCCAAATGATGGGGTCATATCGTGAAATTGATAAGTTGCCAAACTTAGTTTTACTCGGGAAATATGCGAAAGTAAGGGTCATCCGGATAGATTCCATCAAATTCCGGGAAAAAAATCTTTCAGCATTGCGTTATAGTGCTTGGTATTGATGGTAACGGTGGCTCCTTCCTTAGTTTTAATATAAGAAATAAGGACCGATGACTCCTCCATGCCAAAATCTACACCAAACTGTGATCTTTGCGGACGTAAATTCGGTTGTAAAGGTATGTATCACGTGTAGATTAGATTCGCACCAATACCGACAATTTTGTTTATTGACAAAGCCATTAAGCCAGAAATGAGCCTCATCAGAGAAGTTGATTTTGTGATGAAATTCGTTGTTGCCTCCATCAGTTCAAGGGCCCAATCGTCAAATTCACGACGAATACGATGGTCGGTGCCAGTACCATTTTATATGGTTGCAAGCCTAAGTTCAACCTCAAAATTCGCCAGGTTTCAATGGCGAGCGGCAAGCAACCGAGACGTTGTGATTTTTGGCTACACTTGCTAGAACGGCAGCAATATTCTTAACACTTCTGGCTATTTTGTCGAACAGGATCAATACCTGTTCAGAAGAACCACCACGACGAATGGGTCTGAATTGCTCGTTGAGTAGCACTAGGGGAACGCGAATTTGCGTTATAACACCGAACAATTTCCAAACGTTTTTTTAACGTGAAACGAACCATGATTTGATTGCAAACCTCTCGGAAAACAACCGACAAGATATGTCAAAAATCGGCAAACAAATATGGCTGCCATGAGCTGTCAAAGTACCATCATTCCTAATGGTAGTCTATTTAGTTAGTACTTTCCAGACTACCCAATTGGTAAAACTATCATTACAATAATTATAACAAAATGATTCAATATACAAAAAATATAACTAAAACTTAAGATGTGGAAACATGTGTGGAAGACCAGATAAATAATATTTTAAAAATATTCTAGCTTATTTCTTAAAATAGAAGAAAAGTTATTTAACTATTTTTTCTAATTTAAATGTAAGTCCAATTTATTGCAAAACATAAATAGCATAGAGGATATACAATCATCATCACCATGTCACATTTTTTTAAATGTTTAATGGGTACATAAAAGTAACTGACTCGCAATATTGAAAGATATTTTTAAAAATTTCGAAACATTTAATAAATAGCTGTTGAAATAACTTGACGTGAAGAAAAATATGCATACCAAGAAGAATAAGCATTTCAAGTGCAAACAAACCCAATTACATAATCAATTGAATTATTACAAATAAAATACATTAAGGTATCACTAACCCAGAGAAAGAACCGATTTGCAATTATAGAACACCTAACTCAATATTGAAACTTCCACTGAAATGCACCTAGAAGGTGCCCACCTGAAATTTTGAATCAGATTTAAGACGTTCCAAGCCATTAAAAGTTTCTCGGCTTGAACTTGGAAAACTAGGTGGTAGGTACCAAATAACACAAAAAATTGTATTATTTGGTTTTGTTTTTTAAAAATTATTTACCACTAAAAATGGCAGAAAATAAGAAGATTAAAAGAAGAATAGAAGACGCACTAAGTGCGGTCGTTAACAACTCCAAGTACCGTAAATGGTTCAGAAAATTACGTCGAAAGAATTTTAATCTTTGCGATTCATCTCGTTCTAGATGATAGATAGAGGCTGATAGCAGCGACACATTGCCACTAATTTAAATTGATCGTCATAAAACAATTCGAGAGATCAGAAAACGAGTCAATAATGTCAAGACCATTGATTATTAGTCTAAAAGTTACATTGGGTTTACAATTATTGGTTTGCAAGTGATGAAAAATGAATATTGTATAATAATGTTAGGCGTAAGAGATCATGGTGTAAGCGTGGAGATGCCCATTCAACCGGTATATAACCCAGTTTATATCCAAAGAAGGTTATGCTATCCATAAGTGGGACTAGAACGGAACCGTTTATTATGAGCTCTTACCTGAAAACCAGACTATTAATATAGATTTCGCAACTAGCGAAAGCGATCAATCGACCAGCAGCGACCTGAATTAAGCAATAGAAAGGGCATTGCATTTCATCGAGACAATGCTACATCACATATTTTGCCACCAGACACAAACTTTAAATGGTGTATAAATGGAAAAAGATCATCG
Organism: Cosmopolites sordidus; assembly: GCA_031761425.1. Lineage (NCBI taxonomy): Eukaryota > Metazoa > Arthropoda > Insecta > Coleoptera > Curculionidae > Cosmopolites > Cosmopolites sordidus. The sequence goes on from JARFXV010001677.1 coordinate 124,807, forward strand.
AAAAAAAAACGACATATACTATTAGGTCGAGTCATAAATAATTTCCGTTTTTTATCAGACATTTATATTGCTTTCATTAAATAACAAAATTATATTAATTTACATATTTACCACTATTATGTATAACCTTCTCCCTTCTTCCGGACAGCTTATCAGTTTCTTCCTTGTAAAATGTGGTTGGTTTCTACTGGAAGAAATTTTCGATTTTTACCCATGAGACCAGAATTGTGTCGATTGACATGCGATCTCCTTATTCCGTTCACTGAAATTGTGAGGTACCCATATTCCTAACTTGCTAACTTTTCCTAATTTCTCCAGGTGGCAGCAAACAGTTGATTGTGATGTATTAAACCTTTCTGCTATATCTCTTATTGAGTGACGTTAATATTGCCTTTAAAAGGTGTTAAGGTCAGACGTCCTGCCCTCGGTTCGGGATATTTTAAGGCCGTATCTCCAGGACGGAATTTGGCAAACCAATGTCTCACTGCCCGAGCGGTTTTTAGCCCTTTACCGTATACACTGCATATTTTTTCAGGTGATTTTTCAGTGTGCACTATTGTCTTGTTTAAATTCCGATCACATGACGAGTATGTACTTTTTAACTCTCCGTTTTAAGGGTTAGGTACAATAGTTTAATGTAATATGCACCACTCAAAACAGTTGCTAAGAGACTAACTGAACCCTTATCTATTAAGTGAAAGTAAAAATTCGTTTGTCCTGGTGACTCATACTGGGTAGATACTTATAGATCGAAAAAGTAGATAGAGAAACTTATTTATGACTCGACCTAATCTATCGATTCAATGTAATTTTAACTTAAAAAATTGTTTTTAATTTTTCCCAAAAAAATGGTACGTCACTCATGGCATCGACCCAATATGTAAAAAATAAATTGGATGGATAAATTGGAAAACTTAAATAAAAAAAATTTTGATATCGGATTTTAAATAAAGAGCTGCCATCATGTTTTGTTTCTGCATTTAATTTCCTTTTCGCCTATTTAAATACCTCATTCGGAATACTGTCGAATCGTGTTGAAATTCCTCCGTCGCCATAACGGCAATTTCCACGACGCCTGTATCGTCTAATATTAAACGATATTTACCCTCGATGTCTCACCCTCCATTGTGGGGTAATTATCTGGCACGTTTCGAGGTGAAATAGACCTCCCCAGGTAATTCCGCGCCATAAGCCCTGGCGGCTTTAATTTACCTGTGTAATGAGCTGGATGCAGATTTAACCAACGTCGACGGAAGGCTCACCGCGACGCGCCACCCAGCAGATTCATCTCGCCCGGTGGACCTTTTAATTTAATTGCATTCAAGCATTACAAAGTCTAATTTGATGGAAAAGTAACCGCTAGAAAAAGGAATGGAATGGATGCCGTCGGGATTCGAAACGGTAAAAACCGTTTCTTGTTTCTTTGGTTGATGGAAACGATCATTTTTATTCATTGTTAAAATTTACAGAGTAGCAGTGAAGATGAAGATAAAAATTATTTAGGTGGTATTATTGATACGTTTTTTAGTATAGTAATTTTAAACTAAAATCTGAAGATAATTATTTTTATTATATTAATTTATTTATATTTTATGTAGTATAAAGGCGAAACTAATATCGCGCTACCATTTTTTGTAGCTTTATTTTTTTTCGCTATATTTATAAGTTTGGATAAGTAAGTATCGTTTATAAGTTTAGATATGTCTGTTGTTTAGTGCGGATATGCACGTTATTATGGATAAAATCACGCTAAGAGAAAGTAGTGAAATTGTTGTAACTTATATTTAAAACAATAATTCAATTATTACAACACAACTTGAATTTAGGCGAAAATATCCCAATCGCTCGACACCTTATAAAATGACAATTTATCCTCTATTCAAGCAAGAATTCGGAACAGTTAGATATATGGCTCGCATCAGAGGTCCAAGAACAATGCGAAGCGGTGATAAATATTGCATGTATGGGGCAAAGTGTGCAGGAGTCTCCAGAAACGTCAATTTCTCCACTCAGTTTACACCGCATTTTGAGAAGTGACTTGAACATATTTTCCTATAAGATTCAAATTGTTCGAGATCTGTTGCTTGCGGATAATAACATAGGTCGACATGAATTTTGTAACATTGATGAAAATGCTCTTTTTGCGTTTCATTTAGGTAATTAGTAAAACATATTTTCGCAGAAATCGCCATGCACATCCCATTTTCAAGTAGCTGATTTACCTTTATATCACGGGATCATTAAACTTATTTAAATTGATAGGTATATTGCTAGGACTTCAAGAAAGTTTTACAAAGTATTGGTGTTTTTTCTGTATATGGGACAGTAGGGCAACAAACAAAAAAACATTACAGTAAGAAAGATTGGCCTCATAGAACTTGTTTTGAACCTAGTTCTTAAACCATAAAATATGTCCCCCCTTGTTAACCCAAAAAAGGTGCTTCTTCCGCCTCTCCATATTAAGCTTGGGCTAATGAAAAACTTTGTCAAAACCATGAACAGAGAAGGTAACGGTTTTAAGTACCTAAAAGAAATATTTCCTCAATTAAGTGATACAAAACTAAAAGAAGGCATATTTATTGGACCTCAAATAATGAAGCTTCTAGGTGATTTCCGTTTTCAAAAAACACTAAATGGAAAGGAATTTTCAGATTAACTCTTAAAAGCCTATGAAATAGTAGGGGGTCGCAGGTCGCGTCCTTAAAAATACATTTTTTACACTCCCATTTGGATTTTTTCTGGAAAATTTGGGTGCAGTATGAGACGAACAAGGAAAGAAGATTCACAAGGACATCGGGACGATGGAAGGGATAGATACTAGGGACGCTAGAACCTAACTATGTTGGGCGACTACTGCTGGTTTTTGAAAAGATATGATGCTTCAGAACACAAGAGGAAATAGTGAAAGTTTTTGTCGCTCTATGACATATATTTTTTATTCACAAAATAAAGGAAAAAAAAACGTAGGATATGCATGTGACTTATGTTTCTCATAGCACAACACGATCAAAAAAAATATTAAGACAGACTTATATAATGAAATAAAGGTGAAAACCAAAAGAGCCGATCCATAAATAAATATAGGTAAAATAAAGGTGATAGAAGAAAGAACCAGTTCATGAAAAAAAAGATTAAGGATTGGGGTTAGAGACGCATCATCAACTACAACGCTATTTAGCGACTGGACCTACAGCTTAACGTGGGTTTCGAACCACGGTCATCAGCCACCGACAACCAAAGCCAGCGCCCCCTCAGGCTATCAACCCTTGGTTTTGTGACTGGTTATGTGATTGATACTGGCGAGTGACCAACGTAGAACACTTCTCAGAAGGCATCCGGCCTTACCCAGCCTTTAATTGGCGTGACTGAGGGGTAATTCGTTGTCGGATTTTACACTCTAGCCTAGAAATAATCACAGGTGTGCGTGTGTGTGTGTATATGTAAGTGTATATATGTATGTGTGGGGTAGGAAGGAAGACGAACAGGACAGTTAAAGAAAAACAACCATCCGAGCGCTGGAATCGAACCAAGTATCGCGCCAATGCGGTTTCGACCAGAAGTCAGTCCGTGAAAAGAACTGAACTGGATCATCGAGGATGACAATATTGAAGTTATTGATTGATTTGTCCGTTACTTTGTGATAGTTCATTTTTTAAAAAGGAATAAAACACTACTTAAAACTTAGTTTTAAAGTAGTGTTTGAGAATGTAAAATCGTTTTACGAAACTATAGTCAAAACAAAGTAAAAAAAAATTGTTTTATTCCTTTTTAATATTGAAGTTATGAAGGAATTTACGTATCTGGGAAGCATACTTGACGAAAACAACAACACCGCTGGAGAAGAGAATTTTTGGTACTTTCAATAACAATTTAATTTGGAGTATGCGGTATAACTTCGATCTCGAGTAATTGTACAAAGATTTGAATAAACCAGACATAAATATACCAGAAAACCTAATACCAAAGAAAATGATCGAAGGACAAATAGGAGGAAACAGTAAAAGAGGTAGACCGAAGACACGATGGTAGGACAATGTAGGAAGAGATGTTTCCCGAAAAAACTGGTAAGGGGCCGCTGGAAATCAATACTGTTGGAAGCGAAGGCTGAAGGTGGCCATGGCTCAATAACAGGTTGTAGCACTACAGGAAGAAAGGGAAGCATAATGTCATTATGATTACCCCCAATTAATTAATAATTTTCATGTAAAATTGATTTAAATGCTCCGGATTATTTTTATTGAGATTTTTGAAAGAAATTGTTTACATAAATAAGCTCCAAACCATACAACAACTCAAAAATAACATTTCTGCTGAAATCGTTGCACTAACCCCAGATATGTTGACAAAAATTATGGAAAATGTGTTAAAAAGGGAACTAACTTGCATTGCTGTTAATGACATTTTATTGATATAATTTGCAAAAAATAATTAATACAATTAAAGACGAAATAAATATATTACAGGAAAGATAATTCTGCCTTGCTTCTTTTTATAAAGTTACAAATTCATTAAAATATTAACGTGATAGTTGTGCCGTGTAATACTTATTTTAAATCACTACAAATATATATTTTATGATTTTAAAAAAATAACAGGAAATTTAAAATTTCTCTACAATCTTTGAAAAGAATAGCCTATTAGTTTCAGTGTCAACCAAACCGGAGGAGGCCGGACACTTGATCAGTAACCATATGAAATGATGTAAAAAACATCAACATTTTTAATGATTTGTAGTAAGAAATTTGGTGTCATAAAATAATAGTTTAGTATCCTAACCAAAGATTGAGATAAGAATTAATTTAGTTGGATAGAATCCCAATCTTCTTAATTTCGAAGTAAAATTTCGGTCTAACCGCAAAAAGAAAACCAAAACAGATAGAAGGAAGTGCGCCGCGAAATCCCGGTAAAAAGTGGAACCAACGAGACTCCGCAAATTCGTAAATTGAAGTTGTAAAACTCTCAAGAATGAGAATCTCTAATTTATCGCGGGTTAAAGCGTTATAAATTACGAGTTACGTATACAATAATTCTTAGCAAACATATATTACTTAGTTCTTTGCTTACCATAGAGCTCCATTATTTGCGGCGCCGTACAGAGCGGTCTTGGAAAAAGAAAAATTGGCAGAGCTAGATTTCATAGATTTATTCGGAGACGTACCAAAAAATCCGACTCTCGGTGAAAATGTCGCTTGTTAAAAGATCCAACGCAATTTGTTTCAATTGAAAACTCAAAAACAGTGAAATTAGTTATGACCTTGTTTCACTTTGAAAAATAAATAATAAAAAACATCTTTAGAATTTATATGACTGTGTCAAATTGTATAGAGTATCGTAAAAAAGGATACTTTGATTTTTTAAATAACACATAAATTATTAATTTATTCAAACAAATTTATTTTGATCATTCTACAAAGTTGTCACTTATTACTACAATACCCATATTTCACCGATTTTTTCAGTCTTCGAAACAGTTTTGATACTCGACTTTTGATATTTCTTTTAATTTCTTTAAAAACTACCAAACTCTCTTGATGGATAGAATACGGCACCCACGAAATGGTTTATTTAATCCAGGCAACAGGAAAAAGTCAGACGGTGCCATATCTGATGAATATGGTGCTTTTGGAACAGCCTTTGTTTGATTTTTAGCGAAACATTGACGGATAATTATTAAGGCGTGCGATGGTACATTATCGTGATGCAAAAATTTGCCGATTGCCGGAATGAATATATTCCTTATACTTACTCGACGATTACTCAGCACAAGATCTCTGGTTTTTGGTAATGTTTTCTTCATTTGTTTTAACGTCATTGACATGGAAGATCTACCTGATCGAGGTTCGTCTCTAACTGCTTCTTTACCATCACTAAGGTCCTTGTTCCAAAGAAGCAGTTAAAATTACTTAATTTTTGACGTGGTTTTGATTTATCTTTAGCACGATACTCTCTTGATTGGTCAGCTGTTTGAGTCATACGCATAAATCCATATCTCACCACCAGTAATTATTCAATTAAGAATATTATCATCCATCACTTGGATTTGGATCAGTATCTTGATCCAAATCTGAATTGATCCAAATGATATTCCAATAATATCTGCAATGTCTTTGATATGTAATCGACGATCGTTCACTGCAAGATCGGTAATTTTGGTAATATCTTCTTCATTGGTTGACCTGGAAGGTCTTCCTGGAGGAGGATCATCTTCAACTGCTTCTCTACCATCACTAAAGTCATTATACCCCGTGTAATTTTTTTGTTGTACTCAAAACCGGCCATTTTTCGCCGAAACACTTTGTTTTTTAGTCAAAATTTAATGCAAAGTATTTAAATATATGAAATTTAGATATGAGGTCTGGATTATAAAACACTCTTTTTGGCGATAAAGTACCAGGCGTGGAGGTTAATAATTCTTAATTTTTTGTGAAAAAAATAAAGCACGTTTATTTGGAAGAAATGTAAAAAATGTTATATTCAAAGTATAAATCATCAACTCATGATTTTCTGCGTTTTGGGCTCTCGAAATAAATTAATTTTTCGTCTCCAGTGCAAAAACTGCAAAAAAGTGCATCCGATGCAAAAAATCGTTTTATTATGCCAAGAAAACAAAACTTCACACATCGTTTTTCGTTTTTCTATCTGTCTGTCATTCAGCTGATGTGGTATCAATTTCCCTGCTTTCTGGGACTTTTTCATGACATACAGACGACCACCAATAGTTCGGCGACCAACATTTAACCCGTCTACCATTTGCTGTTGACTTTGCATATCGTCTTCTTCTAACAATGTTTGCAATTCGGTATCTTCATTTTTTTTTCGACTACTTGCAAAGAATAGTCTAGAACTAAAAGTCTAAGTAAGTCATCTAAGTACCAAGTAGTTAACTTCGCTTACAAAAGTTGACATGCAATGTATTAAATTCAGTTGTATTCAATAATAATCGATAACGGCTTACGTGCTATTGATATTCTCATGGTGCTCTAAGCAAATAGCGAGTGGTCATATGAAAACAACACTGTTCCGCTGGAACCGAACACGAAAACAACACTTTGTGGCTTGAGGAGTTTCTGAAAGGTGGGCAGTTTTGTGGTTTTGGAAACAATATTCTTTCACAAATTATTTCGACGGCGATATAGCGGCTATAATAAGTATGAATCGAAAACACAAAATCACTGATGAGTCGCGAGTTTTTTAAGAAAAGTAGACAAACTTATATTTATTTGTAAACATTTGAGAAAAGCCCGTGTGTTTGGTATGTTATGAGAAAGTTGCTGTTATGAAAGAATACAATTATGAAAGAATAGAAAAGAAAGAATTGCTTCCAAGTCAAAGCCTTTCGTGGTTGATAAATTTATAAAAGAATGCATGGGATCAGCTGCAAAAGTTTTATGCTCATGGCAAAAACACCTTTTCTCTAAATTAATTAGTCTATCAGGAATAATAGTTGTTGGAAGAATTGAAGAGTTATCGGAAGATATAGAAAATTCCCTTAAAAATCGGGCATCTAAATTTGTTTTTTACTCTGTCGCGATTGATGTAAGTATTGATATGTCATATACAGCCCAGTTGGCAATTATCACCTCTGGTATCGATCATAATTTTCAAATTACAGAACAGGCTGCTCTTTATCCAATGAAAAGTACTACGAAGGGAGCAGACATTTCCAAATGTGCCAGAATAACAGATAACATAGCATAATGACAGCTATGGTTGGTAAAAATTAGGGATTTGTAGCCCTAATAAAAAAAAGACAAACTAACTTAAATTTAATTCAATATCATTGTATACATTACCAAAATGTATGTGCTAAAAAAATTAATTTTGATCATGTTATGAAAGAAATTATAAAGTTGGCAAATTTCATAAGGTCTCGAGGACTCAGCACCGAGAATTCCAAAATTTGGAGCGGGTGTTCGACCTCAAAGCAACAATTAAAACCTTTCTTGCTGGCAAGAGAAACCCTACTATTCTCTTCGATGATCAAGAATGGCTCAGCGATTTTGGCTTCCTGACTGATCTGACTTTGCTGACTTCAGGAAAAAGATTTCACGCACTTCCCGAACTTGTCAACTTCGAACGACTGTTGACAACGAACTTGTAATTGTAGTAAAGTGGACAAATATTTATCCACAATAACTGATTTATAGGAAGAATTTACTTCGACAACCGAGTTGCTATGTGTAAACAAGCGCCTGCTTCTGTGATGGTTTGGGCTGCTGTAACCGTAAATGTTCGCTCTCCGCTCATTTTCATTGATCCGGACGTTAAGGTGCAGCAAGTGTACTAACAAAAGGTGTTAAACGATGCATTGATCCATTGGACACAAACAATTTGGCTCCAACGGTTGGACATGTCTACAGGGCTCCGTACCATCCCATAAAGCGAATTTCACACAACAATTTTTACAATATCGCGTTACACAGTTCATTCAATGGCCTCCATACTCACCAGACTTGAATCCAATAGACTTCTCGATATGGTCTATTTTGAAGGCTGTGGTGTCAGCAAAAAAATATGAGAGTTTGAACACATTGAAGTCAGCGCTTCGTCGGGAATGGTAACGATTTCCACAGACTCACATTCGTGCAGACTGCGATGCATTCATAGGAAGACTTGATGCTATCATCCGCGCCAAAGATGACTATATCGAACAGTAAGATGTGTTTCATGAAATTGAATGCATTTTCAACATTGACTAAAAATATTCATAAATGACAAAACTACAGCATTTTTAATTGGTAACACATTGAGTGATGGACCCTGTATAACAGCCCAAATAATCAAACCGATATAACGATTCCAAAAGGGAAATTTTAACTATAGGTTTCATGACAGAAAAAAATGTGTATTACATATTCACTTTCTGATAATTTTGTTGTTAGTGGAACATTTCAGTATTTTTCTGGGCCACCAGCACAATGTTCCTTTCATGCAGATTCAATAGGAATACTTTAGCTCACCAGCAGATGATGCAAATCTTTCAGGACTAGTTTTTTTTAATGTATTAATTCCTACTATTGAGCAGGAAACTACAAACCACTAAGAATTCAGCAATCAACCGATATTCTGTCGATTAGTAGGGCTCCATCAGCCCCTCGAATATCTTTACACGATTGTTGGGGTTCGGATTGGCTTGCTTCGGTTCCGTGATTTGGATCTTAACCAGCTTAATAAAATTTTATTTCTTGTTCGTATTTTCTAATGTTTGTTATGCCGTTCCTTTTAGGGAATCTGGATGTAAAAGGAAATATTGATTGTTATGTTAATGTTTGCAAATTAGTTTTCGACAAAATAAATTTTATTTTTGTCTTCGAAAAATATTCAGATATGTAAATGGAAAATGTAGCCTTTATGACAATAAAAATTTACTTTCTGTAATAAAAATAAATATTAATATACGGATAATATAAAGAATGATGAGGGAACTGATAAATTTATTACTATGTTGCTGGAAACACTGAAAAGTTTGTACAAATTAATGATATACACCATGTGTCTCAAAACAAAGAAATTATAGACGAGAATTTGCAAGATTTGACATTTTTGACATTCTAAACAGTTTTCCAACAAGAGTGTCAAGCCTTTAAAACGCAATAGCGACAACACTGTTGTAAATGAAATGCCACTGTGTCCATGTGTCAATTCATCATGGAAAGATACACGATTCTACAGTGCATAAAAATTATTCCTATCTACCATCAAAATGCGTGATCACTTTGGTGAAAAATTTTTCCGATTAAGTGCCCTTCTGGCTAAATGAGTTTGTGAATAAACATAACTGCCGGATTTGGACCGAAGAAAATCCTCAAGTGATTCAAAAGTTTAACGTTTCATATTCAGAATGTCACTATTAGGAACGATTTTTAGGCTGAAGGAGTGAAAGGTCTTTATTTTTTTGAAGTCGATGACGAAAATCATTTTATTATTAATGGTGTAGGCTGGAAAATAAATTCTGAATAAAAACAGAATATATTTTACTCGAACTGATAAATGTGGATATGTTTTCTTTAAATAATACTTGTCAAGACAAAACAACTTGTCACACATCATGCCAGATAACCAGATTTTTACAAGAAAAGTTTCCTAGACTCTTTATTTCGCGAAATGGTAATGTCATCTGGCCACCAAGATCATGCGATCTCACGCCCTTTGACAATTTTTGTGGAGTTACTTGAAAGCTCTTGTTTACAGTTTTTAAATGAAAGTTTTAAGCCACCATTGATGCTATATCACGCGATATGTATGAAAGACTAATCGAAAATGGGAAAAGTTAGGTCTCCAGATGCAAACGAGGGGGACATTTACAAGGCATTCTTTTCAAAGAAATTGTTATTTATAATTATATATTCTTCAAGATAAAACAACTATATATATATATATATATATATATATATATATATATATATATATATATATATATATATATATATATATATATATATATATATAATCATCATCAGCAGCAGCCCATGTCGATCCACTGCAGGATGGAGGTATCTTCAGCATGTTTCCAACTTTGACGGTCCTGGGCTTTCCTCTGCCACTCTGGTCCAATATAGTTAATGAAACATCAAGCACGATGGATTGATAACAATCAATCCATCGTGCTTGCGGTCTTCTTTGCGGACGTTTGCGATCAAGCGATATCCACTCCAGGATTGCCTTGGTTCATCTGTCATCCCATCGCCTCGCTATATGGCCTGCCCATCTCCATTTCAATCGCTTTACTCTTCCAATGATGTTACAGACTTTCCTTTGTTCCCTGATCCATGCGCAGGACTTTCTGTCTCATCTTGTAATACCAAGCATACATCTTTCCATTCCCCGCTGTGCTACCCGAAGTTTTTGAATTGATTGGGATGTGAGTATCCAGGTTTCAGTTCTGTATATCATAACGGGTAGAACGCACTGATCGAAGACTTTTCTTTTCAGACAAAGTGGGAGTCTGCTCTTAAACACAATGTTGAGCCTGCCAATTGCCTACCAGCCACATTTAACACGCCGTTCCACTTCCCGGGCAGTATTCCCCTCCATTGAAATCCTCTGCGCAAGATATATAAAGCTGTCCACAATCTCGAAATCCCTTCCTAAAACTGAAAGTCTTCTGTCCTGAGCGAAGTTATTGAACATAAACTGACTCTTTTTCAGGTTTATTTTCAAGCCAAATGGTTCGCCAGCCCTTTGCGGTTCTTGTATGCGTCTTTGCAGCTCCTCTGGGTCTTGTGAAAGGAGAACGATATCATCTGCAAATCTAAGATGGTTTAAGTTTACACCATTTATCTTTACACCATCCGGTTCCCAATCCAGTTTACAGAATAGTTCTTCAACGCCAGCCGAGAAAAGGATAGGCGATATTGCGTCACATTGTCGTACACCTCGTTCTACTTTAATTCGCACTTCAAGATCATCAAGGTGAATTGTGGCCGTAGCTCCATTATATATCGATCCTAATAGGTTTACATATGCTTTATCTACCCCTTGGCTAAGCAGTGTATCCATTATTGCATGCTTTGAGATGGAGTCAAATGCTTTTTCATAGTCGATAAGAGCCAAATACGGTGGTATGGTGTATTATTCGTTGTGCCTAATTCGTGATGACGCCTATATATATATATATATATATATATATATATATATATATATATATATATATATATATATATATATATATACATATATATATATATATATATATATATATATATATATATATATATATATATATATATATATATATATATATATATATATATATATATATATATATATATATGTACAAACCTAAAACCGTTGCACGTCATCAATGACGCTATTGAAGAACAACAGAAATATCACTACATAATATAAATAATAAACTAATTAATTTCTATGTATTCAATAAATTTAAATTTAGCGGTTGTATTCGGTAGGCAGCATATGCGACGTTGTCGAGTTTCACATTTTTCTTGTTGATATTTATTGACACGTTTGGAGGTTATCCCATATGTAGATAATACAATATGTACTATGTGAACGTTTACTTTCATTTTTTACCTTACGATCGAAAACAGTTCTATTAAGAACTACCACAGTGTTATAATTGTCAGAGTAGTGCCTGCAAAATGTCACATCAGTTAAGTAGTCATTGTCAAGGGTTAGTAACATCTCTGATGCAGTATTTTGAACAAGAACAAGACAATAATGCTCTTTTGTTGCCCTTTCGGGCTATTAGAGTGGTATGTTAAGTTTATTCCTTATTGGATATGTTTAGTTTAAGTCATATTTTTTTAGCAGCAGCCGTAAGGTTGAATATGTTCACTGTTAGTACTATTTCACAAAAGGTGAAAAATAATGAACTTTTAAAATCGACTAGGAAGCGTAGTTCTACTAAAAGGCTTACCAATACTGCAGCTTTATATATATAGGATTATTATTTTATATAGGATAGGATAAAAGTAGTAATCATGACATCATTTATATTATGTATGAACACTGTAAGTATTCGTACTAAAAAATGTAGAAACTCACAGTTTGATTCTCATTTTCAGGACAACATGTAACTTTGAATTCGTTACATAAGCAATTAAAAGAGAAACATCTGTTTGATGGATGCCGTATGTCATTGTGCAACATACTGAAAAAGTTGGTTTTAAATGGAAATAGGTGATCCAAGATGAGGGCTTATATAACTTCCCAATATTGCCCTAAAACTTACAGCTTTTTGATAGGTTATATGAAGGAAAGCAAAATAATTTTGATC